>CM065592.1:322778449-323093072 GCA_033119425.1 Bufotes viridis | reverse complement strand
TTTCATAGTGTCACAAAAACACATATTTTGTTCTGGGGTGAAATTCAATTGCCAAAATAGCAATACCATAAATCAGTGGTTTCAGCTGTGGCTGGCCAAGTTTCATAGTGTCCGTAAAAATATATATTTTGTCCTGGGGTGAAATTCAATTGCCAAAATAGCAATACCATAAATCAGTGGTTTCAGCTGTGGCTGGCCAAATTTCATCGTGTCCGCAAAAACATATATTTTGTTCTGGGGTGAAAATCAATTGCCAAAATAGCAATACCATTAATCAGTGGTTTGAGCTGTGGCTGGCCAAGTTTCATAGTGTTCTGCAAAGGTTATAATTTGTTCTGGGGTGAAATTCAATTGCCAAAATAGCAGATACCCTGAATCTGGTGGTCCCAGCTGTTGCTGGCCAAGTTTCATAGTGTCCACAAAAACATATATTTTGTTCTGGGGTGAAATTCAATTGCCAAAATAGCAATACCATAAATCAGTGGTTTCAGCTGTGGCTGGCCAAGATTCATAGTGTTCTGCAAAGCGTTATATTTTGTTGTGGGGTGAAATTCAATTGCCAAAATAGCAATACCCTGAATCTGGTGTCCCAGCTGTTGCAGGCAAAGTTTCATAGTGTCCGCAAAAACATATATTTTGTTCTGGGGTGAAATTCAATTGCCAAAATAGCAATACCATAAATCAGTGGTTTCAGCTGTGGCTGGCCAAGTTTCAGAGTGTCCGCAAAAACATATATTTTGTTCTGGGGTGAAATTCAATTGCCAAAATAGCAAAACCATAAATCAGTGGTTTCAGCTGTGGCTGGCCAAGATTCATAGTGTCCACAAAAAGATATATTTTGTTGTGGGGTGATATTCAACTGCCAAAATAGCAATACCCTGAATCTGGTGTACCAGCTGTTGCAGGCCAAGTTTCATAGTGTCCGCAAAAACACATATTTTGTTCTGGGGTGAAATTCAATTTCCAAAATAGCAATACCATAAATCAGTGGTTTCAGCTGTGGCTGGCCAAGTTTCATAGTGTCCGCAAAAATATATATTTTGTCCTGGGGTGAAATTCAATTGCCAAAATAGCAATACCATAAATCAGTGGTTTCAGCTGTGGCTGGCCAAATTTCATCGTGTCCGCAAAAACATATATTTTGTTCTGGGGTGAAAATCAATTGCCAAAATAGCAATACCATTAATCAGTGGTTTGAGCTGTGGCTGGCCAAGTTTCATAGTGTTCTGCAAAGGTTATAATTTGTTCTGGGGTGAAATTCAATTGCCAAAATAGCAGAACCCCGAATCTGGTGTCCCAGCTGTTGCTGGCCAAGTTTCATAGTGTCCGCAAAAAATATATTTTGTTCTGGGGTGAAATTCAATTGCCAAAATAGCAATACCATAAATCAGTGGTTTCAGCTGTGGCTGGCCAAGATTCATAGTGTCCGAAAAAACGTATATTTTGTTGTGGGGTGAAATTCAATTGCCAAAATAGCAATACCCTGAATCTGGTGTCCCAGCTGTTGCAGGCCAAGTTTCATAGTGTCCGCAAAAACATATATTTTGTTCTGGGGTGAAATTCAATTGCCAAAATAGCAATACCAGAAATCAGTGGTTTCAGCTGTGGCTGGCCAAGTTTCATAGTGTCCGCAAAAACATATATTTTGTTCTGGGGTGAAATTCAATTGCCAAAATAGCAATACCATAAATCAGTGGTTTCAGCTGTGGCTGGCCAAGATTCATAGTGTCCACAAAAAGATATATTTTGTTGTGGGGTGAAATTCAACTGCCAAAATAGCAATACCCTGAATCTGGTGTACCAGCTGTTGCAGGCCAAGTTTCATAGTGTCCGCAAAAACACATATTTTGTTCTGGGGTGAAATTCAATTTCCAAAATAGCAATACCATAAATCAGTGGTTTCAGCTGTGGCTGGCCAAGTTTCATAGTGTCCGTAAAAACATATATATTTGTCCTGGGGTGAAATTCAATTGCCAAAATAGCAATACCATAAATCAGTGGTTTCAGCTGTGGCTGGCCAAATTTCATCGTGTCCGCAAAAACATATATTTTGTTCTGGGGTGAAATTCAATTGCCAAAATAGCAATACCATTAATCAGTGGTTTGAGCTGTGGCTGGCCAAGTTTCATGGTGTTCTGCAAAGGTTATAATTTGTTCTGGGGTGAAATTCAATTGCCAAAATAGCAGAACCCTGAATCTGGTGTCCCAGCTGTTGCTGGCCAAGTTTCATAGTGTCCGCAAAAAATATATTTTGTTCTGGGGTGAAATTCAATTGCCAAAATAGCAATACCATAAATCAGTGGTTTCAGCTGTGGCTGGCCAAGATTCATAGTGTCCGCAAAAACGTATATTTTGTTGTGGGGTGAAATTCAATTGCCAAAATAGCAATACCCTGAATCTGGTGTCCCAGCTGTTGCAGGCCAAATTTCATAGTGTCCGCAAAAACATATATTTTGTTCTGGGGTGAAATTCAATTGCCAAAATAGCAATACCATAAATCAGTGGTTTCAGCTGTGGCTGGCCAAGTTTCATAGTGTCCGCAAAAACATATATTTTGTTGTGGGGTGAAATTCAATTGCCAAAATAGCAATACCCTGAATCTGGTGTCCCAGCTGTTGCAGGCCAAGTTTCATAGTGTCCGCAAAAACATATATTTTGTTCTGGGGTGAAATTCAATTGCCAAAATAGCAATACCATAAATCAGTGGTTTCAGCTGTGGCTGGCCAAGTTTCATAGTGTCCGCAAAAACATATATTTTGTTGTGGGGTGAAATTCAATTGCCAAAATAGCAATACCCTGAATCTGGTGTCCCAGCTGTTGCAGGCCAAAGTTTCATAGTGTCCGCAAAAACATATATTTTGTCCTGGGGTGAAATTCAATTGCCAAAATAGCAATACCATAAATCAGTGGTTTCAGCTGTGGCTGGCCAAGTTTCATAGTGTCCTGCAAAACATATATTTTGTTCTGGGGTGAAATTCAATTGCCAAAATAGCAATACCATAAATCAGTGGTTTCAGCTGTGGCTGGCCAAGATTCATAGTGTCCACAAAAAGATATATTTTGTTGTGGGGTGAAATTCAACTGCCAAAATAGCAATACCCTGAATCTGGTGTTCCAGCTGTTGCAGGCCAAGTTTCATAGTGTCCACAAAAACACATATTTTGTTCTGGGGTGAAATTCAATTTCCAAAATAGCAATACCATAAATCAGTGGTTTCAGCTGTGGCTGGCCAAGTTTCATAGTGTCCGCAAAAATATATATTTTGTCCTGGGGTGAAATTCAATTGCCAAAATAGCAATACCATAAATCAGTGGTTTCAGCTGTGGCTGGCCAAATTTCATCGTGTCCGCAAAAACATATATTTTGTTCTGGGGTGAAAATCAATTGCCAAAATAGCAATACCATTAATCAGTGGTTTGAGCTGTGGCTGGCCAAGTTTCATAGTGTTCTGCAAAGGTTATAATTTGTTCTGGGGTGAAATTCAATTGCCAAAATAGCAGAACCCCGAATCTGGTGTCCCAGCTGTTGCTGGCCAAGTTTCATAGTGTCCGCAAAAAATATATTTTGTTCTGGGGTGAAATTCAATTGCCAAAATAGCAATACCATAAATCAGTGGTTTCAGCTGTGGCTGGCCAAGATTCATAGTGTCCGAAAAAACGTATATTTTGTTGTGGGGTGAAATTCAATTGCCAAAATAGCAATACCCTGAATCTGGTGTCCCAGCTGTTGCAGGCCAAGTTTCATAGTGTCCGCAAAAACATATATTTTGTTCTGGGGTGAAATTCAATTGCCAAAATAGCAATACCATAAATCAGTGGTTTCAGCTGTGGCTGGCCAAGTTTCATAGTGTCCGCAAAAATATATATTTTGTTCTGGGGTGAAATTCAATTGCCAAAATAGCAAAACCATAAATCAGTGGTTTCAGCTGTGGCTGGCCAAGATTTCATAGTGTCCACAAAAAGATATATTTTGTTGTGGGGTGAAATTCAACTGCCAAAATAGCAATACCCTGAATCTGGTGTACCAGCTGTTGCAGGCCAAGTTTCATAGTGTCCGCAAAACACATATTTTGTTCTGGGGTGAAATTCAATTTCCAAAATAGCAATACCATAAATCAGTGGTTTCAGCTGTGGCTGGCCAAGTTTCATAGTGTCCGCAAAAACATATATTTTGTTCTGGGGTGAAATTCAATTGCCAAAATAGCAATACCATAAATCAGTGGTTTCAGCTGTGGCTGGCCAAGATTTCATAGTGTCCGCAAAAACATATATTTTGTTCTGGGGTGAAATTCAATTGCCAAAATAGCAATACCCTGAATCTGGTGGTTTCAGCTGTGGCTGGCCAAGTTTCATAGTGTCCTGCAAAAACATATATTTTGTTCTGGGGTGAAATTCAATTGCCAAAATAGCAGATACCATAAATCTAGTGGTTTCAGCTGTGGCTGGCCAAGTTTCATAGTGTCCGCAAAAATATATATTTTGTTCTGGGGTGAAATTCAATTGCCAAAATAGCAATACCATAAATCAGTGGTTTCAGCTGTGGCTGGCCAAGATTCATAGTGTCCGCAAAAACATATATTTTGTTGTGGGGTGAAATTCAATTGCCAAAATAGCAATACCCTGAATCTGGTGTCCCAGCTGTTGCAGGCCAAGTTTCATAGTGTCCGCAAAAACATATATTTTGTTCTGGGGTGAAATTCAATTGCCAAAATAGCAATACCAGAAATCAGTGGTTTCAGCTGTGGCTGGCCAAGTTTCATAGTGTCCGCAAAAACATATATTTTGTTCTGGGGTGAAATTCAATTGCCAAAATAGCAATACCATAAATCAGTGGTTTCAGCTGTGGCTGGCCAAGATTCATAGTGTCCACAAAAAGATATATTTTGTTGTGGGGTGAAATTCAACTGCCAAAATAGCAATACCCTGAATCTGGTGTACCAGCTGTTTCAGGCCAAGTTTCATAGTGTCCGCAAAAACACATATTTTGTTCTGGGGTGAAATTCAATTTCCAAAATAGCAATACCATAAATCAGTGGTTTCAGCTGTGGCTGGCCAAGTTTCATAGTGTCCGCAAAACAAATATTTTGTCCTGGGGTGAAATTCAATTGCCAAAATAGCAATACCATAAATCAGTGTTTTCAGCTGTGGCTGGCCAAACTTCATAGTGTCCGCAAAAACATTTATTTTGTTGTGGGGTAAAATTCAATTGCCAAAAGAGCAATACCAGAATCTGGCGTCCCAGCTGTGGCTGGCCAAGTTTCATAGTGTCCGCAAAAATATATATTTTGTCCTGGGGTGAAATTCAATTGCCAAAATAGCAATACCATAAATCAGTGGTTTCAGCTGTGGCTGGCCAAGTTTCATAGTGTCCACAAAAACATATATTTTGTTGTGGCGTGAAATTCAATTGCCAAAATAGCAATACCCTGAATCTGGTGTCCCAGCTGTTGCAGGCCAAATTTCATAGTGTCCGCAAAAACATATATTTTTTCTGGGGTGAAATTCAATTGCCAAAATAGCAATACCATAAATCAGTGGTTTCAGCTGTGGCTGGCCAAATTTCATTGTGTCTGCAAAAACATATATTTTGTTGTGGGGTGAAATTCAATTGCCAAAATAGCAGAACCCCGAATCTGGTGTCCCAGCTGTTGCTGGCCAAGTTTCATAGTGTCCGCAAAAAAATATATTTTGTTCTGGGGTGAAATTCAATTGCCAAAATAGCAATACCATAAATCAGTGGTTTCAGCTGTGGCTGGCCAAGATTCATAGTGTCCGCAAAAACTTTTATTTTGTTGTGGGGTGAAATTCAATTGCCAAAATAGCAATACCAGAATCTGGCGTCCCAGCTGTGGCTGGCCAAGTTTCATAGTGTCCGCAAAAATATATATTTTGTCCTTGGGTGAAATTCAATTGCCAAAATAGCAATACCATAAATCAGTGGTGTCAGCTGTTGCAGGCCAAGTTTCATAGTGTCCGCAAAAACATATATTTTGTTGTGGCGTGAAATTCAATTGCCAAAATAGCAATACCCTGAATCTGGTGTCCCAGCTGTTGCAGGCCAAATTTCATAGTGTCCGCAAAAACATATATTTTTTCTGGGGTGAAATTCAATTCCCAAAATAGCAATACCATAAATCAGTGGTTTCAGCTGTGGCTGGCCAAATTTCATTGTGTCTGCAAAAACATATATTTTGTTGTGGGGTGAAATTCAATTGCCAAAATAGCAATACCCTGAATCTGGTGTCCCAGCTGTTGCAGGCAAAGTTTCATAGTGTCCGCAAAAACATATATTTTGTCCTGGGGTGAAATTCAATTGCCAAAATAGCAATACCATAAATCAGTGGTTTCAGCTGTGGCTGGCCAAGTTTCATAGTGTACGCAAAAACATATATTTTGATCTGGGGTGAAATTCAATTGCCAAAATAGTAATACCATAAATCTGTGGTTTCAGCTGTGGCTGGCCAAGATTCATAGTGTCCACAAAAAGATATATTTTGTTGTGGGGTGAAATTCAACTGTCAAAATAGCAATACCCTGAATCTGGTGTACCAGCTGTTGTAGGCCAAGTTTCATAGTGTCCGCAAAAACACATATTTTGTTCTGGGGTGAAATTCAATTTCCAAAATAGCAATACCATAAATCAGTGGTTTCAGCTGTGGCTGGCCAAGTTTCATAGTGTCCGCAAAAATATATATTTTGTGCTGGGGTGAAATTCAATTGCCAAAATAGCAATACCATAAATCAGTGGTTTCAGCTGTGGCTGGCCAAATTTCATCGTGTCCGCAAAAACATATATTTTGTTCTGGGGTGAAAATCAATTGCCAAAATAGCAATACCATTAATCAGTGGTTTGAGCTGTGGCTGGCCAAGTTTCATAGTGTTCTGCAAAGGTTATAATTTGTTCTGGGGTGAAATTCAATTGCCAAAATAGCAGAACCACGAATCTGGTGTCCCAGCTGTTGCTGGCCAAGTTTCATCGTGTCCGCAAAAAAATATATTTTGTTCTGGGGTGAAATTCAATTGCCAAAATAGCAATACCATAAATCAGTGGTTTCAGCTGTGGCTGGCCAAGATTCATAGTGTCCGAAAAAACGTATATTTTGTTGTGGGGTGAAATTCAATTGCCAAAATAGCAATACCCTGAATCTGGTGTCCCAGCTGTTGCAGGCCAAGTTTCATCGTGTCCGCAAAAACATATATTTTGTTCTGGGGTGAAATTCAATTGCCAAAATAGCAATACCATTAATCAGTGGTTTGAGCTGTGGCTGGCCAAGTTTCATAGTGTTCAGCAAAGGTTATAATTTGTTCTGGGGTGAAATTCAATTGCCAAAATAGCAGAACCCCGAATCTGGTGTCCCAGCTGTTGCTGGCCAAGTTTCATAGTGTCCGCAAAAAATATATTTTGTTCTGGGGTGAAATTCAATTGCCAAAATAGCAATACCATAAATCAGTGGTTTCAGCTGTGGCTGGCCAAGATTCATAGTGTCCGAAAAAACTTATATTTTGTTGTGGGGTGAAATTCAATTGCCAAAATAGCAATACCCTGAATCTGGTGTCCCAGCTGTTGCAGGCAAAGTTTCATAGTGTCCGCAAAAACATATATTTTGTTCTGGGGTGAAATTCAATTGCCAAAATAGCAATACCATAAATCAGTGGTTTCAGCTGTGTCTGGCCAAGTTTCATAGTGTCCGCAAAAACATATATTTTGTTCTGGGGTGAAATTCAATTGCCAAAATAGCAAAACCAGAAATCAGTGGTTTCAGCTGTGGCTGGCCAAGATTCATAGTGTCCACAAAAAGATATATTTTGTTGTGGGGTGATATTCAACTGCCAAAATAGCAATACCCTGAATCTGGTGTACCAGCTGTTGCAGGCCAAGTTTCATAGTGTCCGCAAAAACACATATTTTGTTCTGGGGTGAAATTCAATTTCCAAAATAGCAATACCATAAATCAGTGGTTTCAGCTGTGGCTGGCCAAGTTTCATAGTGTCCGCAAAAACATATATTTTGTTCTGGGGTGAAATTCAATTGCCAAAATAGCAAAACCAGAAATCAGTGGTTTCAGCTGTGGCTGGCCAAGATTCATAGTGTCCACAAAAAGATATATTTTGTTGTGGGGTGATATTCAACTGCCAAAATAGCAATACTCTGAATCTGGTGTCCCAGCTGTTGCAGGCCAAGTTTCATAGTGTCCGCAAAAACACATATTTTGTTCTGGGGTGAAATTCAATTTCCAAAATAGCAATACCATAAATCAGTGGTTTCAGCTGTGGCTGGCCAAGATTCATAGTGTCCGAAAAAACGTATATTTTGTCCTGGGGTGAAATTCAATTGCCAAAATAGCAATACCATAAATCAGTGGTTTCAGCTGTGGCTGGCCAAATTTCATCGTGTCCGCAAAAACATATATTTTGTTCTGGGGTGAAAATCAATTGCCAAAATAGCAATACCATTAATCAGTGGTTTGAGCTGTGGCTGGCCAAGTTTTATAGTGTTCTGCAAAGGTTATAATTTGTTCTGGGGTGAAATTCAATTGCCAAAATAGCAGAACCCCGAATCTGGTGTCCCAGCTGTTGCTGGCCAAGTTTCATAGTGTCCGCAAAAAAATATATTTTGTTCTGGGGTGAAATTCAATTGCCAAAATAGCAATACCATAAATCAGTGGTTTCAGCTGTGGCTGGCCAAGTTTCATAGTGTCCGCAAAAACATATATTTTGTTCTGGGGTGAAATTCAATTGCCAAAATAGCAATACCAGAAATCAGTGGTTTCAGCTGTGGCTGGCCAAGTTTCATAGTGTCCGCAAAAACATATATTTTGTTCTGGGGTGAAATTCAATTGCCAAAATAGCAATACCATAAATCAGTGGTTTCAGCTGTGGCTGGCCAAGATTCATAGTGTCCACAAAAAGATATATTTTGTTGTGGGGTGAAATTCAATTTCCAAAATAGCAATACCATAAATCAGTGGTTTCAGCTGTGGCTGACAAAGTTTCATAGTGTCCGCAAAACAAATATTTTGTCCTGGGGTGAAATTCAATTGCCAAAATAGCAATACCATAAATCAGTGTTTTCAGCTGTGGCTGGCCAAACTTCATAGTGTCCGCAAAAACATTTATTTTGTTGTGGGGTAAAATTCAATTGCCAAAAGAGCAATACCAGAATTTGGCGTCCCAGCTGTGGCTGGCCAAGTTTCATAGTGTCCGCAAAAATATATATTTTGTCCTGGGGTGAAATTCAATTGCCAAAATAGCAATACCATAAATCAGTGGTTTCAGCTGTGGCTGGCCAAGTTTCATAGTGTCCACAAAAACATATATTTTGTTGTGGCGTGAAATTCAATTGACAAAATAGCAATACCCTGAATCTGGTGTCCCAGCTTTTGCAGGCCAAATTTCATAGTGTCCGCAAAAACATATATTTTTTCTGGGGTGAAATTCAATTCCCAAAATAGCAATACCATAAATCAGTGGTTTCAGCTGTGGCTGGCCAAATTTCATCGTGTCTGCAAAAACATATATTTTGTTGTGTGGTGAAATTCAATTGCCAAAATAGCAATACCCTGAATCTGGTGTCCCAGCTGTTGCAGGTAAAGTTTCATAGTGTCCGCAAAAACATATATTTTGTCCTGGGGTGAAATTCAATTGCCAAAATAGCAATACCATAAATCAGTGGTTTCAGCTGTGGCTGGCCAAGTTTCATAGTGTACGCAAAAACATATATTTTGATCTGGGGTGAAATTCAATTGCCAAAATAGCAATACCATAAATCAGTGGTTTCAGCTGTGGCTGGCCAAGATTCATAGTGTCCACAAAAAGATATATTTTGTTGTGGGGTGAAATTCAACTGTCAAAATAGCAATACCCTGAATCTGGTGTACCAGCTGTTGTAATCCAAATTTCATAGTGTCCGCAAAAACACATATTTTGTTCTGGGGTGAAATTCAATTTCCAAAATAGCAATACCATAAATCAGTGGTTTCAGCTGTGGCTGGCCAAGTTTCATAGTGTCCGCAAAAATATATATTTTGTCCTGGGGTGAAATTCAATTGCCAAAATAGCAATACCATAAATCAGTGGTTTCAGCTGTGGCTGGCCAAGTTTCATAGTGTTCTGCAAAGGTTATAATTTGTTCTGGGGTGAAATTCAATTGCCAAAATAGCAGAACCCCGAATCTGGTGTCCCAGCTGTTGCTGGCCAAGTTTCATAGTGTCCGCAAAAAAATATATTTTGTTCTGGGGTGAAATTCAATTGCCAAAATAGCAATACCATAAATCAGTGGTTTCAGCTGTGGCTGGCCAAGATTCATAGTGTCCGAAAAAACGTATATTTTGTTGTGGGGTGAAATTCAATTGCCAAAATAGCAATACCCTGAATCTGGTGTCCCAGCTGTTGCAGGCCAAGTTTCATAGTGTCCGCAAAAACATATATTTTGTTCTGGGGTGAAATTCAATTGCCAAAATAGCAATACCATTAATCAGTGGTTTGAGCTGTGGCTGGCCAATTTTCTTAGTGTTCTGCAAAGGTTATAATTTGTTCTGGGGTGAAATTCAATTGCCAAAATAGCAATACCATAAATCAGTGGTTTCAGCTGTGGCTGGCCAAGATTCATAGTGTCCACAAAAAGATATATTTTGTTGTGGGGTGAAATTCAACTGCCAAAATAGCAATACCCTGAATCTGGTGTACCAGCTGTTGCAGGCCAAGTTTCATAGTGTCCGCAAAAACACATATTTTGTTCTGGGGTGAAATTCAATTTCCAAAATAGCAATACCATAAATCAGTGGTTTCAGCTGTGGCTGGCCAAGTTTCATAGTGTCCGCAAAAATATATATTTTGTCCTGGGGTGAAATTCAATTGCCAAAATAGCAATACCATAAATCAGTGGTTTCAGCTGTGGCTGGCCAAATTTCATCGTGTCGGCAAAAACATATATTTTGTTTTTGGGTGAAATTCAATTGCCAAAATAGCAATACCCTGAATCTGCCGTCCCAGCTGTTGCAGGCCAAATTTCATAGTGTCCGCAAAAACATATATTTTTTCTGGGGTGAAATTCAATTGCCAAAATAGCAATACCATAAATCAGTGGTTTCAGCTGTGGCTGGCCAAATTTCATCGTGTCGGCAAAAACATATATTTTGTTTTGGGGTGAAATTCAATTGCCAAAATAGCGATACCCTGAATCTGGTGTCCCAGCTGTTGCAGGCCAAGTTTTATAGTGTCCGCAAAAACATATATTTTGTTCTGGGGTGAAATTCAATTGCCAAAATAGCAATACCATTAATCAGTGGTTTCAGCTGTGGCTGGCCAAGTTTCATAGTGTCCACAAAAACATATATTTTGTTCTGGGGTGAAATTCTAATGCCAAAATAACAATACCATAAATCAGTGGTTTCAGCTGTGGCTGGCCAAATTTCATCGTGTCCACAAAAACATATATTTTGTTCTGGGGTGAAATTCAATTGCCAAAATAGCAATACCATTAATCAGTGGTTTGAGCTGTGGCTGGCCAAGTTTCATAGTGTTCTGCAAAGGTTATAATTTGTTCTGGGGTGAAATTCAATTGCCAAAATAGCAGAACCCTGAATCTGTTGTCCCAGCTGTTGCTGGCCAAGTTTCATAGTGTCCTCAAAAAAAAATATTTTGTTCTGGGGTGAAATTCAATTGCCAAAATAGCAATACCATAAATCAGTGGTTTCAGCTGTGGCTGGCCAAGATTCATAGTGTCCGAAAAAACGTATATTTTGTTGTGGGGTGAAATTCAATTGCCAAAATAGCAATAGCTTGAATCTGGTGCCCCAGCTGTTGCAGGCAAAGTTTCATAGTGTCCGCAAAAACATATATTTTGTTCTGGGGTGAAATTCAATTGCCAAAATAGCAATACTATAAATCAGTGGTTTCAGCTGTGGCTGGCCAAGTTTCATAGTGTCCGCAAAAATATATATTTTGTCCTGGGGTGAAATTCAATTGCCAAAATAGCAATACCATAAATCAGTGGTTTCAGCTGTGGCTGGCCAAATTTCATCGTGTCCGCAAAAACATATATTTTGTTCTGGGGTGAAATTCAATTGCCAAAATAGCAATATCATTAATCAGTGGTTTGAGCTGTGGCTGGCCAAGTTTCATAGTGTTCTGCAAAGGTTATAATTTGTTCTGGGGTGAAATTCAATTGCCAAAATAGCAGAACCCCGAATCTGGTGTCCCAGCTGTTGCTGGCCAAGTTTCATAGTGTCCGCAAAAAAATATATTTTGTTCTGGGGTGAAATTCAATTGCCAAAATAGCAATACCATAAATCAGTGGTTTCAGCTGTGGCTGGCCAAGATTCATACTGTCCGAAAAAACGTATATTTTGTTGTGGGGTGAAATTCAATTGCCAAAATAGCAATACCCTGAATCTGGTGTCCCAGCTGTTGCAGGCCAAGTTTCATAGTGTCTGCAAAAACATATATTTTGTTCTGGGGTGAAATTTATTTGCCAAAATAGCAATACCAGAAATCAGTGGTTTCAGCTGTGGCTGGCCAAGTTTCATAGTGTCCGCAAAAACATATATTTTGTTCTGGGGTGAAATTCAATTGCCAAAATAGCAATACCATAAATCAGTGGTTTCAGCTGTGACTGGCCAAGATTCATAGTGTCCACAAAAGGATATATTTTGTTGTGGGGTGAAATTTAACTGCCAAAATAGCAATGCCCTGAATCTGGTGTACCAGCTGTTGCAGGCCAAGTTTCATAGTGTCCGCAAAAACACATATTTTGTTCTGGGGTGAAATTCAATTTCCAAAATAGCAATACCATAAATCAGTGGTTTCAGCTGTGGCTGGCCAAGTTTCATAGTGTCCGCAAAAATATATATTTTGTCCTGGGGTGAAATTCAATTGCCATAATAGCAATTCCATAAATCAGTGGTTTCAGCTGTGGCTGGCCAAATTTCATAGTGTCAGCAAAAACATATATTTTGTTGTGGGGTGAAATTCAATTGCCAAAATAGCAATACCCTGAATCTGGTGTCCCAGCTGTTGCAGGCCAAATTTCATAGTGTCCGCAAAAACATATATTTTGTTCTGGGGTGAAATTCAATTGCCAAAATAGCAATACCATAAATCAGTGGTTTCATCTGTGGCTGGCCAAATTTCATCGTGTCCGCAAAAACATATATTTTGTTGTGTGGTGAAATTCAATTGCCAAAATAGCAATACCCTGAATCTGGTGTCCCAGCTGTTGCAGGCCAAGTTTCATAGTGTCCGCAAAAACATATATTTTGTTCTGGGGTGAAATTCAATTGCCAAAATAGCAATACCATTAATCAGTGGTTTCAGCTGTGGCTGGCCAAGATTCATAGTGTCCGCAAAAACATATATTTTGTTCTGGGGTGAAATTAAATTGCCAAAATAGCAATACCATAAATCAGTGGTTTCAGGTGTGGCTGTCCAAGTTTCATAGTGTTCTGCAAAGGTTATATTTTGTTCTGTGGTGAAATTCAATTGCCAAAATAACAATACAATAAATCAATGGTTTCAGCTGTGGCTGGCCAAGATTCATAGTGTCCGCAAAAATGTATATTTTGTTGTGGGGTGAAATTCAATTGCCAAAATAGCAATACCCTGAATCTGGTGTCCCAGCTGTTGCAGGCCAAGTTTAATAGTGTTCGCAAAAACATATATTTTGTTCTGGGGTGAAATTCAATTGCCAAAATAGCAATACCCTGAATCTGGTGTCCCAGCTGTTGCAGGCCAAGTTTCATAGTGTCCGCAAAAACATATATTTTGTTCTGGGGTGAAATTCAATTGCCAAAATAGCAATACCATAAATCAGTGGTTTCAGCTGTGGCTGGCCAAGATTCATAGTGTCCACAGAAAGATATATTTTGTTGTGGGGTGAAATTCAACTGTCAAAATAGCAATACCCTGAATCTGGTGTACCAGCTGTTGTAGGCCAAGTTTCATAGTGTCCGCAAAAACACATATTTTGTTCTGGGGTGAAATTCAATTTCCAAAATAGCAATACCATAAATCAGTGGTTTCAGCTGTGGCTGGCCAAGTTTCATAGTGTCCGCAAAAATATATATTTTGTTCTGGGGTGAAATTCAATTGCCAAAATAGCAATACCATAAATCAGTGGTTTCAGCTGTGGCTGGCCAAATTTCAATGTGTCCGCAAAAACATATATTTTGTTCTGGGGTGAAATTCAATTGCCAAAATAGCAATACCATTAATTAGTGGTTTGAGCTGTGGCCGGGCCAAGTTTCATAGTGTTCTGCAAAGGTTATAATTTGTTCTGGGGTGAAATTCAATTGCCAAAATAGCAGAACCCCGAATCTGGTGTCCCAGCTGTTGCTGGCCAAGTTTCATAGTGTCCGCAAAAAAATATATTTTGTTCTGGGGTGAAATTCAATTGCCAAAATAGCAATACCATAAATCAGTGGTTTCAGCTGTGGCTGGCCAAGATTCATAGTGTCCGAAAAAACGTATATTTTGTTGTGTGGTGAAATTCAATTGCCAAAATAGCAATACCATAAATCTGGTGTCCCAGCTGTTGCAGGCCAAGTTTCATAGTGTCCGCAAAAACATATATTTTGTTCTGGGGTGAAATTCAATTGCCAAAATAGCAGAACCCCGAATCTGGTGTCCCAGCTGTTGCTGGCCAAGTTTCATAGTGTCCGCAAAAAAATATATTTTGTTCTGGGGTGAAATTCAATTGCCAAAATAGCAATACCATAAATCAGTGGTTTCAGCTGTGGCTGGCCAAGATTCATAGTGTCCGAAAAAACGTATATTTTGTTGTGTGGTGAAATTCAATTGCCAAAATAGCAATACCATAAATCTGGTGTCCCAGCTGTTGCAGGCCAAGTTTCATAGTGTCCGCAAAAACATATATTTTGTTCTGGGGTGAAATTCAATTGCCAAAATAGCAATACCAGAAATCAGTGGTTTCAGCTGTGGCTGGCCAAGTTTCATAGTGTCCACAAAAACATATATTTTGTTCTGGGGTGAAATTCAATTGCCAAAATAGCAATACCATAAATCAGTGGTTTCAGATGTGGCTGGCCAAGATTCATAGTGTCCACAAAAAGATATATTGTGTTGTGGGGTGAAATTCAACTGCCAAAATAGCAATACCCTGAATCTGGTGTACCAGCTGTTGCAGGCCAAGTTTCATAGTGTCCGCAAAAACACATATTTTGTTCTGGGGTGAAATTCAATTTCCAAAATAGCAATACCATAAATCAGTGGTTTCAGCTGTGGCTGGCCAAGTTTCATAGTGTCAGAAAAAACATATATTTTGTTGTGGGGTGAAATTCAATTGCCAAAATAGCAATACCCTGAATCTGGTGTCCCAGCTGTTGCAGGCCAAATTTCATAGTGTCCGCAAAAACAAATATTTTTTCTGGGGTGAAATTCAATTGCCAAATTAGCAATACCATAAATCAGTGGTTTCAGCTGTGGCTGGCCAAATTTCATCGTGTCGGCAAAAACATATATTTTGTTTTTGGGTGAAATTCAATTGCCAAAATAGCAATACCCTGAATCTGGTGTCCCAGCTGTTGCAGGCCAAGTTTCATAGTGTCCGCAAAAACATATATTTTGTTCTGGGGTGAAATTCAATTGCCAAAATAGCAATACCATTAATCAGTGGTTTCAGCTGTGGCTGGCCAAGTTTCATAGTGTCCGCAAAAAAATATATTTTGTTCTGGGGTGAAATTCAATTGCCAAAATAACAATACCATAAATCAGTGGATTCAGCTGTGGCTGGCCAAATTTCATCGTGTCCACAAAAACATATATTTTGTTCTGGGGTGAAATTCAATTGCCAAAATAGCAATACCATTAATCAGTGGTTTGAGCTGTGGCTGGCCAAGTTTCATAGTGTTCTGCAAAGGTTATAATTTGTTCTGGGGTGAAATTCAATTGCCAAAATAGCAGAACCCCGAATCTGGTGTCCCAGCTGTTGCTGGCCAAGTTTCATAGTGTCCGCAAAAAAATATATTTTGTTCTGGGGTGAAATTCAATTGCCAAAATAGCAATACCATAAATCAGTGGTTTCAGCTGTGGCTGGCCAAGATTCATAGTGTCCGAAAAAACGTATATTTTGTTGTGGGGTGAAATTCAATTGCCAAAATAGCAATACCCTGAATCTGGTGTCCCAGCTGTTGCAGGCCAAGTTTCATAGTGTCCGCAAAAACATATATTTTGTTCTGGGGTGAAATTCAATTGCCAAAATAGCAATACCATTAATCAGTGGTTTGAGCTGTGGCTGGCCAAGTTTCATAGTGTTCTGCAAAGGTTATAATTTGTTCTGGGGTGAAATTCAATTGCCAAAATAGCAATACCATAAATCAGTGGTTTCAGCTGTGGCTGGCCAAGATTCATAGTGTCCACAAAAAGATATATTTTGTTGTGAGGTGAAATTCAACTGCCAAAATAGCAATACCCTGAATCTGGTGTACCAGCTGTTGCAGGCCAAGTTTCATAGTGTCCGCAAAAACACATATTTTGTTCTGGGGTGAAATTCAATTTCCAAAATAGCAATACCATAAATCAGTGGTTTCAGCTGTGGCTGGCCAAGTTTCATAGTGTCCGCAAAAATATATATTTTGTCCTGGGGTGAAATTCAATTGCCAAAATAGCAATACCATAAATCAGTGGTTTCAGCTGTGGCTGGCCAAATTTCATCGTGTCCGCAAAAACATATATTTTGTTTTTGGGTGAAATTCAATTGCCAAAATAGCAATACCCTTAATCTGGTGTCCCAGCTGTTGCAGGCCAAATTTCATAGTGTCCGCAAAAACATATATTTTTTCTGGGGTGAAATTCAATTGCCAAAATAGCAATACCATAAATCAGTGGTTTCAGCTGTGGCTGGCCAAATTTCATCGTGTCGGCAAAAACATATATTTTGTTTTGGGGTGAAATTCAATTGCCAAAATAGCGATACCCTGAATCTGGTGTCCCAGCTGTTGCAGGCCAAGTTTTATAGTGTCCGCAAAAACATATATTTTGTTCTGGGGTGAAATTCAATTGCCAAAATAGCAATACCATTAATCAGTGGTTTCAGCTGTGGCTGGCCAAGTTTCATAGTGTCCGCAAAAAAATATATTATGTTCTGGGGTGAAATTCTAATGCCAAAATAACAATACCATAAATCAGTGGTTTCAGCTTTGGCTGGCCAAATTTCATCGTGTCCACAAAAACATATATTTTGTTCTGGGGTGAAATTCAATTGCCAAAATAGCAATACCATTAATCAGTGGTTTGAGCTGTGGCTGGCCAAGTTTCATAGTGTTCTGCAAAGGTTATAATTTGTTCTGGGGTGAAATTCAATTGCCAAAATAGCAGAACCCTGAATCTGGTGTCCCAGATGTTGCTGGCCAAGTTTCATAGTGTCCTCAAAAAAAAATATTTTGTTCTGGGGTGAAATTCAATTGCCAAAATAGCAATACCATAAATCAGTGGTTTCAGCTGTGGCTGGCCAAGATTCATAGTGTCCGAAAAAACGTATATTTTGTTGTGGGGTGAAATTCAATTGCCAAAATAGCAATACCCTGAATCTGGTGCCCCAGCTGTTGCAGGCAAAGTTTCATAGTGTCCGCAAAAACATATATTTTGTTCTGGGGTGAAATTCAATTGCCAAAATAGCAATACCATAAATCAGTGGTTTCAGCTGTGGCTGGCCAAGTTTCATAGTGTCCGCAAAAATATATATTTTGTCCTGGGGTGAAATTCAATTGCCAAAATAGCAATACCATAAATCAGTGGTTTCAGCTGTGGCTGGCCAAATTTCATCGTGTCCGCAAAAACATATATTTTGTTCTGGGGTGAAATTCAATTGCCAAAATAGCAATATCATTAATCAGTGGTTTGAGCTGTGGCTGGCCAAGTTTCATAGTGTTCTGCAAAGGTTATAATTTGTTCTGGGGTGAAATTTAATTGCCAAAATAGCAATACCAGAAATCAGTGGTTTCAGCTGTGGCTGGCCAAGTTTCATAGTGTCCGCAAAAACATATATTTTGTTCTTGGGTGAAATTCAATTGCCAAAATAGAAATACCATAAATCAGTGGTTTCAGCTGTGACTGGCCAAGATTCATAGTGTCCACAAAAGGATATATTTTGTTGTGGGGTGAAATTCAACTGCCAAAAAAGCAATACCCTGAATCTGGTGTACCAGCTGTTGCAGGCCAAGTTTCATAGTGTCCGCAAAAACACATATTTTGTTCTGGGGTGAAATTCAATTTCCAAAATAGCAATACCACAAATCAGTGGTTTCAGCTGTGGCTGGCCAAGTTTCATAGTGTCCGCAAAAATATATATTTTGTCCTGGGGTGAAATTCAATTGCCAAAATAGCAATTCCATAAATCAGTGGTTTCAGCTGTGGCTGGCCAAATTTCATAGTGTCAGCAAAAACATATATTTTGTTGTGGGGTGAAATTCAATTGCCAAAATAGCAATACCCTGAATCTGGTGTCCCAGCTGTTGCAGGCCAAATTTCATAGTGTCCGCAAAAACATATATTTTGTTCTGGGGTGAAATTCAATTGCCAAAATAGCAATACCATAAATCAGAGGTTTCATCTGTGGCTGGCCAAATTTAATCAAGTCCGCAAAAACATATATTTTGTTGTGTGGTGAAATTCAATTGCCAAAATAGCAATACCCTGAATCTGGTGTCCCAGCTGTTGCAGGCCAAGTTTCATAGTGTCCGCAAAAACATATATTTTGTTCTGGGGTGAAATTCAATTGCCAAAATAGCAATACCATTAATCTGTGGTTTCAGCTGTGGCTGGCCAAGATTCATAGTGTCCGCAAAAACATATATTTTGTTCTGGGGTGAAATTCAATTGCCAAAATAGCAATACCATAAATCAGTGGTTTCAGGTGTGGCTGTCCAAGTTTCATAGTGTTCTGCAAAGGTTATATTTTGTTCTGTGGTGAAATTCAATTGCCAAAATAACAATACCATAAATCAATGGTTTCAGCTGTGGCTGGCCAAGATTCATAGTGTCCGCAAAAATGTATATTTTGTTGTGGGGTGAAATTGAATTGCCAAAATAGCAATACCCTGAATCTGGTGTCCCAGCTGTTGCAGGCCAAGTTTTATAGTGTTCGCAAAAACATATATTTTGTTCTGGGGTGAAATTGAATTGCCAAAATAGCAATACCATAAATCAGTGGTTTCAGCTGTGGCTGGCCAAGTTTCATAGTGTCCGCAAAAACATATATTTTGTTCTGGGGTGAAATTCAATTGCCAAAATAGCAATACCATAAATCAGTGGTTTCAGCTGTGGCTGGCCAAGATTCATAGTGTCCACAGAAAGATATATTTTGTTGTGGGGTGAAATTCAACTGTCAAAATAGCAATACCCTGAATCTGGTGTACCAGCTGTTGTAGGCCAAGTTTCATAGTGTCCGCAAAAACACATATTTTGTTCTGGGGTGAAATTCAATTTCCAAAATAGCAATACCATAAATCAGTGGTTTCAGCAGTGGCTGGCCAAGTTTCATAGTGTCCGCAAAAATATATATTTTGTCCTGGGGTGAAATTCAATTGCCAAAATAGCAATACCATAAATCAGTGGTTTCCGCTGTGGCTGGCCAAATTTCAATGTGTCCGCAAAAACATATATTTTGTTCTGGGGTGAAATTCAATTGCCAAAATAGCAATACCATTAATCAGTGGTTTGAGCTGTGGCTGGCCAAGTTTCATAGTGTTCTGCAAAGGTTATAATTTGTTCTGGGGTGAAATTCAATTGCCAAAATAGCAGAACCCCGAATCTGGTGTCCCAGCTGTTGCTGGCCAAGTTTCATAGTGTCCGCAAAAAAATATATTTTGTTCTGGGGTGAAATTCAATTGCCAAAATAGCAATACCATAAATCAGTGGTTTCAGCTGTGGCTGGCCAAGATTCATAGTGTCCGAAAAAACGTATATTTTGTTGTGTGGTGAAATTCAATTGCCAAAATAGCAATACCATAAATCTGGTGTCCCAGCTGTTGCAGGCCAAGTTTCATAGTGTCCGCAAAAACATATATTTTGTTCTGGGGTGAAATTCAATTGCCAAAATAGCAATACCAGAAATCAGTGGTTTCAGCTGTGGCTGGCCAAGTTTCATAGTGTCCACAAAAACATATATTTTGTTCTGGGGTGAAATTCAATTGCCAAAATAGCAATACCATAAATCAGTGGTTTCAGATGTGGCTGGCCAAATTTCATAGTGTCAGCAAAAACATATATTTTGTTAAGGGGTGAAATTCAATTGCCAAAATAGCAATACCCTGAATCTGGTGTCCCAGCTGTTGCAGGCCAAATTTCATAGTGTCCGCAAAAACAAATATTTTTTCTGGGGTGAAATTCAATTGCCAAAATAGCAATACCATAAATCAGTGGTTTCAGCTGTGGCTGGCCAAATTTCATCGTGTCGGTAAAAACATATATTTTGTTCAGGGGTGAAATTCAATTGCCAAAATAGCAATACCATTAATCAGTGGTTTGAGCTGTGGCTGGCCAAGTTTCAAAGTGTTCTGCAAAGGTTATAATTTGTTCTGGGGTGAAATTCAATTGCCAAAATAGCAGAACCCCGAATCTGGTGTCCCAGCTGTTGCTGGCCAAGTTTCATAGTGTCCGCAAAAAAATATATTTTGTTCTGGGGTGAAATTCAATTGCCAAAATAGCAATACCATAAATCAGTGGTTTCAGCTGTGGCTGGCCAAGATTCATAGTGTCCGAAAAAACGTATATTTTGTTGTGGGGTGAAATTCAATTGCCAAAATAGCAATACCCTGAATCTGGTTTCCCAGCTGTTGCAGGCCAAGTTTCATAGTGTCCGCAAAAACATATATTTTGTTCTGGGGTGAAATTCAATTGCCAAAATTGCAATACCAGAAATCAGTGGTTTCAGCTGTGGCTGGCCAAGTTTCATAGTGTCCACAAAAACATATATTTTGTTCTGGGGTGAAATTCTAATTGCCAAAATAACAATACCATAAATCAGTGGTTTCAGCTGTGGCTGGCCAAATTTCATCGTGTCCACAAAAACATATATTTTGTTCAGGGGTGAAATTCAATTGCCAAAATAGCAATACCATTAATCAGTGGTTTGAGCTGTGGCTGGCCAAGTTTCATAGTGTTCTGCAAAGGTTATAATTTGTTCTGGGGTGAAATTCAATTGCCAAAATAGCAGAACCCTGAATCTGTTGTCCCAGCTGTTGCTGGCCAAGTTTCATAGTGTCCTCAAAAAAAAATATTTTGTTCTGGGGTGAAATTCAATTGCCAAAATAGCAATACCATAAATCAGTGGTTTCAGCTGTGGCTGGCCAAGATTCATAGTGTCCGAAAAACGTATATTTTGTTGTGGGGTGAAATTCAATTGCCAAAATAGCAATAGCCTGAATCTGGTGTCCCAGCTGTTGCAGGCAAAGTTTCATAGTGTCCGCAAAAACATATATTTTGTTCTGGGGTGAAATTCAATTGCCAAAATAGCAATACCATAAATCAGTGGTTTCAGCTGTGGCTGGCCAAGTTTCATAGTGTCCATAAAAATATATATTTTGTCCTGGGGTGAAATTCAATTGCCAAAATAGCAATACCATAAATCAGTGGTTTCAGCTGTGGCTGGCCAAATTTCATCGTGTCCGCAAAAACATATATTTTGTTCTGGGGTGAAATTCAATTGCCAAAATAGCAATACCATTAATCAGTGGTTTGAGCTGTGGCTGGCCAAGTTTCATAGTGTTCTGCAAAGGTTATAATTTGTTCTGGGGTGAAATTCAATTGCCAAAATAGCAGAACCCTGAATCTGGTGTCCCAGCTGTTGCTGGCCAAGTTTCATAGTGTCCGCAAAAAATATATTTTGTTCTGGGGTGAAATTCAATTGCCAAAATAGCAATACCATAAATCAGTGGTTTCAGCTGTGGCTGGCCAAGATTCATAGTGTCCGAAAAACGTATATTTTGTTGTGGGGTGAAATTCAATTGCCAAAATAGCAATACCCTGAATCTGGTGTCCCAGCTGTTGCAGGCCAAGTTTCATAGTGTCCGCAAAAACATATATTTTGTTCTGGGGTGAAATTCAATTGCCAAAATAGCAATACCAGAAATCAGTGGTTTCAGCTGTGGCTGGCCAAGTTTCATAGTGTCCGCAAAAACATATATTTTGTTCTGGGGTGAAATTCAATTGCCAAAATAGCAATACCATAAATCAGTGGTTTCAGCTGTGACTGGCCAAGATTCATAGTGTCCACAAAAGGATATATTTTGTTGTGGGGTGAAATTTAACTGCCAAAATAGCAATGCCCTGAATCTGGTGTACCAGCTGTTGCAGGCCAAGTTTCATAGTGTCCGCAAAAACACATATTTTGTTCTGGGGTGAAATTCAATTTCCAAAATAGCAATACCATAAATCAGTGGTTTCAGCTGTGGCTGGCCAAGTTTCATAGTGTCCGCAAAAATATATATTTTGTCCTGGGGTGAAATTCAATTGCCAAAATAGCAATACCATAAATCAGTGGTTTCAGCTGTGGCTGGCCAAATTTCATAGTGTCAGCAAAAACATATATTTTGTTGTGGGGTGAAATTCAATTGCCAAAATAGCAATACCCTGAATCTGGTGTCCCAGCTGTTGCAGGCCAAATTTCATAGTGTCCGCAAAAACATATATTTTGTTCTGGGGTGAAATTCAATTGCCAAAATAGCAATACCATAAATCAGTGGTTTCATCTGTGGCTGGCCAAATTTCTTAGTGTCCGCAAAAACATATATTTTGCTGTGTTGTGAAATTCAATTGCCAAAATAGCAATACCCTGAATCTGGTGTCCCAGCTGTTGCAGGCCAAGTTTCATAGTGTCCGCAAAAACATATATTTTGTTCTGGGGTGAAATTCAATTGCCAAAATAGCAATACCATTAATCAGTGGTTTCAGCTGTGGCTGGCCAAGTTTCATAGTGTCCGCAAAAACATATATTTTGTTCTGTGGTGAAATTCAATTGCCAAAATAGCAATACCATAAATCAGTGGTTTCAGGTGTGGCTGGCCAAGTTTCATAGTGTTCTGCAAAGGTTATATTTTGTTCTGTGGTGAAATTCAATTGCCAAAATAACAATACCATAAATCAATGGTTTCAGCTGTGGCTGGCCAAGATTCATAGTGTCCGCAAAAATGTATATTTTGTTGTGGGGTGAAATTCAATTGCCAAAATAGCAATACCCTGAATCTGGTGTCCCAGCTGTTGCAGGCCAAGTTTCATAGTGTTCGCAAAAACATATATTTTGTTCTGGGGTGAAATTCAATTGCCAAAATAGCAATACCATAAATCAGTGGTTTCAGCTGTGGCAGGCCAAGTTTCATAGTGTCCGCAAAAACATATATTTTGTTCTGGGTGAAATTCGATTGCCAAAATAGCAATACCATAAATCAGTGGTTTCAGCTGTGGCTGGCCAAGTATCATAGTGTCCGCAAAAACATATATTTTGTCCTGGGGTGAAATTCAATTGCCAAAATAGCAATACCATAAATCAGTGGATTCAGCTGTGGCTGGCAAAGTTTCATAGTGTCCGCAAAAACTTATATTTTGTTCTGGGGTGAAATTCAATTGCCAAAATAGCAATACCATAAATCAGTGGTTTCAACTGTGGCTGGCCAAGATTCATAGTGTCCGCAAAAACATATATTTTGTTGTGGGGTGAAATTCAATTGCCAAAATAGCAATACCCTGAATCTGGTGTCCCAGCTGTTGCAGGCCAAGTTTCATAGTGTCCGCAAAAACATATATTTTGTTGTGGGGTGAAATTCAATTGCCAAAATAGCAATACCATAAATCAGTGGTTTCAGCTGTGGCTGGCCAAGTTTCATAGTGTCCGCAAAAACATATATTTTGTTCTGGGGTGAAATTCAATTGCCAAAATAGCAATACCATAAATCAGTGGTTTCAGCTGTGGCTGGCCAAGATTCATAGTGTCCACAAAAACATATATTTTGTTGTGGGGTGAAATTCAACTGCCAAAATAGCAATACCCTGAATCTGGTGTACCAGCTGTTGCAGGCCAAGTTTCATAGTGTCCGCAAAAACATATATTTTGTTCTGGGGTGAAATTCAATTGCCAATAGAGCAATACCCTGAATTTGGTATCCCAGCTGTTGCAGCCCAAGTTTCATAGTGTCCGCAAAAACACATATTTTGTTCTTGGGTGAAATTCAATTGCCAAAATAGCAATACCCTGAATCTGGTGTCCCAGCTGTTGCAGGCCAAGTTTCATAGTGTCCGCAAAAGCATATATTTTGTTGTAGGGTGAAATTCAATTGCCAAAATAGCAATACCATAAATCAGTGGTTTCAGCTGTGGCTGGCCAAGTTTCATAGTGTCCTCAAAAACATATATTTTGTTCTGGGGTGAAATTCAATTTCCAAAATAGCAATACCATAAATCAGTGGTTTCAGCTGTGGCTGGCCAAATTTCATAGTGTCCGCAAAAACATATATTTTGTTGTGGGGGGAAATTCAATTGCCAAAATAGCAATATCCTGAATCTGGTGTCCCAGCTGTTGCAGGCCAAGTTTCATAGTGTCCGCAAAAACATATATTTTGTTCTGGGGTGAAATTCAATTGCCAAAATAGCAATACCATAAATCAGTGGTTTCAGCTGTGGCTGGCCAAGTTTCATAGTGTCCGCAAAAACATATATTTTGTCCTGGGGTGAAATTCAATTGCCAAAATAGCAATACCATAAATCAGTGGTTTCAGCTGTGGTTGGCCAAATTTCATAGTGTCCGCAAAAACATATATTTTGTTGTGGGGTGAAATTCAATTGCCAAAATAGCAATACCCTGAATCTGGTGTCCCAGCTGTTGCAGGCCAAGTTTCATAGTGTCCGCAAAAACACATATTTTGTTCTGGGGTGAAATTCAATTTCCAAAATAGCAATACCATAATTCAGTGGTTTCAGCTGTGGCTGGCCAAGTTTCATAGTGTCCGCAAAAATATATATTTTGTCCTGGGTTGAAATTCAATTGCCAAAATAGCAATACCATAAATCAGTGGTTTCAGCTGTGGTTGGCCAAATTTCATAGTGTCAGCAAAAACATATATTTTGTTGTGGGGTGAAATTCAATTGCCAAAATAGCAATACCCTGAATCTGGTGTCCCAGCTGTTGCAGGACAAATTTCATAGTGTCCGCAAAAACATATATTTTGTTCTGGGGTGAAATTCAATTGCCAAAATAGCAATACCATAAATCAGTGGTTTCAGCTGTGGCTGGCCAAATTTCATAGTGTCCTCAAAAACATATATTTTGTTGTGGGGTGAAATTCAATTGCCAAAATAGCAATACCCTGAATCTGGTGTCCCAGCTGTTGCAGGCCAAGTTTCATAGTGTCCGCAAAAACATATATTTTGTTGTGGGGTGAAATTCAATTGCCAAAATAGCAATACCATTAATCAGTGGTTTCAGCTGTGGCTGGCCAAGTTTCATAGTGTCCGCAAAAACATATATTTTGTTCTGGGGTGAAATTCAATTGCCAAAATAGCAATACCATAAATCAGTGGTTTCAGGTGTGGCTGGCCAAGTTTCATAGTGTTCTGCAAAGGTTATATTTTATTCTGGGTTGAAATTCAATTGCCAAAATAACAATACCATAAATCAGTGGTTTCAGCTGTGGCTGGCCAAGATTCATAGTGTTCGCAAAAACGTATATTTTGTTGTGGGATGAAATTCAATTGCCAAAATAGCAATACCCTGAATCTGGTGTCCCAACTGTTGCAGGCCAAGTTTCATAGTGTTCGCAAAAACATATATTTTGTTCTGTGTTGAAATTCAATTGCCAAAATAGCAATACCATAAATCAGTGGTTTCAGCTCTGGCTGGCCAAGTTTCATAGTGTCTGCAAAAACATATATTTTGTTCTGGGTGAAATTCGATTGCCAAAATAGCAATACCATAAATCAGTGGTTTCAGCTGTGGCTGGGCAAGTATCATAGTGTCCGCAAAAACATATATTTTGTCCTGGGGTGAAATTCAATTGCCAAAATAGCAATACCATAAATCAGTGGTTTCAGCTGTGGCTGGCCAAGATTCATAGCGTCCGCAAAAACATATATTTTGTTGTGGGGTGAAATTCAATTGCCAAAATAGCAATACCCTGAATCTGGTGTCCCAGCTGTAGCAGGCCAAGTTTCATAGTGTCCGCAAAAACATATATTTTGTCCTGGGGTGAAATTCAATTGCCAAAATAGCAAAACCATAAATCAGTGGTTTCAGCTGTGGCTGGCCAAGATTCATAGTGTCCGCAAAAACATATATTTTGTTGTGGGGTGAAATTCAATTGCCAAAATAGCAATACCCTGAATCTGGTGTCCCAGCTGTTGCAGGCCAAGTTTCATAGTGTCCGCAAAAACATATATTTTGTTGTGGGGTGAAATCAATTGCCAAAATAGCAATACCATAAATCAGTGGTTTCAGCTGTGGCTGGCCAAGTTTCATAGTGTCCGCAAAAACATATATTTTGTTCTGGGGTGAAATTCAATTGCCAAAATAGCAATACCATAAATCAGTGGTTTCAGCTGTGGCTGGCCTAGATTCATAGTGTCCACAAAAACATATATTTTGTTGTGGGGTGAAATTCAACTGCCAAAATAGCAATACCCTGAATCTGGTGTACCAGCTGTTGCAGGCCAAGTTTCATAGTGTCCGCAAAAACATATATTTTGTTCTGGGGTGAAATTCAATTGCCAATAGAGCAATACCCTGAATTTGGTATCCCAGCTGTTGCAGCCCAAGTTTCATAGTGTCCGCAAAAACACATATTTTGTTGTGGGGTGAAATTCAATTGCCAAAATAGCAATACCATAAATCAGTGGTTTCAGGTGTGGCTGGCCAAGTTTCATAGTGTCCGCAAAAACATATATTGTGTTTTGGGGGGAAATTCAATTGCCAAAATAGCAATACCCTGAATCTGGTGTCCCAGCTGTTGCAGGCCAAGTTTCATAGTGTCCGCAAAAACATATATTTTGTTCTGGGGTGAAATTCAATTGCCAAAATAGCAATACCATAAATCAGTGGTTTCAGCTGATGCTGGCAAAGTATAATAGTGTCCACCAAAACATATTTTGTTGTGGGGTGAAATTCAATTGCCAAAATAGCAATACCCTGAATCTGGTGTCCCAGCTGTTGCAGGCCAAGTTTCATAGTGTCCGCAAAAACATATATTTTGTTCTGGGGTGAAATTCAATTGCCAAAATAGCAATACCATAAATCAGTGGTTTCAGCTGTGGCTGGCAAAGTATAATAGTGTCCGCCAAAACATATTTTGTTCTGGGGTGAAATTCAATTGCCAAAATAGCAATACCCTGAATCTGGTGATCCAGCTGTTGCGGGCCTAGTTTAAATCTGTCCGTAACAGGGTATATTTTGTTCTGGGGTGAAATTCAATTGCCAAAATAGCAATACCATAAATCAGTGGTTTCAGCTGTGGCTGGCCAAGTTTCATAGTGTCCGCAAAAACATATATTTTGTTCTGGGGTGAAATTCAATTGCCAAAATAGCAATACCATAAATCAGTGGTTTCAGCTGTGGCTGGTCAAATTTCATAGTGTCCGCAAAAACATATATTTTGTTCTGGGGTGAAATTCAATTGCCAAAATAGCAATACCATAAATATGTGTTTTCAGCTCTGGCTGGCCAAGTTTCATAGTGTCCGCAAAAACATATATTTTGTTCTGGGGTGAAATTCAATTGCCAAAATAGCAATACCCTGAATCTGATGTTCGAGCTGTTGCAGGCCAAGTGTAAATCTGTCCATAAAAGGATACCTTTCATCCATGACCTAAACATTTGCCCTAAAATAGATATTCCCCTAAATCAGTGGTTACTGCCGTGCCTGGCGAAGGCAGAGCAGGAGCAAGAGTTCGCCAACGCAGCTGTGTCACGGCCAGCTCCTCTGAGGGCAGGGTTAGCATGGCAGAAATGTGGAATCGTATTGTCTACACGCCACAGCTGACTGCACCACCACCTGATACGGAACGTGTTAGCAGGAGGCAGCATTTCACTAACATGGTTGAACAGTACGTCTGCACACCCCTCCAGGTACTGACTGATGGTTCGGCCCCATTCAACTTCTGGGTCTCCAAATTGGCCACGTGGCCAGAGTTAGCATTTTATGCCTTGGAGGTGCTGGCCTGCCTGGCGGCCAGCGTTTTGTCTGAACGTGTATTCAGCACGGCAGGGGGCGTCATTACTGACAAACGCAGCCGCCTGTCCACAGCCTTTTACAGCCTTTTTAGTTCCTAAAAGTTCGGGTCCCCATTGACTTCAATGGGGTTCGGGATAAAGTTCGGGTCGAGTTCGGATCCCGAACCCGAACATTTTCTCGAACCCGAACATCCAGGTGTTCGCTCATCTCTATCCACTAACTTGTGACAAAAAATAAAATTTTACATGAACTTACCATACCCCTCACGGAATACCTTGGGGTGTCTTCTTTCTAAAATGGGGTCACTTGTGAGGTGTTTGTACTGCCATGCCATTTGAGGGTCTCCGCAATCATTACATGTATGGACAGCATTAGGAGTTTCTTATATTGAGCATATGGGTAATGAGTTTTTTTTTCTTCCGTTCAGTCTCTGGGCTGAAAAAAAAAAAAATGAACGGCACAGATTTTTTCATTCGCATCGATCAATGTGGATGAAAAAATCTCTGCCAAAATCAGTGACTGCGGGACGCTAACTACCAAACAAGTAGCCAACTAACTGGCGGTGATAAGGGACCCTTATGCCCCATTCACACGTCCGCAATTCTGTTTGCGTAATTGGGGACCCATTCATTTCTATGGGGACAGACTTTGTCCCGCTCGGATCCGGAATTGCGGATCCGCACTTCCGGGTCTGCACTTCCGTTCCACAAAAATATAGAACATGTCCTATTCTTGTCCGCAATTGCGGACAAGAAAAGGCATTTTCTATATAGTTCTGGCAATGTGCGGATCTGCAAAATGCGGAAAGCACATTGCCGGTGTCCGTGGATCCGCGGATCCGCAAAACACATATGGACATGTGAATGGAGCCTTACAGGGGGGTGATCAGTGACAGGGTGGTGATCAGGAAGTCTATATGGGGTGATCAGGGGTTAACAAGGGCTTAATAAGTGACGGGGGGGGGTGTAGTGTGGTGCTTGGTGATACTTTACATAACTACCTGGTCCTCTGGTGGTCGATCCCAGCAAATGGGACCACCAGAGGACCAGGAAGCAGGTTTATCAGATGCTGTTAACAAAACAGCGTCTGATATACATGTTTCATGCTTTTTATTTTACATCTACAGCCTGCCAGCGATAGATCATCGCTGGCAGGCTGCAGTATAACAGCCGAGCTGCTGTGAACGCACGCGTGCGCGTTCACAGCAAATCTCGCCTCTTGCGAGATGACGCGCCGACATGTCAAGGAGGAACAAACCTGCCGCCTGGACGCATCCCTGCGTTAGGCGGTCGGCAGGCGGTTAAATGTGGCTTTTATGGTGTATGGAATACACTGTATTCCCATGCGCCCCTTCCACCACAAAAAAGGGTATATGGTTCAATCTTCCTTTTCTCGTCCTCCTCTTACTCTTCCATCATATCAATATGCTTATTAGGCTGCCTTCGCTCCTAATATTTTGGAGGGTCAGCTTAGCAGCAAGCCCTCAACCATAATTTTTTTCGATAGTCAGCTCAGCAGCAGGCCCTTACCCATAATTTTTTCCATGGTAAGATCAGCAGCAGGCACTCACCCCTAATGTTTTTAGAGATGTCGCTCTGAACCCAAGTGTTCGCAGCGAACAGGGCAAACCGCAATAGACCTCTATTGGCAGGCGAATATTAAAACCCACAGTGACTCTTTCTAGCTAACCTATTTTATGACATTTAAAGCTACTCTAACATTTTATTTTCTAACCTACTTTTAAATGCTAATTTAGTTATTTAACATACTTTAATTACTTGTAAAATAAAAAAAAAATCACTCTACACCATGTCAAAAGCCAGGTATGTGCAGGCTGACTATCTATCCATAAGACAGGGTGTCAGCATACCTTACAATGACAGGTTTGAGCAATTTAGACAAACAAACATAAGTTCTCAATCCAAAAAGAGAGAAATTGGTTAGTATTGGTTGGCTATCTAGAGGGGCCTGGACCCTAGACCATTATCATTAGGGCGACAAAAATTGTAATTTTATATGCCAGCCTAACTCCTCTCTCACTGCCTAAGACAGCTGCATAAACATTTCCCAACATTTAAAACTCATTTGCATACACATGGCCAAGAAATGCTAATGAGCAATATAGCAGTATCTGCCTTGTTTGTAAACTGAAACACGATTTGCATGGCTTTCCCATAGTCCCATGGTATGCAAATGAGTTTATATGACAAAACAGAATAGAAAGATTATAAAGTTAGTCTTTAAAAAATTGCAAAATAAAAAAAAAAACTAGGCAGCCTTCCTAATCATTGAGATGAGAGCTAGGTGGCATATAAAAAAAAAAAAAAAATGTTGTCACCCTAATGATAATCATCTATGTGCACAGGTCCCCCTAGATACCGAACACTAAACAGACAATTTCCCTTCTGGGAAAACTGGTTAATACCCAGGCTGCCTTGCTAAGGTATGCTGATGATCTGTCTGTCTGATGGGTTGTTGGTCCTGCATATACCTGGTGCTTGGCGGCCATAGGGGAGAACTGTTCTGTGTTGTCCATTAAATGTTTTATGTAATAATACAAATAATAATAAGATTATATGATAGACAGGCTAGGGTAAATGTCTGTAAGTCTGTCTTTGTTTTATAAAATACAAAGATTATTTTTTTTTAGTCAGCTGCCTTACTGTATGTTTGATTGAGTAGTACACCTTAAAGGGACAGGCTGTTTTACCCTATAGAAATATATATATTACTGTATTAGGATCCTTGATCTCAGAAAAACTATGCTATTATCATCAAACATTTTTATTCATAATTTTTGTACTTTATAAAACAGACAAAGACAAAATGATTATTGTTGTTGTTGTTTGTATTATTACATAAAACATTCAATTACCAACACAGAACAGTTCTCCCCTATGGCCGCCAAGCACCAGGTATATGTAGGGCCAACAATCCATCAGACAGACAGATCATCAGCATACCTTAGCAAGGCAGCCTGGGTTTTAACCAGTTTTTCCAAAAGGAAAATTGTCTGTTTAGTGTTAGGTATCTAGGGGGACCTGTGCACATAGATGATTATCATTAGGGTGACAACATTTTTTTTTTTTTTTTTTTAATATGCCACCTAGCTCTCATCTCAATGATTAGGAAGGCTGCAACATTTAAAACTCATTTGCATACACATGGCCAAGAAATGCTAATGAGCAATATAGCAGTATCTGCCTTGTTTGTAAACTGAAACACAATTTGCATAGCTTTCCCATAGTCCCATGTTATGCAAATGAGTTTATATGACAATACAGAATAGAAAGATTATAAAGTTAGTCTTTAAACAATTGCAAAATCAAAAAAAAAACTATGCAGCCTTCCTAATCATTGAGATGAGAGCTAGGTGGCATATTTAAAAAAATATATATATATATTTTTGTCACCCTAATGATAATCATCTATGTGCACAGGTCCCCCTAGATACCGAACACTAAACAGACAATTTTCCTTTTGGAAAAACTGGTTAAAACCCAGGCTGCCTTGCTAAGGTATGCTGATCATCTGTCTGTCTGATGGGTTGTTGGCCCTACATATACCTGGTGCTTGGTGGCCATAGGGGAGAACTGTTCTGTGTTGGTAGTTGGATGTTTTATGTAATAATACAAACAACAACAATAATAACTAGAAAGTGCTGTTTCTGAAGAAACCACAGAATGTTGGCTTGGAATATGATTGGCTGTTTGTGGCTCCACCTACTTTCTTGAATTTTAATGTCAGTCCTCAAGTGACCAACTGTGCCAAGTTTGAAGTCTGTGCCAATAACAGGCTACGAGCTGCGGCAGTTTTACATTTTCCCAATTAAACCAATTGCTAAAATTTGATTCGCTGATATAGACTCCGCCCACTTTTAACAATTTTGACCCCAATGACCCACGGTGCCAAGTTTGGGTATTCTCATTTAAATACTGTGAAAATGGCAGCTTTTTAAAGTTTTCCCATTGAAGTCAATAGGGAAAATCTGATTGGTTGTAGTTAGCTCCGCCCACTTTTTCCAATTTTGATTTGGACATAACCTACCACCTGATTTCTGAAATTTGAAGCCCCTGACATCAAAAATTTGAGAATTGCAGCATTTTTGGAAGTTAAAATTTTTCAAATTTTAACATTTTTTACACTCAAAGAAATCTGATTGGTTGATTTTGGCCCCGCCCACTTTTCAGAATTCTAATCCCAGTACTCCAATGACCAACTGTGCCAAGTTTGAAGACTGTGCCAATAACCGTCTACGAGCAGCGGCAGTTTAAAATTTTCCCATTTAAACCAATTGCTGAAATTTGATTGGCAGATTTAGACTCCGCCCACTTATAAATTTTTTGACCCCAGTCACCCAATGACCCACGGTGCCAAGTTTGGGTATTCTCGTTTAAATACTGTGAGAATGGCAGCTTTTAAAGTTTTCCCATTGAAGTCAATAGGGAAAATCTGATTGGTTGTTGTTAGCTCCGCCCACTTTTTCTAATTTGAATTTGACGTAACCTACCACCTGTTTTCTGCAATTTGAAGCCCCTGACATCAAAAATTTGAGAATTGCAGCATTTTTGGAAGTTAAAATTTTTCAAATTTTCACATTTTTCACACTCAAAGAAATCTGATTGGTTGATTTTGGCCCCGCCCACTTTTCAGAATTCTAATCCCAGTCCTCCAATGACCAACCGTGCCAAGTTTGAAGACTGTGCCAATAACCGTCTACGAGCAGCGGCAGTTTAAAATTTTCCCATTTAAACAAATTGCTGAAATTTGATTGGCCGATTTAGACTCCGCCCACTTATAAAAATTTTGACCCCAGTCACCCAATGACCCACGGTGCCAAGTTTGGGTATTCTCGTTTAAATACTGTGAGAATGGTAGCTTTTTAAAGTTTTCCCATTGAAGTCAATAGGGAAAATCTGATTGGTTGTAGCTCCGCCCACTTTTAATGTCCCCAAAATGTGACATAAATTTTCAGGTTGACCCCATGACTAAGTGACCCAAGTTTGGTGAGTTTCACTCCGAAGCTGTATGAGTGACAAACGTTTGCATTTTCCAATAAAACTCTATGGGAAAAAAGAGGTTTTCGTGGGCCCGTCCCAGGGGCCCGGAGGGTGGGATCGGTTAACAAAGCACAAGCAAGGGACTCGGGTGGGTGCCGACCAAGTCTGCAAAGTTTGGAATTTGTACTCCTAAAAATGTGGGAGTAGCAATTTCAACGTCTCATTACAGTCAATGGGGAGATTTTGATTGGTTCTGTGTGGCCCTGCCCACTTTTTGGGGTCCACAAAATGTGCCAAAAATTTTCGGGCTGACCCCATGACTAAGTGACCCAAGTTTGGTGACTTTAACTCTAAAGCTGTTTGAGTGACAAAAGTTTACATTTTTCCAATGAAAGTCTATAGGAAAAATGGGATCTTCGGGGGCCCGCCCCAGGGGCCCGGAGGGTGGGATCGGTTAAAAAAGCACAAGCAACCTATTCGGGTATGTGCCGAACAAGTGTGCAAAGTTTGGTAATCCTAAAACTCTGGGAGGAGTAGCGTATAGAAATTTGCTAAATTTTCATTGGCTGTTGGTAGCTCCGCCCACTTTGGGGTGTCCCCTCAAATTTACCCATTTATTCGGGTTGACACCAACAATATGTGATCCAAGTTTGGGGAGCGTAGCTTCAAAATTGTGTGAGTGGGAGCGATTTGAAAATTTTCCCTGTCAAAGTAAAAAGGAAAAAGTGGGTGTTCGGGGGCCCGCCCCAGGGGCCCCGAGGTTGGGATCGCTTAATAAAGCACAAGCAACGTACTTCGCTATAGGCCGAAAAAGTGTGGAAAGTTTGGGGTCTGTAGCACAAAAACTGTAGGAGTAGCGTTTAGAAAAACGGGGGGCGGAGAAGAATAATAATAATACTAATAATAATAAGCTGAAATAATCGAATAACAATATGATGGCTTTGACAAGCAAACATAATAATTTTGTCTTTGTTTTATAAAGGACAAAAATTATGAATAAAAACGTTTTATAGACATTATGCAAAGACAGTGTTTGATGATAATAGTATAGTTTTTCTGAGATCAAGGATCCTAATATAGGACTATATATATATTTCTATAGGGTAAAACAGCCTGTCCCTTTAAGGTGTACTACTCAATCAAACATACAGTAAGGTAGCTGACTAAAAAAATAATCTTTGTATTTTATAAAACAGACAACGACAGACTTACACCGTAGCCTGCCTATCATAAAATCTTATTATTATTTGTATTATTACATAAAACATTCAATTGACAACACAGAACAGTTCTCCCCTATGGCCGCCAAGCACCAGGTATCTGCCAACAACCCATCAGACAGACAGATCATCAGCATACCTTTGCAAGGCAGCCTGGGTATTAACCAGTTTTCCCAGAAGGGAAAATGTCTGTTTAGTGTTCGGTATCTAGGGGGACCTGTGCACATAGATGATTATCATTAGGGTGACAATTTTTTTTTTTTTTTTTTATATGCCACCTAGCTCTCATCTCAATGATTAGGAAGGCTGCATAGTTTTTTTTTGATTTTGCAATTTTTTAAAGACTAACTTTATAATCTTTCTATTCTGTTTTGTCATATAAACTCATTTGCATACCATGGGACTATGGGAAAGCTATGCAAATCGTGTTTCAGTTTACAAACAAGGCAGATACTGCTATATTGCTCATTAGCATTTCTTGGCCATGTGTATGCAAATGAGTTTTAAATGTTGGGAAATGTTTATGCAGCTCTCTTAGGCAGTGAGAGAGGAGTTAGGCTGGCATATAAAATTACAATTTTTGTCGCCCTAATGATAATGGTCTAGGGTCCAGGCCCCTCTAGATAGCCAACCAATGCCAACCAATTTCTCTCTTTTTGGATTGAGAATTTATGTTTGAAAGCTCATGATTGTCATTGTAAGGTATGCTGACGCCCTGTCTTATGGATAGATAGTCAGCCTGCACATACCTGGCTTTTGGCATGAACTGAGTGGATTAAGTTAAATGTAATAGAAAATGATTATTAATGATATGTCATTTTCAGAAAGGACTTTTTCTTGGTTTGAGGGTTGGGGTGGACAGAGGACACTAGGTAATACTCTCCCTGCTTTAACATTGCAGCTAGATTGAATTTACTATGTCTGGATTTGGTAGGAAGGTAAGCTGAATGTAAGAATGCAGGGCCAATCGACATAATGTTGCAGTCAAACAGTTCGGGACATCTCTAAATGTTTTAGAGAGTCAGCTCAGCAGCAGACCCTCAACCATAATTTTTTCGATGGTCAGCTCAGCAGCAGGCCCTCAACCATATTGTTTTAGATAGTGAGCTCAGCAGCAGGCTCTCGCCCCTAATGTTTTAGATAGTCAGCTCAGCAGCAGGCCCTTGCCCGTAATGTTTTAGATGTTCAGATCAGAGCAGCAGGCCCTTGCGCCTAATGTTTTAGAGATTCAGCTAAGCAGCAGACCCTCATCCCTAATAATATAGAGGGTCAGATCAGCAGCAGACCCTTGCTGCTAATGTTTTAGATAGTCAGCTCAGCAGCAGGCCCTTGCCCCTAATGTTTTAGATGGTCAGCTTAGCAGCAGGCCCTCGCCCATAATGTTTTAGATAGTCAGCTCAGCAGCAGACCCTCAACTATAATTTTTTCGATGGTCAGCTCAGCAGCAGGCCCTCGAACATAATGTGTTAGATGGTCAGCTCAGCAGCAGGCCCTCGCCCGTAATGTTTTAGATGTTCAGATCAGCAGCAGGCACTTGCCCCTAATGTTTTACAGAGTCAGCTAAGCAGCAGACCCTCACCCCAAATAATATAGAGGGTCAGATCAGCAGCAGGCCCTTGCTGCTAATGTTTTAGATGGTCAGCTCAGCAGCAGGCCCTCGCCCTTAATGTTTTAGATGGTCAGTTTAGCAGCAGGCCCTCGCCCATAATGTGTTAGGTGGTCAGCTCAGCAGCAGGCCCTCGCCCCTAATGTTTTAGATGTTCAGATCAGCAGCAGGCACTTGCCCCTAATGTTTTAGAGAGTCAGCTAAGCAGTAGCCCCTCACCACTAAAAAAAAAAAAAAAAGGAAGAAACTAGAGCCCACAACTTTCCAAATTTAGAAAAATATATATATCTTTATTATCACATAATATAAATAAATAAATGTTAAAAAAGGGGATAGGGGACAGAAAACACCATCCCAGTGGCCCAGGTCATGATTACACTACATACAATTGGGAAATACATGATTATTGGATGGTAAAATACATGTATACAGATCACACAAGATGTACATATGTTATTAATTAATTATAAATAAATAGAGTGAGAGTCTGCATACAGCATGAGCAGAATATAGATGGTCAGATCAGCAGCAGGCCCTCGCCCGTAATATTTTAGAGGGTCACCAGCAGGCCATCAATCATAATTTTTCAAGGGTGTGTATGATGCCCTCCTTTATGTGTAATAATGGGTGTATTGGAGTGCCGGTTCCTTGTAATTTTTGGAGACTTTTCACTTAGTGCATAGGCTTTATGAGTGTAGGAGTCCCACTACCTGAACAATTGTACCACAATGTGAATGAGTCCCTCCTTTATGTTGTGTAACGCAAAGAAGATTATGGCACTCTTGTTCTGGCGGTTTCCTTTCTTTACTTCACCAAAAGTGTAGCAACGTTTCAACCATAAGGTCTTTATCAAGCTCATACAACCATTCACATAGTGCCTATAAGTACCCCAAGGTCCCCTCTCATTGGTCACAATGTGCATTACATAGAACACAATTAAAACAAGCCCTTTTCCCATGTTTTTCACCATACACCTTTACCTTTGCGCTTTGTTTATTAGTAAGGTCATGTGAGCGATCACGTGATGCTGTGGCTCCGCCTACGCTAATGTTGGAGGCCGGCAGATGAGAATGACGTCATTGGAATGCACACGTGGAACGCACACGTGATTGGAGCAGTGAGTGCACATTGAATGAAAGCGCCAGATGAATTGATTGGAGGCGCGTTAATGACGTAGATAGTGGGAGCATGTGCAATAGATATATAGTGATGCCGAGTGTGGATTTCTATAATTTTATAAGTGAATTTGGACGGAATATTGTGGGATCGATTACAGTGTGAATCCAGCATTGATGAGGTATGGTGAAAAACATGGGAAAAGGGCTTGTTTTAATTGTGTTCTATGTAATGCACATTGTGACCAATGAGAGGGGACCTTGGGGTACTTATAGGCACTATGTGAATGGTTGTATGAGCTTGATAAAGACCTTATGGTTGCTACACTTTTGGTGAAATAAAGAAAGGAAACCGCCAGAACTAGAGGGCCGTAATCTTCTTTGTGTTACACTGTATGGACGGAGGACCCTTGGGCCGGGACCTGACATTACTGGCACCACCACTGAACGATCATCTGTTAAGGAACAGTGAGTAGTGCTGCCCGAACCGTTGCTGTCCCTCCTTTATGTGATATACAGGTTGTATTGGAGTGCCTCTTTCTTGCAATTTTTTGAAGCACTTGCACTTAATATAGAAGTAAATATACAGGAAAGAATGTTACCTAACAATTTTTACTCTAAAAACTATTTTATCTTTGGTTTTGTGGTATTATTGTCAGTCTGTAAAATTGGCGTACTACTCGGACAACATCGTTCCCAGCAGCGACCTGGGAGTCCAAGATGCATCCAGACATCCTCCCCATGCTGTTCCCAAACCATTTCAGTGGTGTTTCCATCAATTTCTAACCTTTTCATATGACACACTTGAGAGAAGGGGGTGCCCGATTTAATGCTCGGGTTCTCCCGTTGACTTCCATTGTGCTCCCCAGGTGTTCTACTCGAGCACTTGAGCACCCGAGCACTTTAGTGCTCGATCAACACTAGTCACAACGACTTAATTAACCCGCTAAATAACTATTATATATTCTCTTTGAGGGTGGCAAGTACAGTGTTTTTTCAACCCAAGATATAGGTAGGTCACACCGACCCAATTAACCAGCTGAGAAACTATGATATATTCACTTTGACGGTCACAAGTACAGTGTATTTTAAACAAGAGAAAAGGTAGGACACACCAACACAACTAAACAACTGAATAATTATTTGTCTCTTTCACGTTGGCAAGTACAATGTTTTTTCAACCATAAATATAGGTAGGTCAACCGACCCAATTATCTGTCAGAATATCTATTATATATTCCCTTTGACGGTGGCAAGTACAATGTATTTTAAACAACAAAAAAAAGTTAGGTCACACTGACCCAATTAACCGTCTGAATCACTATTATATTTTCCCTTTGGAAGTGGCAAGTACAGTGTATTTTAAACCAAAAAAAAAGGTCGGTCACACCGACCCAATTAACGGGCTGAAGAACTGTTATATATCCCTTTGACGGTGGCAAGTACAGTTATTTTTTTTACACCAAAATATAGGTAGGTCACTCCAACCCAATTAATCAGATGAATAACTATTATATATTCCATTTGACTATGGCAAGTACAGTGTATTTCAAACAAACAAAAAATGTAGGTCAGACCGACCCAATTAACTGGCTGAACAACTTTTATATATTCCCTTTGACGGTGGCAAGTACAGTGTATTTTTTAAACAAAAAAAAAATTAAGACACACTGACCCTATTAACTGGGTTTTTTCAACCCAAAATATCGGTAGGTCACCCTACCAAATTAACCGACTGAATGACTATTATATATTTATTTTGACGGTTGCAACTACAGTGTATTTTAAGCAAAAAAAAGGTAGGTCACACCGACCCATTAACCGGCTGAATAACTATTATATATTCCATTTGATGTGGCAAGTATAGTGTATTTTAACACCTTAAGGACAGAGCCTTATTTCGCCTTAAGGACCAGGCCATTTTTTGCAAATCTGACCAGTGTCAATTTAAGTGGTGATAACTTTAAAACGCTTTGACTTATCCAGGCCATTCTGAGACTGTTTATTCGTCACATATTGTACTTCATGACACTGATAAAATGAAGTCAAAAAAATTCATTTTAATTTAGAAAAAAATACCAAAATTACCAAAAATTTGTAAAAAAAAATTGCTAATTTCCAAGTTTTAATTTCTCTACTTCTATAATACATAGTAATACCTACAAAAATAGTTATTACTTTACATTCCCCATATGTCTACTTCATGGTTGGATCATTTTGGGAATTATATTTTATTTTTTGGGGATGTTACAAGGCTTAAAAGTTTAGAAGCAAAACTTTAAATTTTTCAGAAATTTTCAAAAACACAATTTTTAGCGACAAATTCAGGTCTGAAGTCACTTTGTGAGGTTTATATAATAGAAACCACCCAAAAATGACCCATTATAGAAACTACACCCCTCAAGCTATTCAAAACTGATTTTACAAACGTTGTTAACCCTTTAGGTGTTCCACAAGAGTTAATGGCAAATGGAGATAAAATTTCGGAATTTAGATTTTTTGGCAAATTTTCCAATTTAGAACAAACACAGAACCAGAGATAGGTGCACACTGCCGTCACACTAAACCCTCACACTGATGTTAAAAATTGAGAGGTTAGTTCGACATATCCTACTAGGAGGACATGTCATAAGCTCGGGCACCAGCGTCAAGGTCTCTCAAGTAGCCCGAGGCCCTAACACTCACCTACCTGCGCCATATGGGCGATATCAGGGGCCAGTGGGCAATTACAGGAGCATTAGGGCGACTCACAAACATCTCCTCTGTTACCTCCAGCATGTAGCCATGCTTGCAATGGGAGGTGGGAGGTGTCTATGAGCTCTACCCAAGACTGACTGATATAGCCCAAAGCCTAGCAGGTGCACCCAAATGTGTCCTGAAGATGGAAAACAGGCACATTTAAATTGGAGTTTATACACCTCCGTACATATATATATATAAACCATCAAAAAATGTGGTGATAGAGCAGGATGCGCTCATACCCATATGCAGTTGTGCATTTCTATAGGGGAGCACATCCTGCACTTGTAGTCCATTGCTAATGGCAATCTCTAGCAAAAAATGCATACAATGGATGATGCCAGCAACGGACTACAAGTACCACAATGGACATCCTACATAAGATGAAATTTATGTGGATGTGTCAAGAATTCAGAACAAACACAGAACCAGAGATAGGTGCACACTGCCGTCACACTAAACCCTCACACTGATGTTAAAAACTGAGAGGTTAGTTCGACATATCCTACTAGGAGGACATGTCTTAAGCTCGGGCACCAGCGTCAGGGTCTCTCAAGTAGCCCGAGGCTACTTGAGAGGGAGTAGAAGGAAAGGTGCGCCATATGGTTTTTGGAAAAACGCAAAGGGGGGTGTTCAGTCAGCACTACCTGAATACAGGTGCCATTTTGCACCTGTATTCAGGTAGTGCTGACTGAACACACCCCCCTTTGCGTTTTTCAGTTTAGTAAGAGTCGGAGGTGTGGCAGCCTCCGCTTCAGTCGTGCACACCTGACTAGTCTCTCTGCCATAGATGCTGGTTTTTAATCAGAGTGAGTATAAAGCTGAATGCGACTCACATTACCTGCCAGTTACCATCTGGCTCCAGGAGGAGTGCACAGTGGGCTCAGCATGCATGTTGGTACCTGCATCCCTGGATCTAATGGAGGCTGTTATAGCACCAGAAGGGGTTAATTAGTAAGGTTAAATCCAGCATGCATGCTGGTCTCACACTCCCTGGATCTTGTGTGGCTGTTGTGGCCCATAACAGGTAAGATTTAGCGTTAGGAGGATGTTATGCGGCTATTATGGCCCATAACAGGTCAGATTTAGTGTTAGTACCCACTCTAGGAGACAACCGTGTCGGGGTGAGTGGGCTTACTACCTTTTGATCAAAATGTAAACCAATGTCTCCACTGTTTGCATATGATATCATTTATGTCCTCTGTAGCTTTCATCTTGGGCAGAGGTCTGGTTACAGAGTGCTGTTGCACCTTGTTGTCTGTATGTAGAAGGACGGGAACGCCATATGGTTTTTGGAAGGCAGATTTTGCTGGACTGTTTTTTTTAAATTATGTCCCATTTGAAGCCCCCCTAATGCACCCCTAGAGTAGAAACTCCACAAAAGTGACCCCATCTAAGAAACTACAACCCTTAAGGTATTCTAAACTGATTTCACGAACTTTATTAACCCTTTAGGTGTTGCACAAGAGTTATTGGCTAATGGTGATGAAATTTGAGATTTTCATTTTTTTGCCAAATTTTCAATTTGAACCCATTTTTTCCACTAACGAAGCAAGGGTTAACAGCCAAACAAGACTGTATCTTTATTGCCCTGACTCTGCCGTTTGCAGAAACCCCCCATATGTGGTCGTACACTACTGTAAGGCCACACGTCGGGGCATAGAGGGAAGGGAGCGCCGTGTGGTTTTTGGAGGGCTGATTTTTATGGACCGGTTTATTTACACCGTGTCCTGTTTCAACCCCCCTGATGCACCCCTGGAGTAGAAACTCCCTAAAAGTGACCCCATTTTGGAAACTACGGGATAATGTGGCGGTTTTGTTGGGTCTATTTTTAGGGTGCATATGATTTTTGGTTGCTCTATATTACATTTTTTTGAGGCAAGGTTATCAAAAATTGAAATTCTGAAAATTCATCTCCATTTGCCATTAACTGTTGAGGAACACCTTAAGGGTTAATAACATTTGTAAAATCAGTTTTGAATACCTTGAGGGGTGTAGTTTCTTAGATGAGATAACTTTTAGGGAGTTTCTACTCTAGGGGTGCATCAGGAGGGCTTCAAAAGGGACATGGTGGCACTAAAAAAGGCCATCAAAATCGGCCTTCCAGAAACCATTTTGGTCCATTTCTTTTGCGCCCTGCCTTTTAGTGATACATCAGTTTACGACCACAAATGTGGCGTTTCTGTAAATTGCAGTGTCAGGGTAATAAATATTAAGTTTTGTTTGGCTGTTAACCCTTGATTTGTTACCGGAAAAAAATATTGGAATGGAAAAGTGCCAAAAATAGCTGTTTTGGCACCATTTTTTTTTTTTTTTTGACCGTGTTAATCTGGGGGGTTAGGTCATGGGGTATTTTTATAGAGGAGATTCTTACGGACGTAACGATACCTAATAAGTCTACTTTTTTACAATTATTTAAGTTTTAGACCATATTATCCTTTTTGATACAAAAAATCTTTTTTTGTATCTCTAAAGTCTGAGTCATTTTTTTATTTTTTTTTAGCCGATTATCTTTTGTAGGGCTCATTTTTTGCAGGATGAGAGGACGGTTTTATTGGCACTATTTTGGGGGCTATATGACTTTTTGATCACTTGCTATTAAACTTTTTGTTATGTAAGGTGACAAAAATGTTCTTTTTTTTTGTGGACCGTATTAATGTGGGGAGGTTAGGTCATGGGGTATTTTTATAGATTATTACCGACGCGGCGATACCTAACAACGATTATTTTAGTTTTTACAATTTTTTTTTGGTGTCTCAAGTCTGAGAACCAGTTTTTTATCCGATTGTCAGTGGCTAAATTGGGATATAAATTTAGTACTCCATGGAAGTGTGGTACTACCTGAAGCAACCATCAATGCAGAGGCACGGATGATCGGGGAATGTGTCGCACTAAGTAGTGGTGTCCTTCTGTATCCCCCTCCTGCGACACACTCTGGACTTTTTTTTTGGGTCCATCCCTTCTTTCCAGTATGGGGGACCACACCTGGAAAGTGTTGGCCAGGGATGATCCAGGCGCCTCCAGTTCCCAAGATACTCCGGCCTGCTCTTTCCCGGTCCTAAAAGATCAGGGCCTTGAGGACTGCCTCATAGAACTGAAGGAATGTCCCTGTGTTGCCAGCGCTCCAGGACAGCACAAAAGAGTTGTACAAGGCAACATGCACCAAGTAGACTGCAATTTTTTTGTACCATGCACGGGTTTTGCGCATGGCGTTATATGGCTTGAGGACTTGATCAGAGAGATCAACTCCTCCCATATACAAATTGTAGTCGATGATACAATCAGGCTTGAGGACCGTTGCCGCGTTACCTTGCACACAGACAGGGGTGATGCAGTTACCATGAATTGTAGACATCCCTCTTGTCCTTATATCTGACCAGCAACAGGTTTTCACTGGTAAGGGCATGGGTCTCACCCCTGGGGATAGGTACCTGGAGCGGGTGGGCAGGGAGGCCGCGTTGATTTTTCCACACTGTCCCACAAGCGGAGGTGGATCTGGTGGCGAGGGACTGGAACAAGGGTATACTAGTATAAAAGTTATCCACGTTCAGGTGATAACCTTTATCTAGCAGTGGGTGCATAAGGACCCACACTAGTTTCCCGCTAACACCCAGAGTGGGGGGACATTCTGGGGGTTGAATACGGGAATCTCGCCCCTCATACACACGAAACTTGTAAGTGTACCCTGAGGTACTCTCACAAAGTTTGTACAGCTTCACGCCATACCTCGCCCACTTTGAGAGAACATACTGGCGGAAAATGAGTCTCCCCTTGAATGCAATGAGAGACTCATCAATCGCGACCTCCCTTCCAGGTACATAGGCCTGTACAAATTTGGGCCCAAAGTGATCGATGACCGGCCAGATCTTGTACAGGCGGTCATAGGCAGGATCACCCTAGGGGGGACATGCTGCATTATCTCAATAATGCAGGAATTTCCTGATGGCTTCAAACCGGGTATGTGTCATGGCCGTACTGTAATTTGGGGTCTGGTAGAGGACGTCCCCACTCCAGTAATGCTTGACACTAGGCTTCTTGACTAGGCCCATGTGCAGGACGAAGCCCCAAAATGTCCTCATCTTGGCTGCACTGACCAGGGTCCAGCCACCGGGCCTAAACAAAAAGAAGACTACTCAAACACAACAAAAGCTGATCTCAGGGAGACCAGCCACAAAAAACACTGTGGAGCCTCACTTAAGAGTCTCAACACAGCAATCCAAAGTGCAAAGCTCCCTGGGAAACAGGAATATGCAAAATAAATGTGGAGCCCCAGTTATGGGTCTACAACACAATGAAAGCCAGATATCCCTCAAAGGAAGGAAAACCAAGCAAAGGGGAGTCTCCATTACAGAGATCACCAAATCCACCATATTAAGTGGCCCCTATGTCAAGATCCCGCTTTTTTACAAGCTTTAAGGATGTGACAGTGAAAACCTAAGCCAGGTATCCATCCACAGACAGCTGTTTCGGGGTGTTGCCCCTCATCAGTGTGGAGTAGGATTCTGGCTAACCGGGAGCAATGCCTCGGAGACTACTCAAACACAACAATAGCTGATCTCAGGGAGACCAGCCACAAAAAACACCACGGAGCCTCACTTAAGAGTCTCAACACAGCAATCCAAAGAGCAAAGCTCCCTGGGAAACAGGAATATGCAAAATAAATGTGGAGCCCCAGTTATGGGTCTACAACACAATGATCTCTGTAATGGAGACACCCCTTTGCTTGGTTTTCCTTCCTTTGAGGGATATCTGGCTTTCATTGTGTTGTAGACCCATAACTGGGGCTCCACATTTATTTTGCATATTCCTGTTTCCCAGGGAGCTTTGCACTTTGGATTGCTGTGTTGAGACTCTTAAGTGAGGCTCCGTGGTGTTTTTTGTGGCTGGTCTCCCTGAGATCAGCTTTTGTTGTGTTTGAGTAGTCTCCGAGGCATTACTCCCAGTTAGCCAGAATCCTACTCCACACTGATGAGGGGCAATACCCTGAAACAGCTGTCTGTGGATAAATACCTGGCTTAGGTTTTCCCTGTCACATCCTTAAAGCTTGTAAAAAAAGCGGGATCTTGACATAGGGGCCACTTAATATGGTGGATTTGGTGATCTCTGTAATGGAGACACCCCTTTGCTTGGTTTTCCTTCCTTTGACGGATATCTGGCTTTCCTTGTGTTGTAGACCCATAACTGGGGCTCCACATTTATTTTGCACGAACCAAAAAGGAGCCCGGATGTTGAGCAACTAACTTTTGAGTGTACAGGTTTGCTTGCTCCACCATTAGATTTACCAGTTGGTCACTGAAAAAAAGACTAAAAGACCTAAAACTAACAAAAAAGAAATACTAAAAAAGGGGAAAAATGTGAAAAAAAATAAATTCAAAACTGCTGATCAACCGTCCGAAGTTGATCAGCGGTGGGGTGTGTGATGCGCTAACAAAGTCCGGCCACAGTCAGCGTATGCACAAAAAATTAAAATAAATAACTGCCTGCGCCCCAAAAAACGTATGGGTAGGGCGGGAGGGGGGGGGGGGCAGGGGGTCTTAAGCAGCAGCACCCCTGGGGGGTCTAGGGTCACGCAGCTGTGCTGTGGACCCCAGACACCCTACTTGGGGTGATGCAATAAAACTTTTTTTTTCCCCACTAACTTTCCCTGCCTAGCCCAACCTTTCCCTAATTACCTGGCTGATCAGATGAGGGGTGCTGGGGCACGGATTGGTGCTGGGGGCAAGGATGGGTGCTGGGGCACAGATGGGGTGATGCTGGCTCAGACATGCACTGCAGCGCTTCTTTCACCTCCGCTCCGGGACACAAAAGGAGGAGGAGAGGGGGGGTCACAGGACGTCAGTACCTGTATGCCCTGTGTCCTGAAGAGGTTGTGTTTTAAACAAAAAAAAAAGTACACTGACCCAATTAAGTAGCTGAATAAGTGTTATATATTCCCTTTGACGTGGCAAGTATAGTGTATTTCAAGTATTTTAAACAAAAAAAAGATACAGTAGGACACACTGGGCCAATTAACCCGCTGAATAACTATTATATATCCCTTTGACAGTGGCAATTACAGTGTTTTTTCAACCCAAAGTATAGGTAGGACATACCGACCAAATTAACCGGCTGAATAACAATTCAAATTCGCCAACCTCGACGTTCGCAGATGGGCACTGCTCATGTCCAGGTGATGTCACATGGAGGCAGAAGTACTAGGTATAATAGATGCAGTGTGTACAGATATTTGTGGTCAGTTATTTATAACGGTTATTGTGTGAGGCACATGAGGTAATCGTTAATTTCTAACGATAATTTGTTTTCCCTTAGTCCTAACAGCAGCACAGATGGGGAGCAGATGGGGTTAACCACCCCCCGTGGACTGGCAGGACCGGCGGAATGTTTAATGAGCCCAAGACTAATAACTCAATTTAACAATTAAGTATCTCTTTAAAAGGAGGAAGTCAACCCCCAGCCCACTGTGTTTATAGTAAGAAAAAAACTAGACTTACTAGGGTGGGAAATTTGTGTGCTCCTGTTAGGACTAAGGGAAAACAACTTATCGTTAGAAATTACCGATTCCCTTACTTCCTACCAGCAGCACAGATGGGGAGATAGCAAGAAGAAACCTGTAGGGAGGGCCTTCCTGCCTGGCAGAACTTAGAATAGTCTGCCCAAAGGCTGAAAACTCAGCTAGACTGTCATCTAGTCTATAATGGGAGATGAATGTCGATTCAGAGCTCCAGGAGGCAGCTTTGCAAATCATATTGAGAGGCAGAATACTCCTCTCGGCAAAAGAAGTAGCCACAGTTCTAGTAGAGTAGGCCTTCATGAATCCCGGAGGGTTCAGAGATTGGGGAACAAATGATTCCTTAATAGCCTGATCCACCGACTGATGGAAGGTTTGGATGCCTTACAGCCTTTAAACTTACCGGCAACAGGATTAGCAGATTCTAATCTTTCCTGAACTCCTTGATCTATCCACGTCTAAAGGTTCAAAGGGGGGAGATGCTAACCCCCTGAGAACTACTGATAAATCCCATTGAAAAAATTGGTCTCAGTACTGTAGGCTTTAATCTTTCAGCTCCTTTAAGGAACCGTTTGATCAGCGAGTCCTGAGAAAAAAGCCTGTTAAGGCAAGCTGAGATGGCTGAAACTTAAACCTTCAGAGTAGAAGGTCAAGGCTTCTATCAAGGCCGTCTTGCAGGAACTGAAGGATAGCGGAGAGGGGCGGATCTGCAGACGCCACCTCAGTTGAGATACAACAGAATGAGAATATCCTCATAATACGCGAGTAGGCTCTCTTGGTAGAGTCCGCTCTAGAATGAGACAGTGTTCTCAGGACCGACTCTGAAAGCCCTTCTATTCTGGGAAGGGACTGATCAATCTCCAGGCTGTCAGGTTGAATCTGTGTAGATCTGAGCAGAGGTGAGTGTCCCACGACACCAGGGTCTGCTGTGGGGGGAGCCTCCAATATTGTCCTCGACTCAACTGGGTGAGCTAGTTAAACCAGGATCTCTTTGGCCAAAACAGTATGATGGCTATCACCAAGGCCTGATCCTGATGGATTTTCATCAATTCCCTAGGAATCATGGAAAATGGAGGGAAGATGTATGCCAGCCTGAACATCCAGGATATTGACAGAGCGTCTAACACCAGGGGGTTGTCCTCCCTGTAAAGGGAGCAAAACCTCTCCACCTTGGCATTGAACCTTGTTGCCATGAGATCTACCTCTGGCATACCCCACTTGAAGGACTATCTGCTTAAATATCTCCGCATGTAAAGACCACTCCACTGACGGAAGACCACGGCTCAGCCGCTATCATATTGAGGGAGCTTAAGATGTGGATCGCAGATAAGTGGGAAAGGTACAACTCTGGCTAATCCAGAATCACCCCGATCTCTGACAGGAGGGGAAGTGATCTCGTGCCTCCCTGCTTGTTGATGTAAAGTACCACAGTCATATTGTCTGACTCGACTTTCACCGATTTGCCCCGGATCTGAGTGAAGGAGGGCTAGCCGTATAGCTCGAATCTCGCGGAGATTTGATGAAAGAAGCCACTCCTGAGGAAACCAGGTCCCGTTAACTGGAGTGTCGTCTAGGTGAGCGTCCCAGCCTACTTGGGACGCATCCGTAGTCAATATGACCCAGATTGGCTGGGTCATAGACTTCCCATCTAAAAGATGGCACCACCATCTGAGGGAATACCGAGTTTGCCAAGACAGGGAGCACAGGGAGTTTAGCTCAGCAGGGCTGCCATTACATTTGGAGAGGACCTCCGACTGTAGAGGGCGGAGGTGCCATAGAGCCCAAGGGACTGCTTCCACAGACGCTGACATGAGCCCCAACATCTTCATGAGAGTCTGGAACGGAAAGGAACTTGCCGTGTTTGAAACCCGGGATCTTCTTTCTGGAGTCATCTGGAGCAACATCCCAGTGGAGTCGATTATGAAGCCTAGATATCTTACTGAAGTCGACGGGCTCACGTTCGACTTCTGCCAGCTGATGATCCAACTTAGGCGGAACAGAAAGGAGATTGTTACCTGAAGAAGTTGGGTTAGGACCACTAGAGCAGAGGCTTTCAAAGCCAGTTGTCCAGATAAGGAATGATGGTCAGTCCTTGAAACCTCAAAGCCGCCACCACAGAAACCACCACCTTGGTAAATGTGTGAGGGGCAGAAGAAATACCAAAGGGAAGGAAAACAAACAGAAGATGCCTGACGACACCGGACACCTGGACCGTGATCCTGAGATACTTCCTGGAAGCAGGATGGATCGGGATGTGCAGATATGCATCCTTGAGGTCCAGGGTTCCCATCACGTCTCCAGGATTGAGGACTTGAACTACTGACCTGATGGTTTCTATACGAAACTTCACCTTCCTTATAAACCGATTGAAATATCTCAGATCGATAATCATCCGGAGATCTCCTGAAGCCTTGGGAACCAGAAAAACTGGTGAATAGATCCCTAGGCCCCGTTCTCCTGCCAGAATCTACTCCAGATCCCCCTTGCAAATGTAGTCCTGAATGTAGGCCTCCAGGATCGCCTGCCTGGCAGCTTGTAGAAGGTTGATCTTGACAAACCTGTCCAGAGGAATAGAGGTGAGGTTGACTAAATAACCCTCAGAAATGATGTTCAGGACCCAGGGATCCGAGATCTCTCGGATCCACTCTTCTCAGAAGTGGGAGAGACAACCCCCGACGGGTACATGAAGCATAGGAGTGGGGAAGCTTATTGGCAGGACGGAAGGAGTAATGGGAATTAACCAAGAGCCTCGAAGAGGCCCGTAGATAGGAGGTGGATTTTCCATCTTTGGCTCCTCCACGAGAGCGCCTCAAACCCTTTCGCTGCGCTCTCCAGTCACTTTGAGAGCTTGTTTGCTGGCCAGACCTACCACCGCGGTCTTGTCTGCCCTGCCCTCGAAAGCACTGCTGGTGAAGGCTCTTCACCTTCTTGTCTGAAAGGCCCTCCATGATTTTATCCAGCTCCGAACCGAACAAACGGTTGGGCTCGAATGGAAGGCCACATAAGCTGTATTTTGTGAAATTGTCAGCGACCCAAGGCTTAAGCCAAAAAGGCATATGGGCCGCCGACCCCAGGGTCATGCTAAATATAGGCCCCTGACGCAATTTGATAGAAATGTCACAGGACGCCAAAGGCACACTTGGTCTCCCATAAACCACAAACCTGCTGCTTAACTTCAGGAGCAAGGATCTGTGTTTGGCCTCATTCCCAGGGCGGCTTTGCTAGTGAGGACGCTCCCTCGCAAGACTCAACTGGAGCTGTGCAGTATCGCACAAGAAGTCCGTAGCCAGGTTAATGGTCTTGAAGGCAGCCATTATGTCGTCCTGTTAAAACCCTCTGGTTCACGTCAACTTGAATTTGATTCAGGCGAGACTGGAGGAACGTAGAGACTTCAGAAGCCGCTATGGCTGTGGAAGAGGAAGCCGCAGCTGCTGTATGACCCTATCTTAGTGTGCAAGGGGGTCCTGCAGACTAGACCCATCGTCTGCAGGAACTAGAGTGCACTTGGACAACTTGGCAATAGCCATGTCCGCCTTGGGAATAGATCCCCATGAATCCACCAAGGGTTTAGCCATCGGGAATATGGATTTAAACTTCTTAGTTAAAACCGGACTCTCCAGGTTTTTTCCACTCTGTAAACATGACAGAGAGGAGGGTCTCATCCGCTTTGAAGACACGAGGTGCCCAACTAGTGGGATCCGAAGGCTCCCCACGGTCAACATCATGGTCCCCTGACCTGATGGACTTGAGCAATTTCTGTGTCTTTTCAGGGGGGAAAAAACACGACATCAGCTCCTCCTCATCCGAGGAGGAAGAAACTAAGGAGACCAAGAAGGTCTCTCTACCAGGACAGAGGTCTCCCAAGCAGGTATTTGCCCATTTTATTTATTTATTTTTTGAAAAATGCCAACAGAACCAGCGATTTCCAACCAGTCTCCCAAGCTGGTACTTGCCAAGCCTTAAGCTGTTTACCTTCTGACAAGGGCAGGTATGATCAGCTTAGAATAACTGTTGACCGCTGCAATGGTAGCAGGATAGATGCTTCCTCCTGGAATCCACTTTCCTGCCTTCCGAATCCCGCGGAGAAGACATCACTGCGGGAAAGAAGGGACAAATAAAATATTTGTAAACCACCTATCTACGCAGGAAAGGTAGAAAAACAGACCGGATGCAGCTGATGACCGGAGGAAAAAAACACCACAAGTGGAACAACACCAATTTTAGGACTCTGGGAGCTAGCTGAAAAAGCATATGCAGCCAGAGACCAAACTGGAGCACACAGCTTCCTAAAATATGGGAATGGGAGGGATAGCCAATCCACCCTTCCCCCAGTAAATCCTCCACAGGAAGAAGCATAAGAAAAAAATACTTAAAATTTTCGCATGAAAACGTGAAAAAATCGCATCCGCGATAAAAAATCGCATTTATGAAAAAAATCGTGCTCATGAAGAAATCGCGGCTGGATTACCCAGAAGTCACGCAAAAGGAGAATCCCCGCGTCACCTCCGGAAGATGGCGACGCACAGGGACCGAGAATCCTGGACCAAGGACGTCGCCCAAATACCCCAGCCAGGCACAAACTGACAAGGTACCTAGGAAAGGGCAATGCCGTTACCCAAACTAAAAGAAGGCTCCCCGCACTTTCCATAAGAAAGGGGGGAACAAACCGCCTAGTCTACCTGTCCGGGAGGACAGAAAAAAACATAGTGGGCTGGGGGTTGACTTCCTCCTTTTAAGGAGATACATAATTGTTAAATTGAGTTATTAGTCTTGGGCTCATTAAACATTCCGCCGGTCCTGCCAGTCCAAGGGGGGTGGTTAACCCCATCTGCGCTGCTGGTAGGACGTAAGGGAATAGTATATACTGTACAGTTGTGTTCAAAATTATTCAACCCCCAATGCTGAAGGGTTTTAGGGAATTTAGTGTACATTTGTAATTGTGTTCAGAATGAAATCTTACTTGGACTTTTTAAAGAACCAAATGCAACTAAAATGACATCAATTGTTTTTGTAATACAGTATTAAATGTTTATTTGTGATTCTTTCATTGACACAATTATTCAACCCCTTAAAGACTACCACTCATAAGAACAGAGGTTCATTCAAGTGTTTTCGATCAGGTATTGAAAACACCTGTGGATGTCAAGGAGCAGCAATCAAGCATAATAAGCACCAATTAGGCAGATTTAAAATGACTGTGATACTCAGCTCCTTCTAGACATTTACTGGTGTGTTTACAAACATGGTGAAGTCAAGAGAATGGTCCAGGAAGACAAGAGAAGAGGTGATTTCTCTTCACGGGAAGGGCACTGGCTATAAGAAGATTGCAAAGATGTTAAACATACCAAGGGACACCATAGGAAGCATCATTCGCAAATTCAAAGCAAAGGGCACTGTTGAAACGCTACCTAGTCGTGGCAGAAAGAAGATGCTGACTTCGACTGCTGTGCGCTACCTGAAGTGCAAAGTGTTGAAAAGTCTCCGTGGGACTGCTGAGGAACTGAAAAAAGATTTGTCAGATGCGGGTACTGAAGTTTCAGCTCAGACAATAAGGTGCACACTGCGTACTGAAGGCCTCCATGCCAGAACTCCCAGGCGCACCCCCTTGCTGTCTCAAAAGAATAAGAAGAGTCGACTGCAGTATGCCAAAAGTCATGTGGACAAACCACAAAAGTTTTAGGATAGTGTTCTGTGTACTGATGAAACAAAATTGGAACTGTTTGGGTCCATGGATCAACGCTATGTTTGGAGAAGGAACAACCAGGCCTATGAAGAAAAGAACACCTTGCCTACTGTGAAGCATGGCGGGGGGTCAATCATGCTTTGGGGCTGTTTTGCTTCTACAGGTACAGGGAAGCTTCAGCGTGTGCAAGGTACCAAGAATTCTCTTCAGTACCAGGAGATATTGGATGAAAATGTGATGCAGTCCGTCACAAACCTGAGGCTTGGGAGACGTTGGACCTTTCAACAGGACAATGATCCCAAGCATACCTCCAAGTCCACTAGAGCATGGTTGCAGATTAAAGGCTGAAACATTTTGACGTGGCCATCGCAGTCACTAGACTTAAATCCGATTGAGAACCTCTGGTGGGACTTAAAGAAAGCAGTTGCAGCGTGCAAGCCTAAGAATGTGACTAAACTGGAGGCTTTTGCCCATGAAGAATGGGCAAAGATACCCATAGATCGCTGCAAGACACTTGTGTCAAGCTATGCTTCACTTTTAAAAGCTGTTTTAACTGGAAAAGGATGTTGTACTAAGTACTAAGATTGAATGTCATTTGGGGGTTGAATAAAACTGATAATGATGTCAGCACAGAAAAGACATTTGTGGTTATTTCATTATAAATGTTATGTTATATTTGTCTGACTTACAAGTGCCTCTTTGATTTAATTGTAAACAAGATGACTGAAATGATCAAAATCAATGTCAAACTGGCTAAAACACTCAATTTCAGTAGGGGTTGAATAATGTTGAACACAACTGTATATTGTGTGGCAGTGACAGGCCTCATACACAAAGGAAGGTATGTGTCTCCGAGAATGGTGAAGGAAGCATATTAGAGGGAATGCATATCATGCCTTCTGCAGGAGCGTAGCTAACAGCTCATGGGCCCTGGTGCAAGAGTTCAGCTTGGTCCCCCCTTCCTTCAGTGCTTTGTGTGTCTTCTTATGCGGCACAAGGATCTTTGGGCCCCCTCAGGCTCCTGGGCCCGGTAGCGACTGCTACCTCTGCACCCCCTATAGCTACGCCAATGCCTTTCTGTGTTCCACCTGAAACGTGTCACCAAGGTGCCCGGCCTTAGTGGAGTAAGAGCCGTTAGCTTGTGCGTCCACTACGATAGATAGCGGACGCTCTTGTTAACTAGCATAGCTGGTCCGGGCCTGGCTTTTACTGGGAGCAAGCAAAACGCTTGGTGGGTGCTTACTACCCATGATGCACTCTGGGTTTTACATGTGGTCCATGTCTATGATTGCGTTTAAAAGTCAGCAGCATAAAGCACGGTGTGTCTGTTACAGTGAGAGGCTACTGATCACAGACTGCAAGGCACGTGTGAAGCAAACACTGGCCTGTGGACAGATCTAAAGGGGACCCGAGCGTGCATTACTTTATTTTGGTTGTCATGGACTGATTACCTGACCCAGTTGTGATCCAGCTTTCCTAAATTCTAAGTTGGCTGGAACAACAATAAACTGTATTGAAGTGACTTTGTTGTGTCCCTGCCTTTCTTGAACACAGGTCATAGGAGCCTATGGTATTACAATATATATATTAGTATGAGTAAAATAGGGAATTGTTGGAAGGCGGGGTTTAGGAAAATGAAGGAAAAGGAGGAGTACCTCCTCTGAGCACTCCATTCTAGTCTCAGTAGAGAGATCATCTTCCATGCTGTTGGGGGTTGAAGAACCTGTGATGATACTCTGCTGTGTAGTTCCTGTAACAGATGTACAGGACCTGTGATGATGTCATCACAGGTTCTGGCAGATGCTTCTAACAAGGGAACTACACTATGCTCTGTGCAATGCCCTTACTAGATGTACAGGACCTGTAATGACATCATCATAAGTCCTTTGTTGCTGTCTGCCTGCTTGCTCTCCTGCCTACAATCATATTCCATAAGGATGCTGCTGCCTCAAGTATGCCACTGATGGTAAAGATACTATACTGGAGCTGGATGTAATGAGTGTAATTAGGGGGCGTGGTCTATCTTCCGTAATTAGGGGGCGGGACTATCTTCCACTACGGGCCTCTTTTCCCCACTGGCCCCATAGCAGCTGCGTGGTCTGCCTCTATTGGAGGTACATCACCGCCTTGAAGGAGTCAGAATGCCTGCCAATACGGCACACACAATTGTTAATTGTCAGAAGAAAAAGGGTTTTGTTGGTGGTTCGCTACAAATATTCTCACTTTTAATTGGGAGCCGAAACAGTGCAGTGTGGATATGGATAGGATCTGGTAATAAGAGGCAGGTGGCCACAATAGTAGCTGTCTATTAGTCATAGTAAAAGTGGTGGATTAGGGAATTAAATTTAGCAGCAAGGAGCAGCAACTGAGGCGGTGTCAGCAGTAGCAGCTATATGGTGAATGTAGGCAGGCAGCAGCAGTTGCAGTGGCATGATAGCAGCAGTGACTTGATGGAGATAGCAACAGCCCTATGGAACATGTTGGTAAACAGGCAGCAGCAGCATAACGGAAGACTGGTAATACGAGGCAGCAGCAGCAGCGACATGATGGAGGTAGTGGCATGATGGAGTCTGCAGCATCAGCAGCCTTATGGAACATCATATAGGCGGCCGTACTAGTGGCATGATGGCAGCTTTGGCATGATGGAGACAGCAGCAATCTTACTAACATGATGGTAGGCAAGCTGCAGCAGTGGCATGATGACAGGAATGGCATGATGGCAGCAGTGGCATACTTGGGGCAGCGGCAGCATCCTAATTGAATATGATGGTAGGCAGGATGGCAAGCAGGCAGACAGCAACAGTGGAAAGATGGGCTCTATCAGCAAGGCCAGATATATTTCCCGCTACAAGCTGCAGCAAGTTTCTTACACATTGCTTCTTGGAAAATCATTAGAAAACGGGGTGTGGTTTTTAACAAGCAGGATATGCTCAACCCATATGCAGTTGTGCATGAATATAGGGGAGCACATCCTGCACTTCTAGTCCGTTGCTAGGGGCAATCTACAGCAAAAAATGCATACAATGGAAGATGCCAGCAACAGACTACAAGTACCACAATAACCATCCTACATATGATAACGATAATGTGGATGTGGAGAACAATCAAAAACATAACCATAGCAAAGGCAGGTGCACTCTGCGGCAATACTAAACCCTCACACTGATGTTAAAATTGAGAGGTTAGTTCGACACATCCTACTAGGAGGAAATGTCTTAAGTTCGGACACCACGTCAAGGTCTCTCAAGTAGCCCGAGACCCTACCACCCAACCTACCTGTGCCGTATGGGCGATACCAGGGGCCATTGGGCATTACGGGAGCGTAAGGCCTGACTCACAAACAGCTCACCAGTGGCCTCCAGCATGTAACCATGCTTGCAATGGGAGGTGGGAGGTGCCTATGAGCCCACCCGAGACCGACTGATATGGCCCAGAGCCTCCCAGGTGCACCTGAATGTAGCCTGTAGATGAAAAGCAGGCACATTTAAATTGGAGTTTATACACCTCCAAACATATAAACCATTAGAAAGGGGTTTCGCTGTTGATTGCCCCTAGCAACGGACTAGAAGTGCAGGATGTGCTTCCTTATATACATGCACAACTGCATATGGGTTGAGCATATCCTGCTTGTTAAACACCACACCCCGTTTTCTAAAGGTTTATATGTTTGGAGGTGTATAAACTCCAATTTAAATGTGCCTGCTTTTATCTACAGGCTACATTCAGGTGCACCTGGGAGGCTCTGGGCCATATCAGTCAGTCTCGGGTGGGGCTCACACAGGCACCTCCCACCTCCCATTGCAAGCATGGTTTCATGCTGGAGGCCACTGGTGAGCCGAGCTTCAGACATGTCCTCCTAGTAGGATGTGTCGAACTAACCTCTCAATTTTAACATCAGTGTGAGGGTTTAGTATTGCCGCAGAGTGCACCTGCCTTTGCTATGGTTATGTTTTTCACATTGCTTCTTGGTAATAACATAACTTGGCCTCTCTTTGGGAAGGAGGAAAATATTACCCCATTTTGCTGTGATAGCAAGGTTCTAAAAGCAAGTCTATCCAGTAATTTGTGTGAATTAAAGTATCCAAAGTGGAATTCGGTCCTAAGTTTAGGAAATATTTGATTCACAACGAATCCGAATTTCCTGGCACTTCATGGTAACAAATTGTTTTAATCCTAAAATGGTGCTACACGTGTTACAAAGTGAAAGTAAGAAGCTCGGGGGCACGAGATCACCCATAATGCTGTGGAGATAGCAATCAGTAGGTAGCTATCCCCTGTGATGTCACAGCCCTTTAAAAGCCTCATCCTGTGTTGTCTCCGCCATTTCACTGTAATCTGAGCATAGGGAGAGACGAGACAAGAACTAGGGACAGTGTTGCTTAAAAAACTTTTCAATTGTGGAGTATTGGATAGGGAGACAGCAGGGACAGTACAGGGACAACGTAGGGAGATCCTAGGGAGAGTTTTACACACTATAGGGAGGGTTCAGGGACTGTAATCTTAAGCTGAAGGGATCCATAGGAGAGAGTGCAGTTTGTATTAATCTCTGTATAGGGCACAGAACCACAGTATCTAATTAAACAACGTCCTCCTTGTTTAATAAATAAGCAATTCCATTAGGCCTTGATTCTCAAATTGGGGTGAATAAGCTGTCTAGTTCTACTGTTATTGGTGTGCCCACCTTGTTTAAAAGATAAGCAATTCTATTAGGCCTTGATTCTCAAACTGGGGTGAATAAACTGTCTAGTTCTACTGTTATTGGGATGTCCACCTTGTTTACTAGATAAACAATTCTATTATGCATTGGTTCTCAAATTATGGTGAATCAGCTGTCTATTTCTACTGTTATTAGCGTGTCCACTTTGTTTACTAGATACACAAATCAATTAGGCCTTGATTCTCAACACGCACCCCTTCTCCAGCATTCAAGGCTCCACTACCTCAGCAAAAGAGAGCTGTGTTTCCTTCCCATCGTCTACTGCTCCTTATGCTCCTCCTCCTTGTCACAAGTTTCGCCAGCAATCGATCACTGAGGCCATTACAAAGAAACAACAATATGCGTGCACTCATCCAATGGCAAAGAAGCTGAATGTGCTCCTGGTCATGTTGCTGGTATTACAGTCCCTCCCTTTCCATGTGGTTGACTCTGCACATTTCAGAAAATTGATGGCATGTGCCCAGACAAGGTGGAGAGTCCTAAGCAGTCATTACTCCTCTAAAAAAGCTATACCAGCCCTGCACACTTGTGTTCAGCAGAAGGAGGGTCAGTTCTTGAGCCTGTCGGCATCTGGTACAGTTCATGACAGCACCAACATGTGGAGCTATAACTATGGTGAAGGTAAATATATGTACTTTAGGGCCCACTGGTTAAATGTGGTTCCTGCTTAGGCACACCGCCAACTTGGCCAGGTAATGGCAATGAAGCCTCCTCGTTCTTATGCTGTGATTCCGGTGCCAATGTCCTCCCCTGCCTCCTCATCCTCCACCTTGTCCTCAGCCTCCTCTGTAGGCACAGTCCTCCAGCATACAACCTATGCAGAGCAGGGCGGTATAACGCTGTTCTGCACCTGGCTAGCCTGGGCAAACAGAGTCACACCGGCCAGGAACTATTGCATGTCCTTTATCAAGAAATCAAATCCTGTCTGTCTTCTTGCTATCTAAAGATCACATCCATGGTCATCGAAAACAGGAAGAACATTCTGTCAGCACTGCATCAAGGAGGGTTGACCCATGTGCCCTGTATGGTGCATCTCTTTAATCTAGTTGTAACCAGTTACTGAATTCTTCCACCCAACTGCAAGATGCCTTAAAAATGGCCAGGAAACTGTGCATGCACTTCAGCCACCCTTACTATGCAAAACATGCCATCCTTGAGCTGCAAAGGCAGAATGGTGTACCCCAACATCACCTCATATGTCACGCTTTCACACGTTGGAACTCCACCCTCCACATGCTGAACCGATTGTATGAGCAGAGGATGGCCGTGAATGATTTATTGATGATGCAGGCAGACAAGAGAACTCCCCTGTGTAACTTCAACTTTAGCCAGTGGCAGCTCATGTGTGACACCTTTGCTCATGCCCTTTGAGGAGGCCAATTTGTTTGTCAGTCAACAGGATTACGGGATAAATCCTGGAGCAGATGCTTATAAATCTGGCTGGCCAGGGGACAGGATATGTGGCGCATATATATATCATGGCCAACTGCGCCCTGTGTGGGCTGAACTGGCAGAGGAAGAGGATGAGGACAAGGACATTAATGCCTAGGAATTGTGTACAGAAATATGTGGTTTATTTGCCCAGTTGGAAGAGAGGAACAAGAGGAGCTGGAGGGCGATGAGCAAAACTAGGCAGATAACCCAGACAGACCATGGCAGTATGCAGTGTTTATGGAGGCAGGGAGTCCCATTGATTCCCTTGTGCAAATGGCCAGATGCATGCTGAGTTGCTTGCGTAGTGACAGCCTTATTGTCACCATTTGGCAAAGGGATGACTACTGGCTCTACACAATATTAGACTCCACAATGTTAGCAGCAACTTGAGTCTCGGATGAGAACGTTTCGTCACATGCCTATTGAAGAAACCTGTCAGCAGCAGCAGGACATTAAGCAGAACCTGAACCAGCAGAATATGTCCAACTTTAGGGCCCTCAGGATAATTTCACAAATACTCAATTCGGTCAGTGGACTGACAAAGATACCTGTAGGGGTCCTAAATAGAGATGAGCGAACACCTGGATGTTCGGGTTCGAGAGGTTCGGCCGAACTTCCGGAAAATGTCCGGGTTCGTGATCCGAACTCAACCCGAACTTCATCCCGAACCCGAACCCCATAGAAGTCAATGGGGACCCGAACTTTTGGGCACTAAAAAGACTGTAAAAGACTCCCGGAAAGGGCTAGAGGGCTGCAAAAGGCAGCAAAATGTAGGTAAATCCCCTGCAAACAAATGTAGATAGGGAAATGAATTAAAATAAAATAAATAGAAATTAACCAATATCAATTGGAGAGAGGTCCCACAGCAAGGAATCATGCGTCATATCATCCACCACTGGAGAAGGCCACTCTCATTTATTTGGGACCAGCACCCAGACAGAGGATACAGGTCCCACAGCAAGGAATCATGCTTCATATCAACCACCACCGGAGAAGGCCACTCTCATGAATTTTGGACCAGCACCCAGACAGAGGAGAGAGGTCCCACAGCAAGGAATCATGCGTCATATCAACCACCACTGGAGAAGGCCACTTTCAGATATTTAGGCCCAGCACCCAGACAGAGGAGAGAGGTCCCACAGCAAGGAATCATGCGTCATATCACCCACCACTGGAGAAGGCCATTTTCAGTTAATTTAGGCCCCAGCACCCAGTCAGAGGAGAGAGGTCCCACAGCAAGGAATCATGCGTCATATCAACCACCACCGGAGAAGGCCACTCTCAGTTATTTCAGCCCAGCACCCAGACAGAGGATACAGGTCCCACAGCAAGAAATCATGCATCATATCAACCACCACCGGAGAAGGCCACTCTCAGTTATTTCGGCCCAGCACCCAGACAGAGGAGAGAGGTCCCACAGCAAGGAATCATGCGTCATATCAACCACCACTGTAGAAGGCCACTCTCATGTATTTTGGACCAGCACCCAGACAGAGGAGAGAGGTCCCACATCAAGGAATCATGCGTCATATCAACCCCCGCCGGAGAAGGCCACACTCATTTATTTTGGACCAGCACCCAGACAGAGGATACAGGTCCCACAGCAAGGAATCATGCCTCATATCAACCACCAACGGAGAAGGCCACTCAGTTATTTCGACCCCAGCACCCAGACAGAGGAGAGAGGTCCCACAGCAAGGAATCATGCGTCATATCAACCACCACCGGAGAAGGACACTCTCATGTATTTTGGACCAGCACCCAGACAGAGGAGAGAGGTCCCACATCAAGGAATAAGGCGTCATATCAACCCCCACCGGAGAAGGCCACTCTCATTTATTTTGGACCAGCACCCAGACAGAGGAGATAGGTCCCACAGCAAGGAATCATGCCTCATATCAACCACCAATGGAGAAGGCCACTTTCATTTATTTCGGCCCAGCACCCAGACAGAGGATTCAGGTCCCATAGCAAGGAATCATGCGTCATATCAACCCCCACCAGAGAAGGCCACTCTCATTTATTTTGGACCAGCACCCAGACAGAGGATACAGGTCCCACAGCAAGGAATCATGCCTCATATCAACCACCAACGGAGAAGGCCACTCTCATTTATTTCGGCCCAGCAACCAGACAGAGGATACAGGTCCCACAGCAAGGAATCATGCGTCATATCAACCACCACCGGAGAAGGCCACTCTCATGTATTTTGGACCAGCACCCAGACAGAGGAGAGAGGTCCCACATCAAGGAATAAGGCGTCATATCAACCCCCACCGGAGAAGGCCACTCTCATTTATTTTGGACCAGCACCCAGACAGAGGAGATAGGTCCCACAGCAAGGAATCATACCTCATATCAACCACCAACGGAGAAGGCCACTCTCATTTATTTCGGCCCAGCACCCAGACATAGGATACAGGTCCCACAGCAAGGAATCATGCGTCATATCAACCACCACCGGAGAAGGCCACTCTCATGTATTTTGGACCAGCACCCAGACAGAGGAGAGAGGTCCCACATCAAGGAATCATGCGTCATATCAAACCCCACCGGAGAAGGCCACTCTCATTTATTTTGGACCAGCACCCAGACAGAGGATACAGGTCCCACAGCAAGGAATCATGCGTCATATCATCCACCACTGGAGAAGGCCACTCTCATTTATTTGGGACCAGCACCCAGACAGAGGATACAGGTCCCATAGCAAGGAATCATGCTTCATATCAACCACCACCGGAGAAGGCCACTCTCATGTATTTTGGACCAGCACCCAGACAGAGGAGAGAAGTTTTCACAGCAGAGAATCATGCATTTAGATCACCCACCACAGGAGTAGTCCACCATTTAATGGGACCCCGGCAACCATGTCAGATGGCACAAACATCAGGTTCACATCACCCAGCACATGAGAAGGCCACTTTGAGAGACTTTGACCCCTGCAACCAGGCGGAGGAGAGGGGTTTTCACAGCAGAGAATCAGGCATTTAGATCACCCACCACAGGAGTAGGCCACCATTTAATGGGACCCCGGCAACCATGTCAGATGGCACAAACATCAGCTTCACATCACCCAGCACAAGAGAAGGCCACTTTGAGAGACTTTGACGCCTGCACCCAGACGGAGGAGAGAGGTTTCACAGCAGAGAATCATGCATTTAGATCACCCACCACAGGAGTAGTCCACCATTTAATGGGACCCCGGCAACCATGTCAGATGGCACAAACATCAGCTTCACATCACCCAGCACAAGAGAAGGCCACTTTGAGAGACTTTGACCCCTGCACCCAGGCGGAGGAGAGGGGTTTTCACAGCAGAGAATCAGGCATTAAGATCACCCACCACAGGAGTAGGCCACCATTTAATGGGACCCCGGCAACCATGTCAGATGGCACAAACATCAGCTTCACATCACCCAGCACAAGAGAAGGCCACTTTGAGGGACTTTTACCCCTGCACCCAGACGGAGGAGAGAGGTCCCACAGCAGAGATTCAGGCATTTATATCAGCCAACACAGGAGAAGGCCGCTTTCAGTGACTTAGGCCTTAGCACCGGCACAGAGGAGACAGGTCAGATAGCACAAGCATCAGTTTCACATCAACCACCACAGGAGAAGGGCACTTTTAGAGACTTTGACCCCTGCACCCAGAAAGAGGAGAGAGGTCCCACAGCAGAGATTCAGGCATTTATATCAGCCAGCACAGGAGAAGGCCGCTTTCAGTGACTTAGGCCTTAGCACCGACACAGAGGAGACAGGTCAGATAGCACAAGCATCAGTTTCACATCAACCACCACAGGAGAAGGGCACTTTTAGAGACTTTGACCCCTGCACCCAGAAAGAGGAGAGAGGTCCCACAGCAGCGATTCAGGCATTTATATCAGCCACCACAGGAGAAGGCCGCTTTCAGTGACTTTGGCCCCCTGCACCCACACAAAGGAGACATGTCAGACAGTACAAGTATAACATTCATATCACCCAGCACAGGAGAAGGACACTTTCATGTACTTTGGCCCCGGCACCCAGACAGACGGAAGGTTCATTCAACTCTGGGTTGCACCCCAAGATCCTACTTAATTTCAAAAATAGATTTTTCAATGAAGAAGTGGCCAGGAGTACAAGACAACATGGTTTAAGGCAGTTATTAAGGACTACTCTGCACAAGGGAGGGTCAGGTCTTGTGGGATCAATGCCTGGTTCATTTTTATAAACATCAGCTTGTCCACGTTGGCTGCGGACAGGCGGCTGCGTTTGTCAGTAATGACGCCCCCTGCCGTGCTGAATACACGTTCAGATAAAAAGCTGGCCGCCGGGCAGGCCAGCACCTCCAAGGCATAACATGCTAATTCTGGCCACGTGGACAATTTGGAAACCCAGAAGTTGAATGGGGCCGAACCATCCGTCAGTACGTGGAGTTGTGTGCAGATGTACTGTTCAACCATTTTAGTGAAATGTTGCCTCCTGCTAACACGTTCCGTATCAGGTGGTGGGGCAGTTAGCTGTGGCGTGGAGACAAAACTTTTCCACATTTCTGCCATGCTAACCCTGCCCTCAGAGGAGCTGGCCGTGACACTGCTGCGTGGGCGACCTCTAGCTCCTCCTCTGCCTTGGCCTTGGCCTTCCACCTGTTCCCCTGTGACAGTTGGGAATGCTCTCAGGAGCGCGTCTACCAGTGTGCGCTTGTACTCGCGCATCTTCCTATCACGCTCCAGTGCAGGAAGTAAAGTGGGCACATTGTCTTTGTACCGTGGATCCAGCAGGGTGGCCACCCAGTAGTCAGCACACGTTAAAATGTCGGCAACTCTGCTGTCGTTGCGCAGGCACTGCAGCATGTAATCGCTCATGTGTGCCAGGCTCCCCAGAGGTAAGGACAAGCTGTCCTCTGTGGGAGGCGTATCGTCATCATCCTCTGTATCCCCCCAGCCACGCACAAGGGATGTGCCTGCGCTGTGCTGGGTGCCACCCCGCTGTGAACCTGCTTCATCCTCATCCTCCTCCACCTCCTCCTCATCCTCCTCGTCCTCCAGTAGTGGTCCCTGGCTGGCCACATTTGTACCTGCCCTCTGCTGTTGCAAAAAACCTCCCTCTAAGCCACTTCTAACAGAGTGGCCTGAAAGTGCTAAAAACGACCCGTCATCCTCCTCCTCCTCCTCCTGGCCCTGGCCCACCTCCTCTTCCATCATCGCCCTAAGCGTTTTCTCTAGGAGACATAGAATTGTTATCGTCACGCTGATAACAGTGGCATCGCCACTGGCCATGTTGGTGGCGTACTCTAAACAGCGCAACAGGGCACACAGGTCTCGCATGGAGGCCCAATCATTGGTGGTGAAGTGGTGCTGTTCTGCAGTGCGACTGACCCGTGCGTGCTGCAGCTGAAACTCCACTATGGCCTGCTGCTGCTCGCACAGTCTTTCCAGCATGTGCAAGGTGGAGTTCCACCTGGTGGGCACGTCGCATATTAGGCGGTGAGCGGGAAGGCCGAAGTTCCGCTGTAGCGCTGACAGGCGAGCAGCGGCAGGATGTGAACGCCGGAAGCGCGCACAGACGGCCCGCACTTTATGCAGCAGCTCTGACATATCTGGGTAGTTGTGAATGAACTTTTGCACCACCAAATTCAGCACATGCGCCAGGCAAGGGATGTGCGTCAAACCGGCTAGTCCCAGAGCTGCCACGAGATTTTGCCCATTATCGCACACCACCAGGCCGGGCTTGAGGCCCACCGGCAGCAACCACTGGTCGGTCTGTTGTTCAATACCCCGCCACAACTCCTGCGCGGTGTGGGGCCTGTCCCCCAAACATATGAGTTTCAGAATGGCCTGCTGACGTTTACCCCGGGCTGTGCTGAAGTTGGTGGTGAAGGTGTGTGGCTGACTGGATGAGCTGGTGGAAGCAGAGGAGGAGGAGGAGGAAGCCGAGTAGGAGGAGGAGACTACAGGAGGCAAAGAATGATGCCCTGTGATCCTTGGCGGCGGAAGGACGTGTGCCAAGGAACTCTCCGCCTGGGGCCCAGCCGCCACTACATTTACCCAGTGTGCAGTTAGGGAGATATAGTGTCCCTAGCCGTGCTTACTGGTCCACGTATCTGTGGTTAGGTGGACCTTGCCACAAATGGCGTTGCGCAGTGCACACTTGATTTTATCGGACACTTGCATGTGCAGCGAAGGCACGGCTGTCTTGGAGAAGTAGTGGCGGCTGGGAACCACATACTGGGGGACAGCCATGGCCATCAGCTGTTTGAAGCTGTCTGTGTCCACCAGCCGGAATGACAGCATTTCAAAGGCCAGTAGTTTAGAAATGCTGCCATTCAGGCCAAGGGCTCGAGGGTGACTAGGTGGGAATTTGCGCTTCCTCTCCAAGGTTTGAGAGATGGAGAGCTGAACGCTGCTGTGTGAAATAGTGGAGACGCTAGGTGACAGTGGCGGTGGTGGTGTCGGTGGCACATTCTCTGTTTGCTGCTTGGCAGGTGGCAACATTCCTCTCGAGGCGGAAGCCGTGGCAGCAGCGGTAGAGGGAGCAGGGGAAGCCTGAGCGGGTTCCTTGTTTTTAAGGTGTGCAGTCCACTGCAGTTCATGCTTTGTATGTAGATGCCTGATCATGCAGGTGGTGCTCAGGTTAAGAACGTTAATGCCTCGCCTCAGGGTCTGATGGCACAGCGTGCAAACCACTCTGGTCTTGTCCTCAGCACATTGTTTGAAGAAGTGCCATGCCAGGGAACTCCTTGAAGATGCCTTTGGGGTGCTGGGTCCCTGTTGGCGCTGGCCAATAGCAGGCGAACTCTCTGGACGGCGGCTGTTCTGCTTTTGCCCCCTGCTCCCTCTTTGGCTTCGCTGTTGTCTCGGTCTCACCACTGCCTCTTCCTCTGAACTATTTAAGTCAGCGGCACGACCTTCAGTCCATGTGGGGTCTAAGACCTCATCGTCCTCTGCATCGTCTTCCACCCAGTCTTCCTCCCTGACCTCCTCCTGTTCAGTCTGCACACTGCAATAAGACGAGGCAGTGGGCACCTGTGTTTCGTCATCATCAGACACTCGGTCACTCTGCTGTGGTGGTATTTCCATGTCCTCATCATCTGGATACATAAGTGGTTGTGCGTCAGTGCATGGAATGTCTTCCACCGCTGGGGAAGGGATAGGTGGACGCCCCTGGAAAACCGTGGGAGCAGAGTCTTCAAACAGAAGAAGAGACTGCTGCATAACTTGAGGCTCAGCCAGTTTCCCTGATATGCATGGGGGTGATGTGACAGACTGATGGGCTTGGTTTTCAGGTGCCACCTGTGCGCTTTCCGCAGAAGACTGGGCGGAAGACAATGTGGTGAACGTGCTGGAAGCACTGTCGGCCACCCAATCGACTAATGCCTGTACCTGCTCAGGCCTTACCATCCTCATAACGGCATTGGGCCCCACCAAATATTGCTGTAAATTCTGCCGGCTACTTGAGGGAGTTGTTTCACTACTTTGTGCACCTGAGGCCGAACGGCCACGTCCTCTGCCAGCAACAGAGGCTCCACGGACACCACCACGACCGCGTCCTCGTCCCTTAACCACTTCAGCCCCCCTAGCTTAAACACCCTTAATGACCAGGCCACTTTTTACAATTCCGCACTACACTAATTTCACCGTTTATTGCTCCGTCATACAACTTACCACCCAAATGAATTTTACCTCCTTTTCTTCTCACTAATAGAGCTTTCATTTGGTGGTATTTCATTGCTGCTGACATTTTTACTTTTTTTGCTATTAATCAAAAATTACCGAAATTTTTGCAAAAAAATGACATTTTTCACTTTCTGTTGTAAAATTTTTCAAAAAAACTACATTTCTATATAAATTTTTCTCTAAATTTATTGTTCTACATGTCTTTGATAAAAAAATCCAATAAGTGTATATTTATTGGTTTGGGTAAAAGTTATAGCGTTTACAAACTATGGTGCAAAAAACTGAATTTCCTCATTTTGAAGCAGCTCTGACTTTCTGAGCGCCTGTCATGTTTCTTCAGGTGCTAGAATGTCAGGATAGTATGAATACCCCCCAAATGACACCATTTTAGAAAGAAGACACCCCAAAGTATTCGCGGAGGGGCTTGGTGAGTTCATGTATCATTTCATTTTTTTTCACAAGTTAGCGGAAAATGACACTTTCTGAGAAAAAAAAAAAAAAAAAAAGTTTCAATTTCTGATAATTTCTGGCAAAAAATAAAATAAAATCTCATACGGACTCACTATGCCCCTCAGTGAATACCTTGGGGTGTCTGCTTTCCGAAATGGAGTAATTTGTGGGGTGTGTTTACTGTTCTGGCATTTTGGGCGGGGCTAAATTGTGAGCCGCCATGTAAAACCTAAGGGTACTCGTTGGAATTTGGGCCCCTTTGCGCACCCAGGCTGCAAAAAAGCGGCACTTATGTGGTATCGCCGTACTCAGGAGAAGTAGGGCAATGTGTTTTGGGGTGTATTTTTACATATACCCATGTTGGGTGAAGAAATATCTCTGTAAATTGTCAACTTTGTATAAAAATTTTTAAAAGTTGTCGTTTACAGAGATATTTTTCACACAAAGTATGGGTATATATAAAATACACCCCAAACATTGCCCTACTTCTGCTGAGTCGGCGATACCATATGTTGCCACTTTTGCAGCCTGGAGTGCAAAGCCCTAAACCAATGAGTACCTTTGAGGCATTTTACGCATTTGGATTCAGACTTCTTCTCACCCTTTAGGGGCCCCTAAAATGCCAGGACAGTATAAATACCCCACATGTGACCCCATTTTGGAAAGAAGACACCCCAAGGTATTCTGTGAGGGGTATGGTGAGTTCATGTAAAATTTTATTTTTGTCACAAGTTAGTGGATTATGAGACTTAAAAATAAAAAAAAAAATTTCCGCTGACTTGTGCCAAAAAATAAAAATTCTGTGGACTCACCATGCCCCTCACGGAATACCTTGGGGTGTCTTCTTTCCAAAATGGGGTCACATGTGGGTATTTATACTCACCTGGCATTTTAGGGGCCCCTAAAGTGTGAGAATCCAAATGCATAAAAATGGCCTGTGAAATCCAAAAGGTACTCATTGGTTTTAGGGCCCCTTTGCGCATCTTGGCTGCAAAAAGTGTCACTCATGTGGTATCGCCGTACTCAGGAGAAGTAGGGCAATGTGTTTTGGGGTGTATTTTTACATATACCCATGCTGCGTGTGAGAAATATCGCTGTAACGACAACTTTTACATTTTTATTCAAAGTTGTCAATATACAGAGACATTTTCTATATAGTTCTGGCAATGTGCGGATCTGCAAAATGCGGAAAGCACATTGCCGGTGTCCGTGTTTTGAGGATCCGCGGATCCGTGAATCCACGGATCCGTGAATTCACGGATCCGCAAAACACATATGGACGTCTGAATGGAGCCTTACAAGGGGTGTGATCAATGACAGGGGGTGATCAGGGGTCTAGATGGGGTGATCAAGGGGTTAATAGGTGAGGGGGGTGGGGGGTTAGTGTAGTGTTTGGTGCAACTTTTACTGTGTTACCTGGTCCTCTGGTGGTCGATCCCAGAAAATGGGACCACCAGAGGACCAGGTAGCAGCTATATCAGGCGCTGTTCATAAAACAGCGTCTGATATAACTGTTTGATGCGATTTATATTGCATCTACAGCCTGCCAGCGATTGATCATCGCTGGCAGGCTGTAGTCCAACTCTCGAGCGCGCGACGCTGTGAGCGCGCGCGCGTTCACAGGAACTCTCGCGTCTCGCGAGATGGCGCTCGGCGCGTCCGAACAGAAGAGCAGGACCGCCCGCAGGGCGCAATCCTGCGTACGGCGGTCCTGAAGCAGTTAATAGAATGTTTCCTCATTGTTGCGATTCAACTCACACCACAATAAAATATATTATTTTTAGCCCCAAAATTCCCACACTGGAAGATATAATTCCTTTTTCCGGTATTAATTACAAGAACACTGCTGCTAATTGGACACCAGATTTTTATAATGCTAGTTTTGGTACATAGATTCCCACACGAGGAAATATAATTCCTTTTAGAGGAGTGAAAACGTGAGGCCTAGTTTTCTGGTCTAACAAACACCAGATTGATTAAATTGGCCTTTTTTCACCAAAATTACAACACTGGACAATAATGCCTTTTGGCGGTATTAATTACAAGAACACTGCTGCTAATTGGACACCAGATTTTTATAATGCTAGTTTTGGTACATAGATTCCCACACGGGAAATATAATTCCTTTTAGAGGAGTGAAAACGTGAGGCCTAGTGTTTCTGGTCTAACAAACACCAGATTGATTAAATTGGCCTTTTTTTCACCAAAATTACAACACTGGACAATAATGCCTTTTGGCGGTATTAATTACAAGAACACTGCTGCTAATTGGACACCAGATTTTTATAATGCTAGTTTTGGTACATAGATTCCCACACGGGAAATATAATTCCTTTTTAGAGGAGTGAAAACGTGAGGCCTAGTTTTTCTGGTCTAACAAACACCAGATTGATTAAATTGGCCTTTTTTTCACCAAAATTACAACACTGGACGATATAATGCCTTTTGGCGGTATTAATTACAAGAGGACTGCTGGTATTTCAGAACACCGGAATTGTTAAAATGCTAGTTTTGCTAGATAAATTTCCCACACTGGGAGAAATATTGCCTAAGCCTTTTTACAGTATTAATTACAACAGGAGTGCTTCTTCTGGTCTAACACCAGAATAATTTTATTATTACGGTGAAAGCTTTTTCTAATTTATATTTCTGGCACATAAAAAAAAAATATTTCTGGCTGACAGTATTGGACAAAGTAGTGGCACTGGCTAGCCTAGCTGGAACAGCACATTCATGGGATTTGCTATCCAAGTGGGTTACTTTCAGTTTCACCACTGATATATTAAATATCTTTGCAGTTAGTATGGGTGACACAAGCACAGCCAAACCCCTGATGTAGTATATCTTGATAATTTCTGGCAAAAATAAAATAAAATCTCATACGGACTCACTATGCCCCTCAGTGAATACCTTGGGGTGTCTGCTTTCCGAAATGGAGTAATTTGTGGGGTGTGTTTACTGTTCTGGCATTTTGGGCGGGGCTAAATTGTGAGCCGCCATGTAAAACCTAAGGGTACTCGTTGGAATTTGGGCCCCTTTGCACCCAGGCTGCAAAAAGCGGCACTTATGTGGTATCGCCGTACTCAGGAGAAGTAGGGCAATGTGTTTTGGGGTGTATTTTTACATATACCCATGTTGGGTGAGAGAAATATCTCTGTAAATTGTCAACTTTGTATAAAAATTTTTAAAAGTTGTCGTTTACAGAGATATTTTTCACACAAAGTAATGGGTATATATAAAATACACCCCAAACACATTGCCCTACTTCTGCTGAGTACGGCGATACCATGTTGCTACTTTTGCAGCCTGGGTGCAAAGGCCCTAAACCAATGAGTACCTTTAGGCATTTTTACGCATTTGGATTCCAGACTTCTTCTCACCCTTTAGGGCCCCTAAAATGCCAGGACAGTATAAATACCCCACATGTGACCCCATTTTGGAAAGAAGACACCCCAAGGTATTCTGTGAGGGGTATGGTGAGTTCATGTAAAATTTTATTTTTGTCACAAGTTAGTGGATTATGAGACTTAAAAATAAAAAAAAAAATTTCCGCTGACTTGTGCCAAAAAATAAAAATTCTGTGGACTCACCATGCCCCTCACGGAATACCTTGGGGTGTCTTCTTTCCAAAATGGGGTCACATGTGGGTATTTATACTCACCTGGCATTTTAGGGGCCCCTAAAGTGTGAGAATCCAAATGCATAAAAATGGCCTGTGAAATCCAAAAGGTACTCATTGGTTTTAGGGCCCTTTGCGCATCTTGGCTGCAAAAAGTGTCACTCATGTGGTATCGCCGTACTCAGGAGAAGTAGGGCAATGTGTTTTGGGGTGTATTTTTACATATACCCATGCTGCGTGTGAGAAATATCGCTGTAAACGACAACTTTTTACATTTTTTTATTCAAAGTTGTCAATATACAGAGACATTTTCTATATAGTTCTGGCAATGTGCGGATCTGCAAAATGCGGAAAGCACATTGCCGGTGTCCGTGTTTTGAGGATCCGCGGATCCGTGAATCCACGGATCCGTGAATTCACGGATCCGCAAAACACATATGGACTTCTGAATGGAGCCTTACAAGGGGTGTGATCAATGACAGGGGGGTGATCAGGGGGTCTAGATGGGGTGATCAAGGGGTTAATAGGTGAGGGGGTGGGGGGTTAGTGTAGTGTTTGGTGCAACTTTTACTGTGTTACCTGGTCCTCTGGTGGTCGATCCCAGAAAATGGGACCACCAGAGGACCAGGTAGCAGCTATATCAGACGCTGTTCATAAAACAGCGTCTGATATAGCTGTTTGATGCGATTTATATTGCATCTACAGCCTGCCAGCGATTGATCATCGCTGGCAGGCTGTAGTCCAACTCTCGAGACGCGCGACGCTGTGAACGCGCGCGCGTTCACAGGAACTCTCGCGCCTCGCGAGATGACGCCCCGGCGCGTCCGAACAGAAGAGCAGGACCGCCCGCAGGACGCAATCCTGCGTACGGCGGTCCTGAAGCAGTTAATAGAATGTTTCCTCATTGTTGCGATTCAACTCACACCACAATAAAATATATTATTTTTTAGCCCCAAAATTCCCACACTGGAAGATATAATTCCTTTTTCCGGTATTAATTACAAGAACACTGCTGCTAATTGGACACCAGATTTTTTATAATGCTAGTTTTGGTACATAGATTCCCACACGGGAAATATAATTCCTTTTAGAGGAGTGAAAACGTGAGGCCTAGTTTTTCTGGTCTAACAAACACCAGATTGATTAAATTGGCCTTTTTTCACCAAAATTACAACACTGGACAATAATGCCTTTTGGCGGTATTAATTACAAGAACACTGCTGCTAATTGGACACCAGATTTTTATAATGCTAGTTTTGGTACATAGATTCCCACACGGGAAATATAATTCCTTTTAGAGGAGTGAAAACGTGAGGCCTAGTGTTTCTGGTCTAACAAACACCAGATTGATTAAATTGGCCTTTTTTTCACCAAAATTACAACACTGGACAATAATGCCTTTTGGCGGTATTAATTACAAGAACACTACTGCTAATTGGACACCAGATTTTTTATAATGCTAGTTTTGGTACATAGATTCCCACACGGGAAATATAATTCCTTTTAGAGGAGTGAAAACGTGAGGCCTAGTTTTTCTGGTCTAACAAACACCAGATTGATTAAATTGGCCTTTTTTTCACCAAAATTACAACACTGGACGATATAATGCCTTTTGGCGGTATTAATTACAAGAGGACTGCTGGTATTTCAGAACACCGGAATTGTTAAAATGCTAGTTTTGCTAGATAAATTTCCCACACTGGGAGAAATATTGCCTAAGCCTTTTTACAGTATTAATTACAACAGGAGTGCTTCTTCTGGTCTAACACCAGAATAATTTTATTATTACGGTGAAAGCTTTTTCTAATTTATATTTCTGGCACATAAAAAAAAAAAATATTTCTGGCTGACAGTATTGGACAAAGTAGTGGCACTGGCTAGCCTAGCTGGAACAGCACATTCATGGGATTTGCTATCCAAGTGGGTTACTTTCAGTTTCACCACTGATATATTAAATATCTTTGCAGTTAGTATGGGTGACACAAGCACAGCCAAACCCCTGATGTAGTATATCTATGAAAAAATCGACTATTACATTAGATCAGGCATGCTCAACCTGCGGCCCTCCAGCTGTTGCAAAACTACAACTTCCAGCATGCCTGAACACCCTACAGGTATCAGCCTACAGCAGGGCATTGTGGGAGTTGTAGTTTTACAACAGCTGGAGGGCCGCAGGTTGAGCATGCCTGCATTAGATTAATGGACGTTGTGGCAGCTTTTGCTGTAGCACCACAAGTCCCAAAATGGCCGCCGCCTATCAGCCCAGTAACATGTGCCAGAAAACAGTCTGCCCAGCCAGAAAAAAAATTGACTTTGACTGAGCAGCTGAATCGCTGTTGTTCTGATTCACAGGTGCAGATTTTTAACTTCTTTGGAGCTTTGGTTTACACTCTGTGGCAGCAAGTTCTTGAAGAAGCCGCTCTTGGTGAAACGTACGTCGGGTTGGGGACGCAGGAGATTGTTACTTGTTCACACCAGGTAGTCTGACCTCTTTGGAGATCATCCTTTTACTTATGTCGCACTAGGCACTTTATATTTGATTATGTGTTTCCTTATATAGGTCGATTATCTGATATTATACGCTGTTATTTGCACATCATTTGCACATTTTTCTCCTGATATCCCTCTGGTGCTTTTTATACCACCAGCTCTAGTTTACTGCTATTTTTATGTTGTCATCATGATTTTATATATATGAATATACTAATAAAGATTATTTTGTTTATTCCGGATGAATTTTTTGGTGTTCTACAGGTGTAGAAAGGTAGATCATTCAATCACTTCTTTATCCCTGCCTATCTCGCCCTCACAGAAGCTGCATCCTCTCCCTACACTAGTCAGAGCAGTGTGACGTGCGGCGCTACGTGACTCCAGCTTTAATAGAGGCTGGGTCACATGCTGCACTTGGCCAATCACAGCCATGCCATTAGTAGGCATGGCTGTGATGGGCTCTTAGGGAAGAAGTAAAACGCTAGCTGATTGGCTGCTGTGCAGCCCTTCAGAAAGCGGGAAGTAATCGACGAACACCGGACCCGAACCCAAACTTTTTTGAAAATGTCCGGGTTTGGGTCCGTGTCACGGACACCCCAAAATTCGGTACGGACCCGAACGATTTTCGAACTGTTCGCTCAACACTAGTCCTAAACTAAATATCTTTATTGTTACAAATCTAAAATCACAAGACCTACAGGGATAGGTTAAAATCATCAGGAATGGAGAGGGGGGTGACGGTTCCTCACTTGCAATTGGTGCCACCTCACACTACCTAGACCATTTTTTTTTATTCCATGGGCGCAGGGCCTGTCATAAACCTGAGGAGAGCTAGGCTACATTAAGGATCAGGTGTAGTTTGCATGTGTGGTACTGCTGTGCAAAACTAGGACTTCATTGGTGCACACTTACCTAGGTTGCTACCATTGAGTGTTATCTTGCTCAGAGTGCTGGCAAGGTTATTAATTTTATTTGAGCTGTGACAACTATTATTAAGTCTCTGCTGGCCACTCTGTGGTACAGTTTGGAGTGGGAATTTATTTCTCATTCGCACTTTTAATGGTGTATATTGCCGTTGCATTATTGACACTAGCATTGGTAAGTATCGCACTCAATCTCGCACAAACTTGTGGCACTTATTGCCAATGGTAAAAGGATTGTACGATTGGTGAAAATCACATACAGTCGATTCACATTCAGACTAAGAGCACTACTCAGTTCTGTTGTGTAGGAACTGCGGCTCAGTACCAGCACACTACATTTAATTCCTGTCCCTAAGAGATATCTCTCTGTTAGGTGTCTCACAGGCCTAATATATCTGCCCCTAAACAAACAGTGGTGGTCACACACATTCATGGGCCGTATTAGCCCTCCATTCCTGCCTAAAATGCCACGCCTAACACTCCTCCACCCGACATGTTTCGCCGCGATGCGGCTTCGTCAAGGGCTTAGAGCAAATATCTTAGGCCTGTGAGACACCTAACAGAGAGATAGCTCTCAGGGACAGGAATTAAGTGTAGTGTGCCGGTACTGAGCCTTAGTTCCTACACAACAGAACTGATTAGTGCTCTTGGTCGGAATGTGAATCGACTGTATATGATTTTCACCAATCAAACAATCCTATTACCATTGGCAATAAGTGTCACGAGTTTGTGCGAGATTGAGTGCGATACTTACCAATTCTAGTGTCATAATTCCAATGGCATTAGACACCATTAAGAGTGTGAATGAGACACAGTAGTTGTAAGGCACTGAGGGATCATTTAGGATGCTGACAAGGTCTACAATGTATTCCTTCACCATCTTCCAAAACTTTTCCCTCCTTGTAGCATTAGGCCGCGATTAAGGGTGATTGCTGGTGGGGTGTCATAAAAGTGTCCCATGCCTTGGAAAGTGTTACCCTGCCTCTGTTGGAACTATCGTGTGTTCCCCTTGTCTCCCTTCCTCGGTTGCCTAAGGAAGTACACACTCTGGTGGCCGCATTGTCAGATGGAAAATTTTGTAGCAATCTGTCAACAAGTACCTTCTGGTATTGGACAGTTTTACTCGTCCTCTCCACCACAGCAATCAGAGATGAGAAGTTCTCTTTGTAGTAGGGGTTGAGAAGGGTGAACACCCTTTCCCATGACCCTTGCGTATAACGTGAGTGCCATGTGTGCAGAGTACCAATGGGCAAGACGTCGATGTCAACTTCGGGATGACTCTCCATACCCTCGTTTTCCTCCTCCTTTTCTGCCCATCCACACTGAACAGATAGAATTAAAGTTCCATGGGTACTAGCCTCTGTAGCAGAGGCAAGTGTCTCCAGCATCTCCCCCTCCTCTTCATGGACCAATTTGCGCTGAGAAGACGCACTGGATGAGGTCTGGCTATCACCCTGTGTAATCTCCTCCCCCATTACCTCATCTGCCACATTCAAAGCATCCTTCTTAATTGTGAGGAGCGATAATTTGAGTAGACACAGGAGTGGGGTGGTTACACTGATAATAGCGTTATCACCACTAACCATCTGTGTGGATTAATCAAAGTTTTTTAAAACCTCACATAGGTCTGACATCAATGCCCACTCCTCTCTTGTGAATAGTGGCAGTTGACTGGAAAGGCGATGACCATGTTGCAGATGGTATTCCACAACTGCCCTCTGTTGCTCAAAAAGCCTAGCCAACATGTAGAACGTAGAGTTCCACTGCGTGCTCACTTCGCACAACAGTCGGTGAGCTGGAAGCCGCAAGCACTGCTGCAATGTTGACAGACCGGCTGAAGCTGTGGACGACTTTCGGAAATGGGCACACAAGCACATTCGCACATTCACTAGTAGCTCCTGCAAATTGGGGTAGGTTTTGATAACCCGCTGAACCATTAAGTTAAGACTTGGGCTCGGCATGGAATATGTGTCAGGTTGCCAAGCTCCAAAGCCGCCACCAAGTGACGGCCATTGTCAGACACAACCATGGCTGTTTGTAGGTTGAATGGCGAGAGCCACAGCTCGGTCTGGTTCCTTATACCCTGCCACAGCTCTGCAGCAGCGTGCTGTTTGTCCCCCAAACAGATCAGATTCAGCACGGCCTGTTGACGCTTACCAACAGCAGTGCTACACTGCTTCCAGGTAGCGACTGATAGCTGACTGCTGTTAGAGGTGGAAGTGAAGGAGGAGGCAGCGGAGGAGGAGGAGAAGTGGGGGTTGGAGCCCGTAACATAGCTGCTGGCAGAGACCATGAAGGACGTAGGGCCCGCAATCCTAGGCGTGGGTAGCACCTGTGCCATCCCAGAGTACGACTCACTCCCGGCCTCCACAACATTCACCCAGTGTGCGGTCAGGGAAATGTAGTGTCCATGACCACCAGCACTTGTCCATGTGTCCGTGGTGAGGTGGACCTTCCCAGTAAGTGTGTTGGTCAGGGCACAAGTGATGTTCTGGGACACATGCTGGTGTAAGGCGGGCAAAGCACACCGTGAAAAATAGTGGCGGCTGGAGACTGCATAGCGAGGAACGGCCGCCGACATCAGGTTGCGGGAGGCCTCAGTGTCCTCAAGCCTAAATGGCAACATTTCAAGGGCCAGTAATTTCGAAAGTTGCGCATTTAGTGCTATGGCCTGTGGGTGGGAGGGTATTTGCGCTTGTGTTAAAATTCCTGTGTTATCGACATTTGGATGCTGCGCTGGGACAGGGAAGTGGATGTTGTTGCTGATAGTTCATATGAAGGTCCAGGTGCAGGGCAAGCGGCATCCGGGCCTGCGCCTTTGACAGGGGATTGGCCAGCAGTGTGTAACACAGGGGAAGTGGAGGCAGTGGTGGGACCCGCAGACGCAGAGTGTGGACCCAGGCGTTCAGCCCACTTATTAGGGTGCTTGGATGCCATGTGGCTGATCATGCTGGTGGTGGTGAGGTTGCTAGTGTTCACATCTTGGCTCATTTTGGTACGGCACAGGTTGCAGACTACAACTCTTTTCTCGCCTGTGCTTTCCTCAAAAAGCTCCATACTGCGGAACACCTACCCCTTGGCAAGGTAGATTAATGCATCGGGGTGCTCGGTGTATCGGTTGTGGGCCTGTTTGGAGTGGGCTGACGACTCCCTTTTGCAATCCCACTGCGTCTTCCAGACTGTTGCGGTGCTACAGGTCCCTCTCCCTCTGTACTGCTGTCCTCGCTTGGCTTTTCACCTTCCCATGTTGGGTCAGTGACCTCATTGTCCACCACCTCCTCTTCCACTTCCTAACTCTGCACATCCTCCTGACTTGACCTAACAACCACCTCAGTTATTGGCAACTGTGTCTCATCATCATCCACCTCGTGAACGAAGTATTGCTGTTCACCACCGACATCTTCTTGAGACTGTGAAGGCTCAAGAGGTTGGGAATCAGGGCACAATATCTCAGGTACCTCTTCCAGCGTGCTTGGCGAGAGAGCCAAACCAAGTACTGGCAATGAACAGAGGTCATGTGAATATCCGAGTGTGGAATCACTTGTTTGGTCAGAAGCGACATGGTTGGAGGAAGGAGGATCAGAGTGAGGATTTGGTTGACCAGACTCTTGGCTACAGAGACTGGACTTCGTGGAAGAGAGGGTGGTGCTTAACCGACTGGAAGCATTATCTTCTGCAATCCAACCGACCACCTGTTCGCACTGGTCCGACTTGGACACTGTTGTCCTGCTCCGCCCCCCAGCTAAGTTGATCATGAAGCTGGGTAAGGTGGATTTTTTAGTTTTTTTCTGGGGCACTGGCAGCAGGCACAGTTTCATTGCGCCCAGGGCCACGGCCTCTGCTTGCACCATCAGCATGATGCCCAGGGCCACGGCCTCTGCTTGCACCATCAGCATCACGCCCACTTACCGAACCCTTTGTGCTCGCCTTCTTCATATTAATGGTTTTGTCTGTAGATGTGGCATAGATTGTTTTACTGTCCGCTAAAGACACTGTTGTCTGATGAAGGACAGTACTGGATACATAAAAATACAGAGTTTCGGCACTACACTAGCCAAATGATAATGTTATTTTTATAGTACACACTGTATTGGCTTGCTGTAATGTACTGAACACAGAAAAATAAAGATTTTCAGGAGTGCACTAGGTCACATATAATGACATTTTTACAATACACACTGTATTGGCTTGCTGTAATGTACTGGATACAGAGAAATACAGATTCTTGGCACTAAACTAGCCCAGAGATAATGTAATTTTTACAATACACTATATTGGCTTGCTGTAATGTACTGGAGGCAAAAAAATATAAATTTTCGGCACTACAGTAGGCCACAGATAATGCAATTTTTACAATACCCACTGTATTGGCTTGCTGTAATGTACTGGATACAGAGAAATACAGATTTTTGGCACTAAACTAGCCCAGAGATAATGTAATTTTTACAATACACACTGTATTGGCTTGCTGTAATGTACTGGAGACAGAGAAATACAAATTTTCGGCACTACACTAGGCAACAGATGATAACAGTTTTACAATTCACACTGTATTGGCTTGTTGTAATGTACTGGATACAGAGAAATACAGGTTTTTGGCACTACACTAGTCCAGAGATAATGTAATTTTTACAATACACACTGTATTGGCATACTGTAATGTACTGGAGACAGAGAAATACACATTTTTGGCACTACACTAGGCCACCGATAATTAAATTTTTACAATACACACTGTATTGGCTCCCAGTAAGGTACAGGATACAGAAAAATACAGATTTTCGGCACTACACTAGCCCAGAGATAATGCAATTTTCACAATACACACTACATTTGGATGTAGTTCTATATTGATTACAAATTTGTCCCAAATAAAATGTATTCTCTGTGGGAATACTGTATTTACGGTTGCGGCCTAAACGCACAAACAGATGTGCACAAAACTAGTTAACTATGGCCAAAATATAAATCACTCTCTGCTGGAGTAATTAATATAACAGTTGCGGATTGAATGCACACACAGATGTGGCACAAGTTAGGTAATTTCCCCAGAACAAATAATTTCTCTGATGGTGTAGTGTATATCTCAGTAGCAGGCACACTCTTGTGAATAACCCCTTTTTATAATGTCTGCCCAACACACTGCTTTATGATGGTGCAGTATATATCTTAGTACCAAGGAACACTGTAGTGCATAAGCCTCTTTTTATAATGTCTGCCCATACACTGCTTTATGATGTTGCAGTGTATATCTCAGTACCAAGGAACAATGTAGTGAATAAGCCCCTTTTTATAATGTCTGCCCAACACACTGCTTTATGATGGTGCAGTGTATATCTCAGTACCAAGGAACACTGTAGTGAATAAGCCCCTTTTAATAATATCTGCCCAACACACTGCTTAATGATGGCGTATTGTAGATGTCACTAATCGGAAATCTTTCTGTCTTTCAGAAGTTAAAAAAGCAATTTTCAAGCCCTGAACTATCTGTCCCTTCCTGGTAACGCCTGTGCCTGATAGTGCTGAAGCAAACCCCTTCTTAAAAATAAAATAAAACGTGCTGCACTGCTGTCAAACACACATTCTAGTCCTTAAAAGGACTGTTAGGACTTTCAATAAGGTTTTTGGAGTGAAATCAGTAAGTTTAGAGTAAAACGCTATCTGTCCCTGCCTACTGTCTGCTCTCCCTGACGCTGAATAAGCCGAGCGCCGGTCCCCAGCTCCTATATGAAATGGTATCATGTGTTCCGGCCAGCCAATCAATGTAAGGCTTATAGCTAACATTGCTATAGCTTTACACTGAGGGGAATTACTTACCTGGACCTTCATTGGCTGCTTAGAAGGTGCTAAACATGCGAGAAGGAGACTCGATCAATGCGACCAATACACGTGGTGCTCAAGCCGAGCATAGCGATGCTTGAGCTGAACCAATACTCGGCGGAGCATGCTCACTCATCACTAGAAGGCAGCACTCCCTGCTTCACCATTACAATAACTACAGATGTAGCAATGTTACTGCTCCCTTCCGATAGCGCAAAATAAAAGTAGAAACTAAATAATCAGAATGCAATTTACTTCTCTAACCAGCAGATGGCGCATATAACTATAAGATTTTAACATGCCTACAACAGATATTCACCAATTCACCCCACTGGAATTCAAAAATAATCACTTTATTATTACCATGATAAAAAACAATTCATATTAAAATATCATAAAGTCTTGGTCAACATGATTGGTGGTACAGATAACAATTAGGAAACCTTCACACAGGGGTATATGTGCATAAGGCCTCATGCACACGGCCATTGTTTGATTCCGTGTCCGTGCCTCCGTTTTTCGTGATTTTCTGCGGACCCATTGGTTTTCAATGGGTCCGTGGAAAACTCGTCAAATGCACCGTTTGTCCTCCGCGTCCGTGGTCCGTGATTCCTGTCCATCAAAAAAATATAACCTGTCCTATTCTTTTCCGCGAAAAACGGTTCGCGGACCCATTCAAGTCAATGGGACCGTGAAAAAATGCGGATGGCCATCCGTGTGTCATCCGCGTTCCGTGTCTGCATTTTTTGGCGGATCCCATGGCAAGCATTTGGCAAGCATTTTGCTGCCTTGTGCAGCCTTCTAGACCTTTCCTGGGCTATTTTACAGCCTTCTAAGTGCCCAAAAGTTCGGGTCCCCATTGACTTCAATGGGGTTCGGGTTCGAGGTGAAGTTCGGGTCGAGTTCGGATCCCGAACCCGAACATTTTCGGGACGTTCGGCCGAACTTCTCGAACCCGAACATCCAGGTGTTCGCTCAACGCTAGATATCAATTTATACCAATGGCTAGTAAAGATAACTCTGGTGAGGGTTGTACCGGATATGTACAAATTTTGTAAATGAGATTAAATATCTGTTTCCGCAACTGGTGAACATCGGCACATTCCCACCACATTTGGAAATATGTTTCTGTGGCTAGTCCACAGCGCCAGCATGTTGGATTTAGGTTAGGGAATATTTTGTTTAAGGAATGAGTCTTATACCATCTGTAAAGGATCTTTCTGGCAGTCTCTAGATTTCCAGCGCACCTAGATAGCATACTGTAGATGTTGCACAAAAAGATCCTTGCCATTGATCCTCTGTGATGTTTTTGTTTAGGTCCAAGCTCCACAGGTTCAGGACTTAGGATAAAGGGTTTCCAAAGGTATCTTTGAGTATCTGATATCCTTTAGTTAATACTTTGTCCAATGAATTGTTTGACATTAACCATTTTTGAAGGTTTGATGTCGATGTCTCGTTTAAAAAAAAACACAGAGATTGGAGGAGGTGCCTTATTTGTAAGAATTTAGAAAACTTTCTGTTAGGAGAGTTAAAGTTATTTTTCAAGTAATTGAAGTCAACAAAGCTATTGTTATGCCAGTGATGGGCTATGGTAGATACTCCCAAATCTATCCATGATTGGATAGCCAGATTCAGAATAGCCAGCTCGCATATCTTTAAGGAAGACACAAAAAAAGGAGTTGGTATAAGCTTGTCATCTCTAGAAATAGATTTCCAAATGTTAGTAATTGCTCTGACACATATTAAAGGGTTTTCTTACTGAAAATACTCTGTGTATTGAGATGAAGTAGGATGGGTGAGGAACCCATAAGGGAATTTTCGTTAGAAACCCATTTTTTGGTTAGATCTGGATTAATTAAAAATCTGAGTTGGTCTAATATCGCTGCTCTGTGATAGTTTTTAACAGAGGGAGTACTGAGGCCTCCACGTTTGAGGGGAAAATGGAGTATCTGTGCTCTGACTCTGGGTTTGTTTTTTCCCCATTTGTGGCAGTTTAACAATGATTGCATTTTTTGGATAAATGATAGGGGAATAGGAATAGGGACATTTCTAAATATATATATATATATAATTTTAGAAAGGATTGACCTTTTTAGAGCTGCCATTCTTCCCAGCCAGAAGAATGTATGGAGATTGAGATTTTCAATGCTTGTTTTGATTCTACTCAGTAGTGGTAGGTAGTTAGCTTTGTAGAGTTTGTCGGTAGGGTAGGTAAGTTTTATGCCGAAATAAGGGAGTGAGTCCCTAGCCCATGGAAATTTATAGTTCGTGGAGATAATGTTTTGGGTGTGGGCTGACAGACCTAAAATAAGCATTTGAGATGTATTTATATTTACCTTGTAATACGGGGCATGGCTGAAGGCATTTATTATTTCATTAGTGGTACTGAGAGAGGTTATTGGATTTGATGTAATGATGAGCACATAATCCGCAAATAGTCCTATTCGGTGTTCCTGAGAATTTATTGATATACCTTGAATATGTGGGGATGTTCTTATTTGCTCAGTGAATGGTTCCATGGCAAGGGTGAATATTAAGGGTGACATAGGACACCCTTGTCTGGTGCCATTTTTAATAGAAAAAGAGTTAGAAATGAAACGCATGGAGTATACAGAGGTGGTGGCGTTGGAATAAAGGCCCATGACAGCAGATAAAAAGAAACCAGAAAAACAGAATTTAATAAAGGTTTTACTTACATATCCCCAGTGGATTCTGTAGAATGCCTTCTCCGCATCCAGGGATAGGAGCAGAGAAGGTGTCCGACTGGAAGAAGACACATCGATTAGATCAATAAAGCGTCTCGTCCCATCTGAAGATTGTCTATTCATTATGAATCCTATTTAATTATTGTTGATGAGTCATGGTAAGATGTGGATAATTCTATTGACAAGTATTTTTGCGTATATTTTTATATCTGAATTGAATAGTGATATTGGTCTGAAATGGAAGGGTACGTCATCAATTTTGCCTGGTTTGGGTAACGTTATTATTAATGCTTTAGGCATCTCTTGGGTATCTCTCCCTGTGAAGCTAGAAAATTGAAAGTTCTAACCAGGTATGGGGTTAAAGTGGTGGAATATTTCTTATAATATTCGTTAGATAGCCCATCTGGGCCAGGTGATTTATTTAGTTTTAATGACTGAATTACTCTAAAAACTTCAGCTTCAGTTATGGTTGTGTTAATTTTTTGACATTGCATGGGTGACAATTTGGGCAGAGCGATGCTGTCCAGAAAATTGTTTTAAGGGACGGGTTGGGATGTAGCCTATCCTGGGATGATTCCAGGTTGTATAGGTCAGAGTAGTATTTGGCAAACTCTTCTGAAATAGGTTTCGGGTGTAGTATTTTCCGCTTATTTTTTATCAAAAAGAAAAAGGTATTCTAGATTTGACTTCCCTCTTTTTTATCATGTTAGCTAATAATTTGGAGGCTTTATTGCCTTGCCATTAATGGTCCTCTCTGAGTCTCCTCAGCTGAAAATCGTATCCACTATGGAGGTGGAGGTATAATTGGTGCCTGACTAATTTAAATTTCTCACCTATTTTGGGATCTAGAGAAGCTTTATGTTTTCCCTCCAACCCTTGGATGGTACGTAAAAGGGAGTCGGTAGTTGCTTGTTTTAGCTTTTTTTGCATGGTGGCATGTTTAAGGAAGTGACCTCTAATGACAGCTTTGCACGCATTCCACAGGGTAGAGTCTGAGGTTTGGTTGTTATCATTGAGAGTAAAATATTCTTTTAAAGCTTTTGAGATATCAGCATGAACTGAAGATATTTGTAGAAGCGAGTTATTTAGTCTCCAGGGGGAATAGATTATATTATTACATTTTTCTTTTATTTTGAGTATTATTGGGGCATGGTCTGACTAAGTTATATTAGCAATGTCTGAGGAAATTAGTTTTTGAAGCAGCCACTTATCTACAATGAATAAGTCAATACGCGAAAATGAGTTTTAAGTGGGCGAAAAGTAGGTGTAGTCTTTTTCATTTGCGTCTAGAACTCGCCATGAAGCATAAAGACCATTAGTATGAAGAAAGTTTTGTAGCCCATATTGTTTTAATTGGTGTGGGGTAGTACTCGATTTGTCTAGCTAAGGATGTGGGGGCATGTTAAAGTCAAATAATTATCTGACCTTGTTTAATCTCTAATGATCTGGTTACCTTCTTAATAAAACGGAGTTGGTGTGTATTAGGAGCGTATAGATTTACTAAGGTATAGACTGAGTTGTTAATTGATCAAGAGATAATTATATATCTTCCTTTATCATCAATTATGGTACTATGGTTAGTAAAGAAGACAGAATTTTTTATACCTATAATTACTCCACCCTTTTTATTAGTAGCGTGTGCGTAAAACATATGAGGGAATAAGGGGTGATGTAATCTGTGAGAATCGGATGCATTCATGTGTGATTCCTGAATGCATATGATGTAACATCTTTGCCGTTTCACCTCTGACCACAGCGCGGTCCTTTTAAATGGGCTAATCTTAATTACCATATATAGTAAAACAATTGTTTTGAGGGTTGCTGAATACATTTAAGTAAAGCATAATCTCTATAAAGCAGTCTCAGACCGCAAGATGGAAAGTTGAGTCATATCTTGCTTGGCAGGAGATCAGCCATGAGGGAATAAACCCCGTTATTTCTGACAACGTTACGTGAAAGCTGCCTGCTAAAATGTAAAAAATAAAAAAGAACATGTAGAGAGAGAGAGAGAAATACAAAATGCTAACAATGGTCCAACAGAGAACTAAATTTCAAAAGGTCGATAAATGTTCCTGATGAGGAGCGAAACAGAAATAGAGGATCAGGGAGATGTAAGGAGGAAGGTTTTTTCCTCGGAGGGGAGCTTGTTGCCAACATTTCTCCAGCTTTGTCGCCCTCTGGTGGAGTTGATAAATTTCATTTTTAAGTGCGTCAGCAGCTTCTTTAGGAGATAAAAAGACGTAGGTGGAATTTTGGAAATGTACAATATGCTTGAATATAGGGAATATTGTTGTGTCTTAAGGTTTTAGTGATTTGCAGATAGTCTCTCCTTCTCGCTAGTGTTACAGGTGACAGGTCTGTATACAGCAATACGGACTGAAACCTTCAGGGATATTTAGTTTGTTTTGTGCAGCTTTCATTACTGCTTCCTTTAGATGGAAAAAATGTATTCTAGCGAGCACATCTCTGGATGCAGATGGAGCCAAAAATTTGGGTTTGGGCACCCTGGGAGCCCTGTTGATCACTAGCTCTGAGCTGGGGGTGTCCGGGAGGTAGGGCACAATTAAATCTGTTATGAACTCCACAAGCTGAGAGTCCCCAATTGTTTCTGGGATATTTCTAAAACAGATATTGTTTCTTCTAGAACGATCTTCAAGATCAGCGATTTTCAGCTTGATAACAGATTGCTCATCCTCCACTATATTGTGTCCATCCACTATATGCCCCCTGCATTTCTATTATTGTTATGAAACTGTTATGTTCATGTAATATGCCTGGTTCACCAGCAAGTGGTGGTGTGTGTCTGGCAGAGTGAGAGATATTTAGATAGAATAGAACTTACCATTCCATTCGCCCCCTTTTGGACAGAAGTAGGCAAGTCCCATTTCCTACCAAAGGGAGGGGCTGCAGGAAGTCTAGACAGTCCAAGCTAAGCTTGTGATGTAGGCAGATGTGTAGAAGATGTAGCAGAAAGGTGAAAAAGTTCTCCATCTTCAGCAGGAGTCTCTCAAAAGGGAAGCAGCTCATAAAGCACCATGACTCTTTGCTAATTTACTTACTGAGTGTAAGGAGGGGGACAACAACCAAAGGAACCTCAATCCAGGGATACCGGAACCGTCCGAAAGTCCAGTAACCAGACCCAATCACAGCAGAGAGAGAAATCAGAGTTAACAGGTCTGCCTGCCAGTTTAAGCCTGCTGGAACCAAGAGAAAGCCTAAATATTGTCTGGATGAAAGTTTACTCAAGTAAAGCTGTTGAACTTTGTGAAAGTCTGGGCTCGACTTATTCTCCACCTCTACCATTATTATCCCCCTCGGAAGCGCAAACTTTTCGGACAGGAATGCTTCCCCACGCTGGACATTGGGGAAGGTGTTCCATTGAAGTAATGAGCCTGAGCCTATACTAAACTTCCAGGCTCATTATTTGTATATTACAATTTAGGTCAGCAGGTGGCAGAAGTGTAATTGTAATATAGTGATTTCTGTATAGAATAATGGAGAAAATTCCATTACTCTATACAAATCTGAAGATTACAGGTTAGGGTCCACCTCGGGACCTAAAAAAAAAGTAAAAAGTTTTGAAAAATATAGAAAAAAAATATATAAAAATTCAAATCACCCTCCATTCCCCAAAATCAGAATAAAATACAATAAAAAATATCAACATCATGGGCATCGCTGCATGTAAAAACGCCTGTACTATTAATATTATTAAAATGTATTCCATACGAAGAATGGTAATGGAAAAAAATAAAATAAAAATGGCCGATTCACCATTTTTTTTCATTACTTTACCTCCAAAACAATTTAATAAAAAATGATCAAAAAGTCATACATACTCAGTTTTACCATAGAGTGAATGCTGTAAAAACAAGACCCATAAAACTGTGGTGGAATTGTGGCATTTTTCCAATTCTACCCCATTTGGAATTTTTTTCTCTAGCTTTCCACTACATCGTATGCAATATTAAAAAACAAGTCCTCATATGGTCATGTGAACAGAAAATAAAAAAAAGTTAAGTTAAAGACTCTATATCACTGTATTTGCAATCATGTTAACCACCTCCCTTCACGCTAACGCCGAAAGGAGTCTGGGATGTGGTCCTCTCAGGTCTCAATGACGCCTATTGGCGTCATCTCGTGAGATCCGAGATTACATGTGAACGAGCGCGCACGTGCGCGGGCATTTACTGCAGCGTGGCAGGTTACAACTTATTCTACAGCCTGCCAACGCTGATCGTTCTGATAGGGACATTTTTGCAGACGTGTGAATGGGGTCTTACTTCGCAAGAACTCCTATGTCCTTTCCCCTCTTTTGTTTGTGGCACATTTTTTGGCAGAGATTTTTTGATCCACATTGATCGATGCGAATGAAGAAATCTGTTCCGTTCATTTTTTCGTTCAGCCCAGAGGCTGAACAGAAAAAAAAAAAATCTCATTACCCGTATGCTCAATATAAGGAGAATAGCAGAAACTCCTAATGCTGGCCATATATGTAATGATTGCGGAGACCCTCAAATGCCAGGGCAGTACAAACACCCCACAAATGACCCCATTTTGAAAAGAAGACACCCCAAGGTATTCGCTGAGGGGCATATTGAGTCCATGAAAGATTGAACTTTTTGTCACAAGTTAGCAGAAAGGGAGACTTTGTGAGAAAAAACTAAAAAAATCAATTTCCTCTAACTTGTGCCAAAAAAAAAAAAATTCTATGAACTCGCCATGCCCCTTACGGAATACCTTGGGGTGTCTTCTTTCTAAAATGGGGTCACATGTGGGGTATTTATACTGCCCTGGCATTTTAGGGGCCCTAAAGCGTTAGAAGAAGTCTGGAATCCAAATGCGTAAAAATGCCCTCCTAAAAGGTACTCATTGGAATTTGGGCCCCTTTGCGCATCTTGGCTGCAAAAAAGTGTCACGCATGTGGTATCGCCGTACTCAGGAGAAGTAGGGCAATGTGTTTTAGGGTGTATTTTTACATATACCCATGCGGGGTGTGAGAAATATCTCTGTAAATGACAACCTTTTACATTTTTTAACATTTTTTTATACAAAGTTGTCAATTTACAGAGATATTTCGCTTACCCAGCATGGGTATATGTAAAAATACACCCCAAAACACATTGCCCTACTTCTCCTGAGTACGGCGATACCACGTGTGACACTTTTTTGCAGCCTAGGTACGCAAAGTGTATTTTTACATATACTCATGCTGGGTGAGAGAAATATCTCTGTAAATTGACAATTTTGTATAATTGTTTTTTAAAAGTTGTCATTTACAGAGATATTTCTCACACCTAGCATGGGTATATGTAAACATACAACCCAAAACACATTGCCCTCATTTCGGAAAGTAGACACCCCAAGGTATTTACTGAGGGGCATAGTGAGTCTGTGGGAGATTTTTATTTTTTTTTTTGCCAGAAGTTAGCACAATTGGAAACTTTATTATTTATTTTTTCTTCAGAAAGTGTCATTGTGAAAAAAAATTAAATCATACATGAACTCACCATACCCCTCTGCGAATACTTTGTGGTGTCTTCTTTCTATAATGGTGTCTTTTGGGGGGTATTTATACTATCCTGGCATTCTAGCACCTGAAGAAACATGACAGGTGCTCAGAAAGTCAGAGCTGCTTCAAAATGCAGAAATTCACTTTTTTGTACCATAGTTTGTAAACACTATTGCTTTTAATTTATTAACTTTTGCGCAAACCAATGAATATACACTTATTGGATTTTTTTATCAAAGACATGTAGCACAATAAATTCTGACAGAAACTTTTATAGAAATGTAATTATATTTGAACAATTTTACCAGAAAAAGTTAAAAATACACTTTTTTTGAGAAAATTGTGGTCTTTTTTTATTAATATCAGAAAAACAAAAAATCTCAGCAGCAATGAAATACCACCAAAAGAAAGCTGTATTTGTGAGAAGAAAAGGAGGTAAAATTCATTTGGGTGCCAAGTTGCATGACCGAGCAATAAACCGTTAAAGTTGTGAAGTGCCGATTTGTAAAAAAGGGCCTGGTCACTAGCGGGTATAAACCTGTGGTCCATAAGTGGTTAATTAAAGTTGAATTATTTGCACTTAATCTGGCCTGCCATTTGTCTTCCTTAAGCCTCATACACACGTCAGTGTTTCACGGACGTGTGCTGTACGTGTTTTCCATGGCCAGCACACGTTCCCATTTATCTTTATGTGTGTATTCAGAAATTAGTGTTTTAGCACGATCCATTGGTCATTGTTTTTTAGCACAGATGCATGCTCTATTTTGTCCGTGTTCACGGATTTAACACGGATGCCATCCCTGTTACATCCATGTTTCACGGATCATAAGGAAGAGATGCTTTGAAAATTATTTTTCAGCTGTTCAATGTCAGTGAAACACAGATGCAACACGGACAGCAAAAAATGGACACACGGACCCAACACGGATCCTTTATGGACAGCTTCACGGACCACCTGCTCATGGATTTGAGCACGGACGTAGATGTGTGAATGAGGTTTTAAGGGGGATCCACTCTTGTGACACCACCCTACAAACTATGACAATGAACATCATAAGATTCTAAATAAGAGAACTGTCAAATTATACTGTATACAAGAGGTACCAGACAGCCTGCCTTCACACTGAAATAAAGATTCTAGATTTTACAAAATGTCTTTCATTTCTTTAAGCCATATTCTTTATGTAAAATGAACAGTTTGAAATGAATCAAATGCGTGTGTCACACAAACATTAGTTTATAATTATACTGTGACATTAACTTTACCAAAATAAAATTAATAAAAAAAAGAAAGAAGTTTAATACCAAGTCATAAGTTTTCTGGGTGGAATATTCTTCAAGAAAACACATTCATAAATCTGCCAAATGGAGTACAAGTTGTAAAATTCCTGAACTTGTACAAGTAGCTCAATAATATTGGAGAGATTCTAGTTGTATTGGTATTATACTTTAATAATCATCTTAAAAATTTCAAATCACTATGAGAATATAAAATATCAATGTAGCTTTACTTGACATAATCAGTCAAAGAGCCAGTAGTACAGTATAGCCCCAATTGCTACATAACTGTCTGTGTTTTTAGGGAATCATCTGATTCTTGCAAAACCCTTTTGCTAGATATTTTTTTATGTTCACCATATTCGACACATGCATAAAGTACCATGCCAATTGCCAGCACAGCAAGCAAAATGTATAATTTAACTGACACACATAAAAATGTGCTGTATCCATATGCGATCACAAATCCCAAAGACTCCCATAGACGATAATTGGCAAAGCCTGCTTCTTTGTGATCATCAAATAGTAGCCCATAAAGTGCTGAAAAAGAAGAAGGACAAATTATTTAGCAATGTTAACAATAGTTTAAGGTAGGTGAATTAAGCCATGTTAAAAGAAATTCCACAAAAAGGAAAAACACTGAACTGTAGAAATGTTGACAAATTTAAGGAAAAAATAATATTTTGCATGGGCATACCTATTCAGACTAAGCATGAGTGAAACAATTCTAAATAAATTGTTATGTATTGATTTGCTATGTATTTCATAAAAACATTGTCACAAAATGAATCCAAAGATATTTTATTAGTTTAGGATGAATCATGTAAAACAGGCCATAAGACTGTTCATGTTGATGGATAAAACCACAAGGAAGGAAGAAAACGGTGGTGACATGACAATGGAAGAAAGTAGAGGGGCGTTCAGCCTGATTGGCTGAAAGGCTAACATACAGCCTGGATCAGTCAATCAGGGGGACAGCCTACAGGGAGGTGCCAGTGCAGATCAAGTAGAACCTCATTCTGCATTTCACTTGTGACCTGGAAGGATCCAGTACTTTTGCTCTGTCTGCTAAACAGCAATCCACTGTTACATGTAAATTGTTATAGGGACAGTATATGAAGATTATAGGGAGAGAATAATATATCTTCCAATTTGTGGTATATTAAGGGGTGTAATCAAGGAAAGAGATTGAGGGAGGGAGAATTGTTCACTATCAGGTGTATTTGCTGGCAGGCTACTGTCAGCTCAGCTTCTGGCAACTAGTTCTACATTATAGATTCCTGCAAAAACAAGAAAAAAAACAAGAAAAAAAAAACAATTTTATTACATTCTTGCAAGCAATGAGGACTGCCCTCTTTTTTTTCTAGAAGTTAATTTCTATTTATTGTTGCAACTGGGTATCTCATTGCATTAAAAAAGTGTTACTAAACACGTACAATACTGCAAGATAAGAAGTAGATAGGGCACTGCAGCAGCATGCACATTTTATATCAGTAATGCAAATTATAACCATATTACTGAAAGCAACTGCATCACCGCGTCTAGTTGAAAATACGTCTAGAATCACTGCAAAAGAAATTGTAGTCACACCCGAGTTCTAGTGAATGTGTGCCATTTTTTTTAAAAAGCGTTCAATAATTTTACTGCAAGATATAATATGGCAATCATAACACTATTACCATAACCATTTTACTGAACATTTACATTGCTTGATCTGGCATCATTGCAAAAAAACTGCATTGTCACACGTGTTTTAGCATTTAGCATTTTTAAAACATGTTTCAATGCAAATAATGCATTATTACTATCGTAAATTGTCAATACTAGTGTACTGTGTGTCTGTGGAAAGGTAAGGATTTGGGACATCTGTCTGTAAATTACAGACAAACACTTGCAATTTTGTTAGCACTGTTTAATATTCTGTGTGCAACAAACCCATGACTTTTCATTTGTAGGCCTCATAAAGAGTGCAGTCAGAATTTGTGTAGTAGCAGCACCAATCTGGCATACTGTAGTAGTAATAATGGTTGTCGTATGGGCAGTGGTAGCAACAATTGCACCTAATGCAAATACAGATCAGGGAATTGGGAGGGAAGACAATGTGGCCACAATGGCATATCACAGTCTAATAAAAGTGTCTGGGAGGGTAAGGACTATGATGATGATTGTGTGTTGGACAGGACCTGGGAACAGGATTGAGGGTGGTGGCAACGGCAAAAATAAGGAGCAGAGGCAAGGTACAGGTAAAAATTAAACCTCCCAAACAATTGTCAGGGCCAAATCTACTTCTATTGTGGTCAGCTCAGGAACTGGTGATGCTGCTGATACTGTGGGTGCAGGTTCAAAATTTGCCATACTTAGGCCAATCTTGGCTATCTCTAGCTCTGTGTGAGCAACTCCTCTATGACAAATTTTCTCCACAAGAACAGCACACAGAACCACAGCCATGTGCAAGATCCGCAGGATTAAAATAAGCCATGAGCATTCAAATACAAACATTGGTACTAGGGCTCTATTGCCACACATGAGACAACATTACCGAATCCTGTGGGAACATGGAACTGACCAGCAATTTGAATCAATACAAGTCTGCCCTCTTTCTCTTGGTCTTCTTTGTGGCAGCCAACCCACATCCCCAAAAAATTGTGTAAAATGTTCTCCTTTTCTAAATGACTGTTGCATTTCCCTAGCACAAACCCTGTTCCTTGGTGCTATGGACTGGATTGGAACAGTGGCTATAAATGGCCCAGTCTGTACTGTCTTGTCCAGCTTCTAATTTCATCTCGGAGAGAGATTTCAGCATGGTAGGTGGCATTACGACACTCAAAAAGATCATGTTGTCCTCTACCAGTGTCCAAAACGTCATTTTTGTCAAAATGAACAAGGCAAGGATCCATGAGGATTTTTACACTCCTCCGGCTCAGGCTGATGAATAGATTTGCCCTTGCTGATGATACCGCATCGTGAAACTGACACTGTCTGCCAGGCTGCCTTCATATTCTGTACCTTACGGCTGCTGCTGCCATCATGCCACTGCTGCTGTCGGCCTGCCTACCATCATGTTCTGTACCATATGATGGGTGCGTCAGTTCCATGGCTGCAGCTGCTATTCCCTGCTGCTTATCCCCCAATGCCACTACATAGACACCACTATTACTACTACACACATCAACTACTACAAATATCTACTGCCTTGTCTGCTACATGCTGTGCTGGAATCGCGGTCGCTACTATTGCTGCCACATTCCACAATTACCTTAACCTTTCCACATTCACACTGTAACTTTGCTGCTCCCAAATAAAAGGAAGACTTTTTCCAGGCCTGTTCAGAGCAAGCCAGTTTCTTTTGAGATTAACACTTGTAAGTGTATACAGGGGCAGGCATTTTATTTGTTTATTTTTGAAATGCTTGTTGAGAACAAGACACCATCCCCCCCCATAACACTGTGTGTGCTTAACCCATAAAGGAGCCCCCCTACATGTACAGTGCTGGTGGACGTGACTTATGGACCAGCGCCGTACATGTACTGCAGGCTTATTGGGCGGGTGCAGGAGCTGCATCTGCCCAATCAGCGGCACGGACACGGCAGTCACTGACAGCCTGGCCCCTGCTTCATACACCGTCATTCAAGTGAATCTGTCCGCATCCATGATGCGGAGTGCACATGGTCGGTGCCCGTGTATTGTGGAACCGCCATATGCTGACCGCAATAAGGCCACGGGAGCACAAAGGCCAAGTGCAAGAGGCCTTAAGCTGGGTCTCACAGGCAGGCTGTTATTTTGAAGGCTGACATGCAATGCATTACAACACAGATGTATTGTAAGGCATTGCAGAGGGGATCAGATCCCCAAGCGTTTTTCTTCCCTTTTTCATCGTCGCGTTCCAAGAGCTATAACTTTTTTATGAGGGCTTGTTTTTTAAGGAACAAGTTTTAGTTTTTAATGGCACCATTTTTGGGTATACATAACTTTCTGATCAACTTTTATTAACTCTTTCTGTGAGGTAGATGGGAAAAACAGCAATACTGCCACTGCGATTTTACGTTATAAATTTTATGGCGTTCATTTTTTGGTATAACTAACATAATATCTTTATTCTCTGGGTCAGTATGATTACATGATATCAAATGCATATTTATTTTTTACATTTTACTACTTTTTTGCAATAAAACCCCCTTTTTTTTAAAAAGAAAACATGTTTTTCCATTGCTGTTTCCCAAGACCCATAACTTCACAATGAATGGGTCCGCATCCATTCCGCAGAATTGCAGAATGGATGCGAAAAAAAATTGCTGATGTGTGAATGGGGCCTTAGGTCCGGATGCATTACGAATGCGTTCAGTGAAAACTGTGCGATTTAACAGGCAAAGCCATTCAGTTTTGCCTGCGATTGCCTTCAGTTGTTCAGTTTTTTCCGCGTGGGTGCAATGCGTTTTAATGCGTTTTTCACGCTCGTGATAAAAAACTGTAGGTTTACAAACATCTCCTAGCAACCATCAGTGAAAAACGCAACGCACCCACACTTCCTTGCGGATGCAATGCCTTTTTCACGCAGCCCCATTCACTTCTATGGGGCTAGGGCTGCGTGAAAAACGCAGAATATAGAACATGCTGCGATTTTCACGCAATGCGTGAAAAAAAACACTCATGTACACAGACCCATTGAAATGAATGGGTCATGATTCAGTGCGGATGCTATGCGTTCACGTCACGCATTGCAGCCACGCAGAAAACTCGCCCGTGTGAAAGCGGCCATCTGCTGTAAGGACAGCGTCCTGACAGCACCCCAAAAAGCCATTTTTAGGGCTGGTACATCAGTCTGCTTTAATTTATTTTTTCTATATTATATATATATATTTATATTGCAGTTGCCTGCCCGTGTGTGAGAGGCCACAGGCCCACAGACTGTACTGTGTGCACACCACTCATATAGGGTGACACAGTACCTTGCAGATAAAAAATTCATCTAATTTTTACCGTCTAATATAATTGCAGTTGCCTGCCAGTGTGTGTCAGGCCCACAGACTGTACTGTGCCCACTGCCCACCACTCATATAGGGTGTCACAGTACATTGCACGGCGCACGCTCAGTGACCTAAAATTCAAATGAAGTGGACAGGGATTGAACTGATAGGAATTGTACTACTTATATAGGGTGGCACAGTACATTGCACGGCGCACGCGCAGTGCCCCAAATTGGAAGGAAGAGGACCGACCAACAATCTTTTTCCATCTGTCGGTTCCTAAAATCTATTCCATACACCGGCCCGATAGGGGACAAAACAGAGGTTAAACTGGTAAGAACAGATTTTTTTAATAAAAAAATAAAATAAAGAGGACAGACTCTGTGAAGCTTGGTATTTTTTGGCCACGTTACTGAACGCTCATGCACAATGGCTGTAGGCTCATGCGTCCTTTTTACGGAGGTGACCAACCTGGTCAGTCAAACCCAAGGCAACATCATTGGCCTCATCCCATATGCGTTTTTTCTGGAGCGTGCCCTGCGAAGAGTGCTGGATCAAGCCATAGATGAGCATGAAGAGGAAGAGTTGTGGTCACCATCACCACCAGAAGCAGCCTTGTTGTCGTCGATTGCTGGACCTGTGGCAACACAGAGAGAGGAGTCTGAAGAAGAGGAGTCAGAGGACGATGGTGGCTTTGAGGAGGTGGAAGACCAACCACAGGAGGCGTCCCAGGGAGCTTGTTGTCAGTAGAGTTGAGCGAACACCTGGATGTTCCGGTTCGAGAGGTTCAGCCGAACTTCCCGAAAATTTTCGGGTTCGGGATCTGAACTCGACCCGAACTTCACCCCGAACCCCATTGAAGTCAATGGGGACCCGAACTTTTGGGCGATAAAAAGGCTGTAAAATAGCACAGGAAAGGGCTAGAGGGCTGCAAAAGGCAGCAAAATGTAGGTAAATCCCCTGCAAACAAATGTGGATAGGGAAAGGACTTAAAATAAAATAAAAAAAATTAACCAATATCAATTGGCAACTTGGAGGAGGAGGTGGAATAGGAGGTTGGGGTGGCATCAGGTGGGAATGCCATGGGAGTTGAAGTTCTCATCACAGCCAAAGAGGATTAATGTCTGCCTGCAGTGCCACAGGCCTCATTCACAGACTCAGGGCCATGGCACGTGCAAAGAGGAGAGTGGTCCCGTAACAGCAACACAGGCCTCAGGTCAACCTGCAATGGAACAGGCCATTATCATTTATGTAGGCCCCTGACACCCAGACAGTGGAGAGGTCATTTGACAGTAAGAAGAGTTTACTGCCTCTCACCCAGACAACAAGCAATTAAACGAAATATAGGCCCCTGACACCCAGACAATAGGGCGGTCATTAGACAGTAAAAAGTGTTAAATGTCTGCCACCAAGACAACAAGCAAGTATGTGAAAGTTAGGCCCCTGACACCCAGACAGAGTAGAGAGGTCCTATAGCAGCAAAAGAGGCATCATGTCACCCACCAACGGAGAAGGCCACTTTCAGATATCTGGGCCCCTGGCACCCAGACGGAGGAGAGGTTCATTCAACTTTGGGTTGCCCCGCAAAATAATGGAATAATTAAAAAAAGAGAATTCAAGAAGTGCCCTGGAGTACCAGAATATATGGTTAAGGGGAGGTAGTTATAAATGTCTATTCTGCACAAGGGATGGACAGATGCTGTGGTATCCATGCCTGGTTCATTTTTATGAACGTCAGCTTGTCCATTTTGGCTGTGGACAGGCGGCTGCGTTTGTCAGTAATGACGCCACATGCTGCGCTGAATACACGTTCAGAGAAAACGCGGGGCCGCCGGGCAGGCCAGAACCTCCAAGGCATAAAAGGCTAGCTCTGGCCACGTGGACAATTTAGAGACCCAGAAGTTGAATAGGGCCGAACCATCAGTCAGTACGTGGAGGGGTGTGCACACGTACTGTTCCACCATGTTAGTGAAATGCTGCCTATTGCTAACACGTTCCGTATCAGGTGGTGCTGCAGTCAGCTGTGGTGAGGTGACAAAACTATTCCACATCTCTGCCATGCAAACTCTGCCCTCAGAGGAGCTGGCCGTGACACAGCTGCGTTGGCGACCTTTTGCTCCTCCTCTGCTTTCGCCTTGGGCTTCCACTGGTTCCCCTGTGACATTTGGGAATGCTCTCAGTAGCGCGTCTACCAACGTGCGCTTGTACTCGCGCATATTCCTATCACGCTCCAGTGCAGGAAGTAAAGTTGGAACATTGTCTTTGTACCAGGAATCCAGCAGGGTGGCAACCCAGTAGTCAGCACACGTTAAAATGTGGGCAACTCTGCTGTTGTGGCACAGGCACTGCAGCATGTAGTCGCTCATGTGTGCCAGGCTGCCCAGAGGTAACGATAAGCTGTCCTCTGTAGGTGGTGTATCGTCTGTGTCCTCTGTATACCCCCAGCCACGTTCCAGTGATGGCCTTGAGCTGCGCTGGGTGCCATCCCACTGTGAACATGCTTCATCCTCATCCTCTACCACCTCCTCATCCTCCAGTAGTGGGCCCTGGCTAGCCTCATTTGTACCTGGCCTCTGCTTTTGCAAAAAAACCTCCCTCTGAGCCACTTCTAAGAGACTGGCCTGAAAATGCTAAAAATGACCCCTCTTCCTCCTCCTCCTCCTCCTGGGCCATCTCCTCTTCCACATTTGCCCTAAGTGTTTTTTCAAGGAGACATTGAAGTGGTATTGTAACACTGATAACGGCGTCATCGCCACTGGCCATGTTGGTGGAGTACTCAAAACAGCGCAACAGGGCACACAGGTCTCGCATGGAGGCACAGTCATTGGTGGTGAAGTGTGACTGCCCCTTGCGTGCTGCAGCTGAAAATCCACTAAGGCCTGCTGCTGCTTGCACAGTCTCTCCAGCATGTGCAAGGTGGAGTTCCACCTGGTGGGCACGTCGCATATGAGGCGGTGAGCGGGAAGGCCGAAGTTACGCTGTAGCGCAGTTACGCCATGTTGGTGGAGTACTCGAAACAGCGCAACAGGGCACACAGGTCTCGCATGGAGGCCCAGTCATTGGTGGTGAAGTGGTGCTGTTCCGCAGTGCGACTGACGCGTGTGTGCTGCAGCTGAAACTCCACTATGGCTAGCTGCTTCTCGCTCAGTCTCTCCAGCATGTGCAAGGTGGAGTTCCACGAGGGAGGCACGACGCATATGAGGCGGTGAGCGGGAAGGCCGAAGTTCCGTTGTAGCGCAGACAGGCGAGCAGCGGCAGGATGTGAATGCCGGAAGCGCGCACAGACGACCCGCACTTTATGCAGCAGCTCTGACATGTCAGGGTAGTTGTGAATGAACTTCTGCACCACCAAATTCAGCACATGCGCCAGGCAAGGGATGTGCGTCAAGCCGGCTAGTTCTAGAGCTGCGACGAGATTTTGCCCATTATCGCGCACCACAAGGCCGGGCTTGAGGCCCACTGGCAGCAACCACTCATCGGTCTATTGTTCAATACCCTGCCACAACTCCTCCGTGGTGTGGGGCCTGTCCCCCAAACATTTGAGTTTCAGAATGACCTGCTGATGTTCACCCCGGGCTGTGCTGAAGTTAGTGGTGAAGGTATGTGGCTGACTGGATGAGCAGGTGGAAGAAGAGGAGGAGGAGGCAGAGTAGGAGCAGGAGGCTTCAGGAGGCAAAGAATGATGCCCTGCGATCCTTAGTGGCTGAAGGACGTGCGTCAAAGAACTCTCCGCCTGGGGCCCAGCCGCCATTACATTTACCCAGTGTGCAGTTAGGGAGATATAGCGTCCCTAGTGTTTAATGGTCCACGTATCTGTGGTTAGGTAGACCTTGCTACAAATGGCATTGCGCAGTGCACACTTGATTTTATTGGATACTTGTTTGTGCAGGGAAGGCACGGCTCTCTTGGAGAAGTAGTGGCAGCTGGGAAAGACGTACTGTGGGACAGTCATTGCCATCAGCTGTTTGAAGCTGTCTGTGTCCACCAGCCTGAATGACAGCATTTCAAAGGCCAGTAGTTTAGAAATGCTGGCATTCAGGCCCAGGGCTCGAGGGTGGCTAGGTGGGAATTTACACTTTATCTCCAATGTTTGTGAAATGGAGAGCTGAATGCTGCCATGTGACATGGTGGAGATGCTGGGTGACGGAGGTGGTGGTGTTGGTGGCACATCCTCTGTTTGGTGGGCGGCAGGTGCCAACATTCCTCCCGAGGCGGAGGAAGAGGCCGAGGCAGCAGCAGAAGAGGGAGCAGGTGAAGCCTGAGTGAGTTCCTTGTTTTTAGGGTGTTTACTCCACTGCAGTTCATGCTTTGCATGTAGATGCCTGGTCATGCAGGTTGTGCTAAGGTTCAGAACGTTAATGCCTCGCTTCAGGCTCTGATGGCACAGCATGCAAACCACTCGGGTCTTGTTGTCAGCACATTGTTTGAAGAAGTGCCATGCCAGGGAACTCCTTGAAGCTGCCTTTGGGGTGCTCCGTCCCTGGTGGCGGTGGCCAGTAGCAGACGAATTCTCTTGGCGGCGGCTGTTCTGCTTTTGCCCACTGCTCCCTCTTTTGCTACGCTGTTGGCTCTGTCTCACCACTGCCTCTTCCTCTGAACTATGATAGTCAGTGGCACGACCTTCATTCCATGTGGGGTCTATGACCTCATAGTCCCCTGCATCGTCTTCCACACAGTCTTCCTCCCTGACCTCCTGTTCGGTCTGCACACTGCTAAAAGATGCAGCAGTTGGCACCTGTGTTTCGTCATCATCAGAGACGTGCAGACTCTGATGAGGTGGTATTCCCATGTCCTCATTATCAGGAAACATGAGTGGTTCTGCGTCAGTGCATTCTATGTCTTCCACTACTGGGGAAGGGCTAGGTGGATTCCCTTGGGAAACCCTGCCAGCAGAGTCTTCAAACAACATAAGAGACTGCTGCATAACTTGAGGCTCAGACAGTTTCCCTGATATGCATGGGGTGATGTGAAAGACTGATGGGCTTGGTTTTCAGGCGCCACCTGTGCGCGTTCTGCAGCAGACTGGGTGTGAGATAATGTTGTGAATGTGCTGGATCCACTGTCGGCCACCCAATTGGCTAGCGCCTGTACTTGCTCAGGCCTTACCATCCTTAGAACGGCATTTTGCCCCACCAAATATCGCTGTAAATTCTGGCGGGTCCTGGAACCTGAGGTAGATGGTTCACTAGGACGTGTGGCTGTGGCAGAACGGCCACGTCCTCTCCCAGCACCAGAGCGTCCACTAACAACACCACGACCATGTCAGTGTCCGCGTCCCTCACTAGATGTTTTCCTCATTTTTAGCGTTCACCACAATCAGAATTTTTTTTTTTGGCCCAATGTATTGAATTCAAATTCAGGCCTTTTTTTACAGGTACCTAACATTATCTCGCTATCTATTTATGTACCATATTTCTCCAATCCAGACACAGCAGTAACCACAGATTTAGCGGAATATCAATTGTAGGCCTAGTATTTAGGCCCTGGATGAAAGGTATCCTTTTACGGACAGATTTACACTTGGAGATGCACAGTAGCGTGTCAAAAAATATAAAGGATTATGCTTTCAGCACTTGTATTTTAACACTTTGTGTAATATACCCTTTAACGGAAAGAAATACACTTGGAGATGCACGCTGAGTGTAATATACCCTTTTAAGGACAGATTTAGGCTTGGCCTGCAACAGCTGAAACACCAGATTTTGGGTATTGCTATTTTGGCAATTGAATTTCACCCCAGAAAATAATATATCCTTTGACGTACACTATGAAACTTGTCCAGTCACAGCTGGAACATCAGATTTACGGTATTTCTATTTTTGCAACTGAATTTCACCCCAGAAAATAATATATCCTTTGACATACACTATAAAAATTGGTCCAATCACAGCTGGAACTGCTGATTTACGGTATTACTATTTTGGCAATTGAATTTTACCCCAGAACAAAATCTATCCTTTGCCAGACACTATTAAACTTGGCCAGCCACTGCTGGGACACCAGATTTAGGGGATTGCTATTTTGGCAATTAAATTTCACCTCAGAACAAAATCTGTCATTTTATGTACACTATGAAACTTGTCCAGTCACAGCTGGAGCACAAGTTTTATGGTATTGCTATTTTTGCAACTAAATTTCACCCCAGAAAACAAAATATCCTTTGACGGACACTATAAAACTTGTCCAGTCACAGCTGGAACATCAGATTTACAGTATTTCTAGTTTTGCAACTGAATTTCACCCCAGAAAATAATAATAATTTAATGGACACCATTAAAACTTGGCCAGCCACAGCTGAAACCACTGATTTACGGTATTGCTATTTTGGCAATTGAATTTCAAACCAGCAAATTACCTATCCTTTGCCGGACACTATTAAACTTGGCCAGCCACTGCTGGGACACCAGATTTAGGGGATTGCTAGTTATGCAATAGAATTTCACCCCAGAACAAAATCTATCCTTTGCCAGACCCTATTAAACTTGGCCAGCCACAGCTGAAACCACTGATTTACGGTATTGCTCTTTTGGCAATTGAATTTCACCCCAGAACAAAATATATATCCTTTGCCGGACACTATTAAACTTACACCCTTACACTACCTGATCGATACAACATCTTACCTGATCGTATATACACACTGGATGTTTTAAAGCACATTATTCCAAACTATTTAGGAATGTTAGGTGATTTATGCCCTTTATGGGTTCAAACCCGACTCTGCGTCAACTACGTAATTTTCCATGGGAGTTTTGCCATGGATCCCCCTCAGGCATGCCACAGTCCAGGTGTTGGTCCCCTTGAAGCAACTTTTCCATCACTATTGTGGCCAGAAAGAGTCCCTGTGGGTTTTAAAATTCGCCTGCCTATTGTAGTCTATGTCAGTTCACCCGGTCTGCCCGTTCGCGAACACTTGCGGAAGCTCGCGTTTGCCGTTCGCTAACGGAAAATTTTATGTTCACGAAATCTCTATTTAAGAGCTGGCGAGCGTCACTTCCTGTGATTTAAGGGTCAAGCACATGTAACCTATGTTAACCTTCAGACCAATACCAGCCTTTCTGCACCTATGTAAGTGATCCACCCCACTTCCCAGGTGCCTGAGCATCAAGGGTCCTAGTTTCCTGCTAAGTTTGCATTTGTACATGTTTGTGTTCCTGAACTCCTGACCCATGCTTGTCTTCTGGATTCTGCTACCTGTCCAATCGTTGCCTGCTCCATTTTGACTCTCCTCTTTCTGATCTGTCAAAATGAAAACTGTCAAATAAAAAACGTATTTTGACCGCTTTTTCCCACACTTGCTTGGAAAGATTCAGACCCAAATCTTTGGACAGATAAGAGATTAACTTTTATTTGCAAATAAAAGTGGAATTATCCTGCAAGTTGATCCAGAGGAAGGAAAAAAAACATGTCAGGTAGAAGCCAATTTTCCTTATTTTTGGAGAAGAAATTCCTTCCTGACTCCTATCAGGCAATCAGAATAACTGAGGAATCTAATAACTATAACATGTAATATTATTATACTCCAGAAATATATCCAGATCCTGATAAACTCTTTTAGGGACTTCACCACCTACTCAGGCAGAGAGTTTCATAGTCTCAATGCTCTTACAGTAAAGAATCCTCTTGTATGTTTCTGTAGAAACCTTCTTTTCTTTAGACATCACCTTGTCACAGTCACAGTCCTGGGGATAAATAGATGATGGGAGAGATCTCTGTACTGACCCCTTATATATTTATACATAGTTATTAGTTCTCCCATCAGTCGTCTTTTTTTTCTAAATAATAATATTAAACTAAATAATCCTGATTTTGATAATCTTTCAGGGTACTGTAGTCCACCCATACCACTTATTACTGTAGTTGACCTCATCAGTGACAGTGGCAGTCGGTTCAAATACAGAGCAGGAAATTGAGAGGGCGGCAAGGAGCCCATCATGATATCAAACAGTTTGATAAAAGTGGCATGCAGGGTGAGGACTCTGATGATGATTGTGTGTTGGGCAGGAGTCGGGAGCTAGAATGAGGTGCTGAGGAAAAGAAGTAACATCAGAGAAAGAGTGTGGTGGTAGCAGCAGCAATAAAGAGCTAGGGCAATGTACAGCCAGAACCTCCCAAATAACTTCTATCTGCTTCAGGAACTGGTGATGCCACTGACACTGTGGGAGCATTAGACACAAAACGTGACAGAGCTAACTCAGCTTCCTCTGCACGAGTATGTCCCATTTGGCAGTTTTCTCCATGCTGCTGGAAGACAGAAATATCTCCCTGTGCGAGCTCTAATTACAATAAGTATAAAAAAAGGCCATGGGCACTGAAACACAAACATTGGCACCACAGCTCTATTGAAGCACATGAAGGGGCATTACCCCATCCTGTGGGCAAACAGAAGTTGCAGCCAGCTACTGCAACAAGAGTTTCATACTTCTCTCAGCAAACAGGCTGCATTCATGGACAGTACGATGTCTTTCATTTTGTCGTCATCACTCCTCTCCTCCACTCAATCTTCAGCCATCAATTTCAGAATGGCCAGAAAACAACTTTACATGCCCAGCAATCCGCTGATGCGCAAGCTTAATGACCCAAATCAATGATGGCTAAACTTTGGCTCTCCAGCTGTGGTGAAACTACGACTACCAGCATGCTCCATTATTTTTTATGAAGTTCTGAGAACAGCCAAGCAACTGTACAGCTTGGGAGTTGTAGCTTGACCACAGCTGAAGTGCCGAAGGTTATCCATCACAGGCCTAGACGCAGGCTGTACAGTCACTTTCATACCATTCTTAGCGTCTGCTTCCTTTAGGGAGCTGATGGCGTGTCGTCAGCCACACTGGAAGATAGCTAGCCAGCATTATTTCTCCCAAACTGCCATCCCTGCCTTGTACTCTCATGTGGCGTAGAACGTGGGCCTCTACTTGTCACTCTTCACAGTGTAGCAAAGTGCAAGCCATCTGGAGCAGCTGTTATGGGCAGGGACAGCAATTGTCTTTCACGGCCTACTAGATCAATGTTTTTTGTTTAGTGTAATAAAGCAGCACCCCAGCAACATGGCCATGCCCTTTTGACCCCCCCCCCCCCATGACTGTTTTGGCCTGGATCCCATACCAGGCACTTATCCATCTCCTCTACTTTCTCCTACATGGACACACTCCCATCCTCAACAGCAGCAGGGTACAAAATCACTTCTACTCCTCCTCCTTCAATCACATGTCAAGTCATACATTGTCATGTAGTGTTGTGGCTGATTGACCTGGGTGAGAGGAGCCACGCAGGTGAGCAGTTGCTAAAATAAATCAAGCAGAAAACATCCCACTGGCTGTCACCCTGCTAACTCCTGCAACGCTTTTCAAAAAAATACACTGACTTGCACTGACAGGCATACCATTCACAGCAAACACTCTGATGATTAATGGATAGCCAAGCTTTGAAACCCTCACCAACAAAGTAAAATGGGGAATTTTTTCCTTCTTCAAAAAGTGAGGCCAATTTGCGTTACCAGGAATTACTGTGCAGACAGCTTTCTGCAGCTTTCGGCGAGCAGACGCTTTCCGCCACTGTGTCTAAAAAGGAGTCCCTTCTCCACCCCTTGCAGAGTTACCCACCTCCCGCCGCCACAATCAGCAGCAGCCAATTCAGTCTCCTCAACATGATTGAACAGTTTCATGTGCCTCGCCAAGATGAGGCAAATAAGCAAGCAGAGACCTCCGACCTCAACACCTAGGTTCAGGCCTACTGTGTTCTGTCTCTGGCGCATACCCTGTTCCCTGACCTCATGGACTTCTGGGCAGGCAGGCTAGAACAGTGACCTGAACTAGCCCATTATGCATGTTTTCCTTGTTGCCCAGCCTCCAGTGTCATCTCGAGAGAGTTTTCAGCACCGCAGGGGGTGTGGTGACACGCAAATGGACCAAGTTTGACATTACATTTGTCAAAATGAACTGAGCCTGGATTCGGGAAGATTTTCAAACTCTTTCGGCTGAGGCCAATGAATAGATCTGGCCTTGCTGACGGTCCCCCATCTTGCCACTGTTGCTGTCTGATGGCTTACCATCATGTTGCCTGCCAACCATCATGTTCTGTATGGCTGCTGCTGCCATCATGCCACTGCCCTCATCATATCACTACTGCTGTCTGCTTGCCAACAATTGCCATCTGGCTGCTGCTGCCGCCTCCGCCGCAGCTGCTATTCCTCGCTGCAAATCCCCTAATTCTACCACTATTAATGCTCTGCATTCACCACTACTACTACCACTACTACTACTACTACTACTACTACCACCCCTAGACAGCCAATCTACTGCCTTGTATGTTTCATGCTTCTGCTGCTGCTACTATTGCAGTGACGTGTCTCTTATTACCCAACCCTTTCCACATCTACACTATACTGCTCCCAGTTAAAAAGGAGAATCGTTCAGAACAGCCACTTTTTCTTCTGACAACTAGCACGTGTGTGTGTCATATGGGTGGGCTTTCTGACCCAGTCAATACATCCTTTTTGGGCGCTTGGTCCCCCAGCAAGCCACTATTTTTTCCCATAGCACCTTCTTCCCTCAATAACGGAGAATATTTGGATGCTTTAGAATATGAAAAAAGCATAACACGTGCAACTGTCCAGTGTGTTTTTAAACATGCTGTTTGTTAACGGCATCAAACATGCTTTTACCTAGAGCTATGTATGTCAGTGTCACTCTGACATTACTTACTATTGCTGTCTTTGCATTTATGAGCTTAGGGAGGGAGAGCGAGAAAAGACAAAGAAAATGATAAAAAAATGGACAAAAAGAAATAGCATGTTTTTCCCCCAGGAGACTAGAGGTTGTTATATAGTAACTTTCAGGGCAATTGAAGAGACTTTGGTTCAGGTAGAATCAATTCAGATCTGAACCAAACTTTTTTAAAAAAATTGGTGAACCAGAACTGAATCTTAAAAAGTTCTCTCATCTCTAGTCATCAATTTCATGAAACTGGAAAATACCCCTTTAAGCCTTTTGTAAATTTTACAGGCTACATCTAACTCATCAGATTTTAATTATTAAAAGATCTTCTATTGTTGTCCATTGCCCTTTTTACAGTATACTTAAGTAATTTTACCTGCAGGAAAAAATATTGCTGTTGCCCAGCCTCCATTGTCATCCTGAGACAGATTTAAAGCTCTCCCATTTAGCATCTATTTTATTGTGTGACAGTAGCTGCTTCCAGTCTTTGCCCATAAATGCTATCCTCTACTAGGGGAATTTGGCCTTTTTAAAATTCAATGTTTTTGTCCATCCTGCCAAAATTTGTTTTGCAGTTTTGGGGAAAAGTAACCATATTGTGATTGCTATTGCCAAGCATTTCTCCAACAGTGACATTCCCAACAAGCTCTGCATTGCTAGAAATTACCAGATGCAACAAAGCATTACACCTAGTGGAGTCTTCAACAACCTGGCCCACAAAATAGTCCTTCCGAATATTTGGGTGTTGTCCTATTTTTTCTTTTTCTTTTTTCTTCTTCTTTTTTTATATTGATGACTTATCCTAAGGATAGATTCACTTGAAAAGAAAGGAGTTGTCACATAGAAGTGAATGAAGGTGTTTCACCAGTAGAATCAATAGCTCATTTGAAAGTATATGTAACATTATAAAGTCCTTTTAACTTTCAGAAGTTTCATCTATCCACTGCACTGCATCTGCAGATGCAAATAATGCCCAGATCTTAGCTAAATCTGTATTCCATTTGGAGCAGACACGGGTGTCACGGGTATTTTATATGGACCAGCTTTTCCCCATTTTTTGTACAGACCATTTCTATTTTTATATACTTTAAGTTAATAATATACTCCCTCCCCCAACCCCCAGACTCCTCTTCTCAAGACTAAATACATTTAATTATTTAAATTTTTCCTCATAACTAAGACCCTCTATGACCCTTATGGGTTTAGTCACTGTTCTTTGTACCCTTTTCAGCTCCAGGGAATTCTTCCAATGGTGTCGAAATCTGAACTGCATATTCAAGGTGATGTTGCAGCAAAGCTTTGTAAAGTGGTAATGTTTTATGGCTCTTCCACGTCTTAATGCCTCTTTTAATACATGACAATATCCTACTTGTCTTAGAAGTTTCTGATTGATGTTGTATGCTGTTATTTAGTCTACAAGTACAATCAAATCCTTCTCTATAAGGGACTCTCAGAGTGTTACTCCCAATAGTCCATAAGAGGCATGTAAATTATGTGTACATTTATCCACAGTGAATCTCATTTGTCAAGTGGATTCTCAAAAACAGTGTCCTAGTCAGCTTGTAGTTTATGGACATTTTCCATGTAACTTTGCATCAACCTGTAATTTTTTCATAAGTTTCAAAAATGTTGGTATTAATGGGTTAAAGTGTAACCCAAACAGAAAGTTATGTTCACCATACCTCTTAAAAATAAAAGTTTGTAGAGTTCATACATTACTACATAGGACTAAATTTACATACACATATCTACATAAAATCACCAGAACAGGAAAGAACTAAAATGTGGTTTTAGGCCTCATACACACGAATGTGCTATGTTTTGCGGTCCACAAATTGCGGATCTATAAAACACGGATGCCCCCAGTGTGCCTTCCAAAATTCTAAAGTATAGCCTCTGTTCTGTGTTTTTAACCTGAACCTAGTTTTGGCTGACAATAATTGATGAAAATAACTGACTGAAAACTGGCCAAACGTTGTTTGAATGCGACTTTACATGAGAATGTTCACCAAAATATTTAAGCTAGAAACAGTTGACCTCTCATAAAGCAGATCACAGAAAATTGAGGCAGGGTCCCTGGGTAAGAATAAGTCTCAACAGTGTCAGTGTCTCAACAATGCATTTGACACCGTACCTCATAAAAGGTTAGTATATAAAATGAGGATGCCGGACTGGGAGAAAATGTCTGTATGTGGGTAAGTAACTGGCTAAGTGACACAAAACAGAGGGTGGTTATTAACGGTAGAAACTCAGATTGGGTCACTGTACCTAGTGGGGTACCTCAGGGGTCAGTATTGGGCCCTATTCTCTTCAATATATTTATTAATGATCTTGTAGAAGGCCTACACAGTAAAACATCTATTTTTGCAGATGACACTAAACTGTGTAAAGTAATTAACACTGAAGAGGACAGTTTTCTGCTACAGAGGGATCTGGATAGATTGGAGGCTTGGGCAGAAAAATGGCAGATGAGGTTTAACACTGACAAATGTAAAGTTATGCACATGGGAAGGAATAATGCAAGTCACTCGTACATATTAAATGGTAAAACACTCGGTAACACTGACATGAAAAAGAATTTTAATAAACAGCAAATTAAGCTGCAAAAACCTGTGTCAGGCAGCTACTGCCAAGGCCAATAAGATAATGGGTTGCATCAAAAGTGGCATAGACGCTCGTGATGAGAACATAGTCCTACCACTTTACAAATCACTAGTCAGACCACACATGGAGTACAGTGTACAGTTCTGGGCTCCTGTGAACAAGACAGACATAGCAGAGCTGGAGAGGGTTCAGAGAGGTTATCGAAATTAGAGTTATTCACTTTAGAAAAAAGACGACTGAGGGGAGATCTAATAACTATGTATAAATATATCAGGGGTCAGTACAGAGATCTGTCCCATCATCTATTTATCCCCAGGACTGTGACTGTGACAAGGGGACATCCTCTGCGTCTGGAGGAAAGAAGGTTTGTACACAAACATAGAAAAGGATTCTTCACTGTAAGAGCAGTGAGACTATGGAACTCTCTGCCTGAGGAGGTGGTGATGGTGAGTACAATAAAGCAATTCAAGAGGGGACTGGATGTATTTCTGGAGTGTAATAATATTACAGGCTCCAGCTACTAGAGAGGGGTCGTTGATCCAGGGAGTTATTCTGATTGCCTGATTGGAGTCGGGAAGGAATTTTTTTCCCCTTAAGTGGGGAAAATTGGCTACTGCCTCACAGGGGTTTTTTGCCTTCCTCTGGATCAACTTGTAGGAAATAGGCCAAACTGGATGGAAATATGTATTTTTTTGGTCTTATATACTATGTTACTATGTTACTATGTTACTATGTGTCATGTTGAATTTTTGTATGATATTAATTAACTCTTTCAGGACCCTGCCATTTTTCAACTTAAGGACCCGAAATTGTTTTGGAAATTTGACATGTGTCACTTTATGTGGTAATATCTTTGGAACGCTTTTACTTATCCAAGCCATTCTGAGAATGTTTTCTCATGACACATTGTACTTCAGGATAGTGGTAAATTTCAGTCAATAATTTTCATTTTTATTTATAAAAAAAATCCCAAATTTACCCAAAAAAATGAAAACTTAGCAACTTTCCAAATTTCAATTTCTCTGCTTTTAAAACAGATAGTGATACCTCATATAATATTTATTACTTTACATTTCCCTTATGTCAACTTTATGTTTGGATCATTTTATGAATGTCATTTTATTTTTTGGGGACGTTAGATGGCTTAGAAGTTTAGAAGCAAGTCTAAAAAAAAAAAAAAAAACAGAAAATTTCCAAAACCCACTTTTTTAAGGACCAGTTCAGTTATGAAGTCGATATGGGGCTTACATGATAGAAACCACCAAAAAGTTGCTCCGTTTTAGAAACGACACCCCTCAAGGTTTTCAAAACTGATTTTACAAACTTTGTTAAACCTTTAGGTGTTCTACAAGAATTAAAGGAAAATGGAGATACAATTTCTTAATGTAACTTTTTTGGCAGATTTTCCATTTTAATGCATTTTTTTCCGGTAACAAAGCAAGGGTTAACAGCCAAACAAAACTCAATGTTTATTACCATGATTCTGTATTTTACAGAAACACCCCATTTGTGATGGTAAACCGCTGTATGGGCACACAACAGGGCACAGAAGAAAAGGAGCGCCATATGGTTTTTGGAGGGCAGATTTCACTGGAATAATTTTAAGTTGCCATGTCACATTTCAAGACCCCCTGATGCACCCCTAGAGTAGAAACTCTTGTGACCCCATTTTGGAAACTAAGGGATAAGGTGGCAGTTTCTTTGATACTATTTTAGGGTACATATGATTTTTTGTTGCTCTATATTACACGTTTTGTGAGGTAAGGTAACAAAAAATAGCTGTTTTGGCACCATTTTTATGTTTTGTTTTTTACACTGTTCATCTGACAGGTTAGATCATGTGTTATTTTTATAGAGCAGGTCTTTATGGATGTGACAATACCAAATCTGACAACTTTTTTGGTTGTTTGCTTCAGTTTTACATAACAAAAAATATTTTTGATACAGATGATTTTTAGAGTCTCCTTATTCTGAAAGCCTTATTATTTATTTATTTTTTTTGGGCGATTGTCTTATGTAGGGGCAAATTCTTTTTGGGCTTGAGATTACAATTTGATTGGTATTATTTTAGGGTGCATATGACTTTTTTTTTTTGATACATCCTGTCAGTGAGACCCAGCCTAAGGCCTCATGCACATGAACGTATATATTTTGCGGTCCGCAAAAAACGGATCCGCAAAAAATACGGATGACGTCTGTGTGCAGTCCATATTTTGCGGAACAGAACAGATAGCCCCTAATAGAACAGTACTATCCTTGTCCGTAATGCGGACAATAATAGGACATGTTCAATTTTTTTGGGGAACGAATATACTGACATACGGAAACGGAATGCACACGGAGTAACTTCCTTTTTTTTGCAGACCCATTGAAATGAATGGTTCCATATACGGTCCGCAAAAAAAACCCAGAACGGCCACGGAATGAAAATACGTTCATGTGCATGAGGCCTAAAGGGCTGGATCTCACAGGCTTTCATAGAAGGCAAGCCTCGATGCCTATGGAAGGCATCCGGCTGCCTTCTCTGCTATCGGGTCCCCGTCACTGCTGTGACGTGACCCAATGGAGAAGCAGAGGGATCCTATACCCTCCATAAACTCTCTGCATACTACGGTCAGCTTTGACCTCAGCATTCAAAAGGTTAATACGCCAGCATCAGTATGCAACAGGGGCCCAACTGTCAGTGACTGCTGCACCCGCCCGATCTGCCCACACTACAGGTACGGCGCTGGTCCTTAAGTCACGCCCAGCAGAGACGTACATGTACAGCGCGGGTCCTCTACGGGTAAAACAGATATATTAACAAATATAATTTGACATAGATCTGTTTAGACTGCTCTTTTACAGGATTGTGGTTAATACATTTATCTTTAATACCCCATGCATTTTTTTTTGCCTGGAGAGCGGGTAAATTACAAATGGTAATGTTTGCATTTATCATTTTTTAGTTATTTTGGGTATATAATATACACCACTGCACCCAACTCCAATACTATTGCACCTCTTGGTAAGCTTCACATTATTTATTTTTGTATTATGAGTTTCTAGCGGCAATTCAATATAACAAAAATGATTCTTAAATACTTACAATTAGTTTGAGTCTGCCAGACAGCATCTGCCATTCCCCATAATGCAGGAAATATGAAGAACACAGCCAGCTGATCTGGATGAGGCTTCCAAAGAAGTAATGCAATTATACTTGCAAAATTGGTGGCTGCAGCTAGTCAAGAAGTACAGACAAAATTAATGGATCCTGTATAGACTGTTATTTCTAAACATAGCAAATTGGAAATGACAGTGTAAAAATTCTAAGTTGATAATTTCCGTTTCAATGGTTCTTTATTGGTATTTGTCAACAATAAGAGACAACATATCCTGCAGGTTAGCGCAGGCAATAAGGGTACATTATCAATATTACAGTCAATCTTCAATGTACAGATGCGTCCACTCTTACCTGATCTCCAAACTGGTAGTGGTGTCAATTTTGTCCTGACAGCAAAACATAATATGGCGAGACTTTAACTAATCTCTAAATGACTGTAATACTCATCACAACCACTGGGCGGTGAGTGCTCCACATCTAGATTATTGCCCAAGCTGCTTTTTCTTCTGTTTAGAGAACAGAGCTGACCTCAGATATGAGATATTTATTGGCAGACCCAGCTAAATGGTGAGATCTATTGAGAATATTAAGTGTGCGAAAAACACATGAGAATACAGGAACACTAAATCCAGAATCCAAACATCATGTGTGATACTGTCTACTGAGCTGGGTATCTAATCCTATCCTGTGTGACACTGTCTGCTGAGCTGCATATCTAATCCTATTGTATGTGATACTGCCTGCCGATCCATGAATCTAATCATACCATGTGTGATACTGCCTGCTGAGCTGTGTATTTAATCATATCATGTGTGATACTGTCTGCTGAGCTGGGTAACTAATCCTATCATGTGTGATACTGCCTGCTGAGACATGTATTTAATCCTATCATGTGTGATACTACCTTCTGAGCTGTGTATGTAATCCTATCATGTGTGATACTATCTGCTGAGCTGTGGATCTAATCCATTCCTAAGGGTTGGGAGTGGAACAGAGCGCAGGGAATTTTGTTAAACAGTGGCTAATTTTAAAGTCCCAGGTTTTCCTATCATTCTTAAAAGTCCCTCTAGAGAGGAAGGTTTTATGTTAAGGAACAGATCTGAGCAGGAGGTCAGATGGAGGGAGAGGTAAAAAGTTCCTTGCTGGGTGCAGGGGTAGTGCAAAAAAATAGGGTCGATAGTTGTGGTAAGAAGAAACATTGTTGGTAGTGAATATTTCATTAGTTACAATTCTGGTATAGTTTGATCTTGTGCACTTAGGAAGTTTGCATTTTGGATGAAGACCAATGGCTCAGAAGAACTAAAGCTTTACATTTATACTTCTGGGTGTGAACAATAGAGGAGGGGTTGTATTGCCCTTAATAAGGGACTAATCAAAAAAGAGCTGTATACAAGGGTGAATTAATAGTCATTACAGATGTTCCGAACTATTGGCCGGCGAACAGTTCCCGGCGAACATCGCATGTTCGATTCGCCCCCTATACTTTATTATTGAGCAAACTTTGACCCTGTACCTCACAGTCAGCAGACACATTCCAGCCAATCAGCATACCCTTCCTCCCAGACCCTCCCACCTACTATCAAACAGCAAGGACAGCATCCATCTTAGATTCATTCTGAAGCTGCAGTGTTAGAGCAGGGAGAGTGCTGCTGCTGAATTAATAGGGAAAGTGTTAGCTAGGCCAGTGTTCTATGTCCACTCCTGTCCTCAAAGACTCATCGTCCTCTTTCACATGAGCGTGTCCGGATTAGGCCCCATTCACATGTCCGTAGTGTGTTGCGGATCTGCAACACACCATGCCGGCACTCCCCATAGAGATGCCTATTCTTGTCCGCAGGCTGCGGACAAGAATAGGACATGCTCTATCTTTTGCGGAGCCGTGGCCCAGATGTTTCAGGGCCAAAACCCGGAATTTCGGGGCAGCGGCTCCGCAAATGCGGAAGTGGAGAGCACATAGTGTGCTCTCCGCATCACATCCGGCCCCATTCACACTGAACGGGTCCGCATCCATTCTGCAGAAATGCGGATAAAAATTGCGGATGTGTGAATGGCGCCTTAGGTCCGGATGCGTGCGGATGTGTTCAGTTTTGCCTGCGATTGCGTTCAGTTTTTTCCGTGCGGGTGCAATGCGTTTTGATGCGTTTTTCACGCGCGTGTTAAAAAACTGAAGGTTTACAAACAACATCTCCTAGCAACCATCAGTGAAAAACGCAACACACCCGCACTTGCTTGCGGATGCACTGTGTTTTCACGCAGCCCCATTCACTTCTATGGGGCTAGGGCTGCGTGAAAAACGCAGAATATATAACATGCTGTGATTTTCATGCAATGCGTGAAAAAAAACGCTCATGTACACAGACCTATTGAAATGAATGGGTCAGGATTCAGTGCGGATGCTATGCGTTCACGTCACGCATTGCACCCGCTCGAAAACTCGCTCATGTGAAAGGGGCCATCTGCTGTAAGGACAGCACCCCAAAAAGCCATTTTTAGGGCTGGTACATCAGTCTGCTTTTATTTTTTTATTATATATATATATACAGTGGAGGAAATAATTATTTGACCCCTCACTGATTTTGTAAGTTTGTCCAATGACAAAGAAATGAAAAGTCTCAGAACAGTATCATTTCAATGGTAGGTTTATTGTAACAGTGGCAGATAGCACATCAAAAGGAAAATCGAAAAAATAACTTTAAATAAAAGATAGCAACTGATTTGCATTTCATTGAGTGAAATAAGTATTTGAACCCTCTAACAAAAAAAGACTTAATACTTGGTGGAAAAACCCTTGTTTGCAAGCACAGAGGTCAAACGTTTCTTGTAATTGATGACCAAGTTTGCGCACATTTTAGGAGGAATGTTGGTCCACTCCTCTTTGCAGATCATCTCTAAATCCCTAAGGTTTCGAGGCTGTCTCTGTGCAACTCTGAGCTTGAGCTCCCTCCATAGGTTTTCGATTGGATTAAGGTCCAGAGACTGACTAGGCCACTCCATGACCTTAATGTGCTTCTTCTTGAGCCACTCCTTTGTTGCCTTTGCTGTATGTTTTGGGTCATTGTCGTGCTGGAACACCCATCCACGACCCATTTTCAGTTTCCTGGCAGAGGGAAGGAGGTTGTCGCTCAGGATTTCACGATACATGGCTCCGTCCATTTTCCCGTTAATGCGAATAAGTTGTCCTGTGCCCTTAGCAGAAAAACACCCCCAAAGCAAAATGTTTCCACCCCCATGCTTGACGGTGGGGACGGTGTTTTGGGGGTCATAGGCAGCATTTTTCTTCCTCCAAACACAGCGAGTTGAGTTAATGCCAAAGAGCTCTATTTTGGTCTCATCAGACCACAGCACCTTCTCCCAGTCACTCTCTGAATCATTCAGGTGTTCATTGGCAAACTTCAGACGGGCCTGCACATGTGCCTTCCTGAGCAGGGGGACCTTGCGAGCCCTGCAGGATTTTAATCCATTGCGGTGTAATGTGTTTCCAATGGTTTTCTTGGTGACTGTGGTCCCTGCTAATTTGAGGTCATTAACTAACTCCTCCCGTTTAGTTCTAGGATGCTTTTTCACCTTTCTCAGAACCATTGACACCCCACGAGGTGAGATCTTGCGTGGAGCCCCAGAGCGAGGTCGATTGATGGTCATTTTGTGCTCCTTCCATTTTCGAACAATCGCACCAACAGTTGTCACCTTCTCTCCCAGCTTCTTGCTAATGGTTTTGTAGCCCATTCCAGCCTTGTGCAGGTCTACAATTTTGTCTCTGACATCCTTGGACAGCTCTTTGGTCTTTCCCATGTTGGAGAGTTTGGAGTCTGCTTGATTGATTGATTCTGTGGACAGGTGTCTTTTATACAGGTGACTAGTTAAGACAGGTGTCCTTAATGAGGGTGACTAATTGAGTAGAAGTGTCTAACCACTCTGTGGGAGCCAGAACTCTTAATGGTTGGTAGGGGTTCAAATACTTATTTCACTCAATGAAATGCAAATCAGTTGCTATCTTTTATTTAAAGTTATTTTTTCGATTTTCCTTTTGATGTGCTATCTGCCACTGTTACAATAAACCTACCATTGAAATGATACTGTTCTGAGACTTTTCATTTCTTTGTCATTGGACAAACTTACAAAATCAGTGAGGGGTCAAATAATTATTTCCTCCACTGTATATATACACACACACACCGTATTTTTTGCCATATAAGACGCACCGGCTGATAAGACGCACCTAGGTTTTTAGGGAGGAAAATAAGAAAAAAAAATATTTTTGGTGGGTCTGGAACTAATGGTGGTTTGTGGATGGCACTGTTAATGGGGGGATCTGTGGATGTCACCGTTAATGGGGTGATCTGTGGATGGCACTGTTAATGGAGGGATCTGTGGATGGCATTGTTAATGGGGGGATCTTTAGATGGCACTGTTAATGGGGGCCCCTGTGGATGGCACTGTTAATGGGGGCCCATTTGTGGATGGCACTGTTAATGGGGGCCCATCTGTGGATGGCACTGTTAATGGGGGCCCATCTGTGGATGGCACTGTTAATGGGGGCCCATCTGTGGATGGCACTGTTACAAATGTGTCATCCACAGACCCCCATCCCATAACAGTGCCATCCACAGACCCCCCTGCAGCTCCAATGCTGTACCATAAAAATATAAAATATCTCCAAGTACAAATAAACTTATTAAAGATCACCCTTATTAATGTACTGTAACACAGACCCCAATACCTCCTTTACAATACGGGCAGGCCGGCCGGCCGGGAGGAAGCGTGACTCTACGATGGCACATGCCTGCGCCTGCTTCATTCATAAAGCGGGCGCAGGCATGTGACGTCAGAGAGTCACGCTTCCTCCCGCCCGCCCGGCCTGCCCGCATTGTAAAGGAGGTATTGGGGTCTGTGTTACAGTACATTAATAAGGGTGATCTTTAATAAGTTTATTTGCACTTGGAGATATTTTATAATTTTATAGTACAACACTGTGAGCGGCGGGGCCGGACAGTCCCCGCTGCAATTGCCGGCCCCCAGCTCCTCCTCCCTGTCACTCCCCGCTCATACATCGCAGCCTGCGATGTAAAAAAAAAAGTCAGCATTCGCCGCATAAGACGCAGGGACATTTTCCCCCCATTTTGGGGGAAAAAAAGTGCGTCTTATACGGCGAAAAATATGGTATATATATATATATATATATATATATATATATATATATAGCAGTTGCCTGCCTGTGTGTGAGAGGCCGCAGGTCCACAGACTGTACTGTGTGCACACCACTCATATAGGGTGGCACAGTACCTTGCAGATAAAAAAGTCATTACATTTTTACCCTTTAATATAATTTCAGTTGCCTGCCAGTGTGTGTCAGGCCCACATACTGTACTGTGCCCACTGCCCACTACTCATATAGGGTGTCACAGTACATTGGACGGCGCATGCGCAGTGCCCCAAATTGGAAGGAAGAGGACCGACCAACCATCTTTTTCCATCTCCCGGTTCCTAAAATCTATTCCATAAACCGGCCCCTGATAGGGGACAAAACAGAGATTAAACTGGTAAGAACAGATTTTTTTAATAAAAAAAAAAAATGAAAATAAAAAAGATGGGTATTTTTTGGCCGCATTACGGAACGCTCATGCACAATGGTTGTAGGATCATGCGTCCTTTTGCGGAGGTGACAAACCTGGTCAGTCAAACCCAAGGCAACATCATCGGAGCTTGCCCTGTGAAGAGTGCTGGATCAGGCCGTAGATGAGCATGAAGAGGAAGAGTTGTGGTCACCATCACCCCCAGAAGCAGCCTTGTTGTCGTCGATTGCTGGACCTGCGGCAACGCAGAGAGAGGAGTCTGAAGAAAAGGAGTCAGAGGAGGAAGGTGTCTTTGAGGAGGTGGAAGACCAACCACAGCAGGCGTCCCAGGGGGCTTGTCACCTTTCGGTGACACAGGGAATGGAGACTGGAACGTTGACATAAGCAGTAAATATGAGGTCTGAACACTTAGATTATAGAAAAGTTGTGAGAAGCTGTAATGCTCAATGTTGAGATACTAGTGCTAAACACAAAGGGAAGTGGATGCAGCAGGAAGGAGAAGTATAAATCCTTTCTGTATATTTTAAATTCCTTTCCAATCCATTTTTGACTTTGGCTGAAAATCCTATAGGCAGATCTGCTTCGAATCCTCATCCAAAAAACTCCATATAAATTTAGCATTAGTGCATTCACATGACCATATTTTTGGTCTGCAGCCGATTCACATTTTTTGAGGACCCATTTATTTCAATGGGGGCAAAAAAGACGTGGACAACACCATGCATCTAAATGTCTGTTCCGTGGCCCCGCAAAGAATATTGAACCTGTACTATTCTTGCCGGTTTTGCAGGGGGAATTCTCTATTGGCAATACAGGGTGGGCAAAATATATTTATTGGCAATGCACACAGTATGAGGAGGCAGGGCTGGGACAAGGTCCACCACCAACAGAGGCTGAGCTGCCCAAGTGCGCCCCCCCCCCCTCCAACTTGTGGATGACACTGCTATGGGGGATCTGTGATGGATGACACTGTTATTGGGGAATCTGAGGATGACACATATGTGTCATCCACAGATCCCCCCTCCCCATAACAGGGTCCGTGTAGGAATGACCCCCAATACAAGGGGTGAGGCTGTGGGGTTGTATCTGCTTTTTTGATGACAGCGCCAGTGGGGCCCGTGCAGTGACTGTATTCTACCACCCCCACCCCCCCCCCCCCCACACTGTATATAATCTTAACTATATAACTGTAGTCATTTACTACAGTTATATAGTTAATAAGATTATACCCAGTGAGCGGGGGGGATGGGGGGTGGGGGGTGTAGTAGAATACAGTCACTGCACGGACCCTGCTGTCATTATGAAATAGCATATGTGACCCTCTTTTATTGGTGGCCATTCAGTAAATTAACCCTGTTTTGGGGGGGGGGGTGTGTGTGGATGACAAATATGTGTCATCCACAGATTCTCCCCATAACAGGGTTAATTTAGTGAATGATCACCCAAATTGTGGTGACCCAATACATGGGAGTTGCATCTGCAGAGCTTTTGTATAATGCCACCCCACACTGTAGTGTTCCCCACACAGTAATGTCCGCCACACTGCCCCCCACACAGTAATGTCTGCCACACTGCCCCCTACACAGTAATGTCTGCCACACTGCCCCCTACACAGTAATGTCCGCCACACTGCCCCCCACACAGTAATGTCCCCCACACCCCCCTCAACCACACAGCGGTGCCCCCACATAGTAATTTGTCATGCTCTCCCCCTCTTGTCATTCTCCCCCCCCCTCTTGTCATTCCCCCCCCTCGTTCCTCGTCATGCTCTTTCTGCCCCCTGTCATTCTCCCCCATCTTTTCATGCTCTTTATACTCCCCCCATCTTTTCATGCTCTTTCTGCACCCCCATGTTGTCATGCTCTTTCTGCCCCCCAATGTTGTCATGCTCTTTCTTCTCCACCCCCCCATGTTGTCATGCTCTTTATTATCCCCCCCCATATTGTCATGCTTTCTGCCCCCCCATGTTGTCATGCTCTTTCTGCCCCCCCCGTGTTGTCATGCTCTTTCTGCCCCCCCCCGTGTTGTCATGCTCTTTCTGCCCCCCCATGTTGTCATACACTTTCTGCCCCCCATGTTGCCATGCTTTCTGCCACCCCATGCTGTCATGCTCTTTCTGCCCCCCCCCCCATGTTGTCATGCTTTCTGCCCCCATGTTGTCATGCTCCTTCTTCTCCCCCTCCTCTCCTCCTACCTCTGCTGTAGTGTGGCCGAGCTCTGCATGGTCTGCGCCTCCGCGGGTACAGGAGGAGGAGCTTTTGTCTCCTGTACCGAGCCGACTGACTTGAAGTGCAAACTGTGTGCGCACTTCCTGTCAGTCCGGCCTGGTACAGGAGACTGATGCTCTCTGTACCTGCGGACCGGACAGAGCTCAGTGACGCTACAATCAGGGAATGACAGGAGGGAGCACTGAGCGGTTCCTCCCTGTCAGTCCCTCTCCCTCTGGCCGGCCCCTGCCTGCGCCCTGACGCTGGAGCGCCCTGAAGCTGGAGCCTCCCCAGCCTCTGTGTCGGCTCGGCCCTGTGAGGAGGGAGGTTGAAGGAGGATTATTTACTGGCACTTATGGTGGAAACGGAGGAGCATTATACACTGGAACTATTAACCACTTCAGCCCCCCTAGCTTAAACACCCTTAATGACCAGGCCACTTTTTACAATTCCGCACTACACTACTTTCACCGTTTATTGCTCCGTCATGCAACTTACCACCCAAATGAATTTTACCTCCTTTTCTTCTCACTAATAGAGCTTTCATTTGGTGGTATTTCATTGTTGCTGACATTTTTACTTTTTTTGCCATTAATACAAATTTAACGAAATTTTTGCAAAAAAATGACATTTTTCACTTTCTGTTGTAAAATTTTTCAAAAAAAACTACATTTCTATATAAATTTTTCTCTAAATTTATTGTTCTACATGTCTTTGATAAAAAAAGTCCAATAAGTGTATATTTATTGGTTTGGGTAAAAGTTATAGCGTTTACAAACTATGGTGCAAAAAAGTGAATTTCTGCATTTTGAAGCAGCTCTGACTTTCTGAGCCCCTGTCATGTTTCTTCAGGTGCTAGAATGTCAGGATAGTATAAATACCCCCAAATCACACCATTTTAGAAAGAAGACACCCCAAAGTATTCGCGGAGGGGCATGGTGAGTTCATGTATCATTTCATTTTTTTCACAAGTTAGCGGAAAATGACACTTTCTGAGAAAAAAAAAAAAAAAAAGTTTCAATTTCTGCTAACTTCTGGCAAAAAAAAGAAATCTCAGACGGACTCACTATGCCCCTCAGTGAATACATTGGGGTGTCTACTTTCCAAAATGGGGTCATTTGTGGGGTGTTTGTACTGTTCTGGCATTTTGGGCGGGGCTAAATTGTGAGCCGCCATGTAAAACCTAAAGGTACTCGTTGGAATTTGGGCCCTTTGCGCACCCAGGCTGCAAAAAGTGTCACTTATGTGGTATCGCCGTACTCAGGAGAAGTAGGGCAATGTGTTTTAGGGTGTATTTTTACATATACCCATGTTGGGTGAGAGAAATATCTCTGTAAACTGACAACTTTGTATAAAATTTTTAAAAGTTGTCGTTTACAGAGATATTTTCACACACAGTATGGGTATATATAAAAATACACCCCAAAACACATTGCCCTACTTCTCCTGAGTACGGGATACCACATGTGTGACACTTTTGCAGGCTGGTGCAAAGGCCCTAAAACCAATGAGTACCTTTAGGATTTCACAGGGCATTTTTACGCATTTGGATTCCAGACTTCTTCTCACGCTTTAGGGGCCCCTAAAATGCCAGGACAGTATAAATACCCCACATGTGACCCCATTTTGGAAAGAAGACACCCCAAGGTATTCCGTGAGGGGCATGGCGAGTTCATGTAAAATTTTATTTTTGTCACAAGTTAGTGGAATATGAGACTTTGTAAAAAACAAAATAAAAAAAATATATATATCAATTTCCGCTAACTTGTGCCAAAAAATAAAAATTCTGTGAACTCGCCATGCTCCTCACGGAATACCTTGGGGTGTCTTCTTTCCAAAATGGGGTCACATGTGGGGTATTTATACTGCCCTGGCATTTTAGGGGCCCCTAAGCGTGAGAATCCAAATGCGTAAAAATGGCCTGTGAAATCCTAAAGGTACTCATTGGTTTTAGGGCCCCTTTGTGCACCTTGGCTGCAAAAAGTGCCACTCATGTGGTATCGCTCGAACTCAGGAGAAGTAGGGCAATGTGTTTTGGGGTGTATTTTTACATATACCCATGCTGCGTGTAGAAATATTGCTGTAAACGACAACTTTTTACATTTTTATTCAAAGTTGTCAATTTACAGAGATATTTCTCACACAAAGTATGGGTATATGCAAAAATACACCCCAAAACACATTGCCTACTTCTCCTGAGTACGGCGATACCACATGTGTGCCACTTTTGCAGCCAAGATGCGCAAAGGGGCCCTAAAACCAATGAGTACCTTTTAGGAGGGCATTTTACGCATTTTTCTTCTCACGCTTTAGGGCCCCTAAAATGCCAGGGCAGTATAAATACCCCACATGTGACCCCATTTTGGAAAGAAGACACCCCAAGGTATTCTGTGAGGGGCATGGCGAGTTCATAGAAGATTTTTTTGGCACAAGTTAGCGGAAATTGATTTTTATTGTTTTTCTCATAAAGTCTACCTTTCTGCTAACTTTTTGACAAAAAGTTAAATTGTTCATGGACTCACTATGCCCCTCAGCGAATACCTTGGGGTGTCTTCTTTCCAAAATGGGGTCACATGTGGGGTATTATACTGCCCTGGCATTTAGGGCCCTAAGCGTGAGAAGAAAATGCGTAAAATGCCCTCCTAAAGGTACTCATTGGTTTAGGGCCCTTTGCGCATCTTGGCTGCAAAAAGTGGCACACATGTGGTATCGCCGTACTCAGGAGAAGTAGGGCAATGTGTTCTGGGGTGTATTTTTACATATACCCATACTTTGTGTGAGAAATATCTCTGTAAACTGACAACTTTGAATAAAAAATGTAAAAGTTGTCGTTTACAGAGATATTTCTCACACCCAGCATGGGTATATATAAAAATACACCCCAAACACATTGCCCTACTTCTCCTGAGTACGGCGACACCACATGTGTGACACTTTTGCAGCCAAGATGCGCAAAGGGCCCTAAAACCAATGAGTACCTTTAGGATTTCACAGGGCATTTTTACGCATTTGGATTCTCATGCTTTAGGACCCCTAAAATGCCAGGGCAGTATAAATACCCCACATGTGACCCCATTGTGGAAAGAAGACACCCCAAGGTAATCCGTGAGGGGCATGGCGAGTTCACAGAAAAAAAAATTTGGCACAAGTTAGCGGAAATTGATTTTTTTTTTTTTTACAGTCTCATATTTCACTAACTTGTGACAAAAAATAAAATTTTGCATGAACTCGCCATACCCCTCACGGAATACCTTGGGGAGTCTTCTTTCTAAAATGGGGTCACATGTGAGGTGTTTGTACTGCCCTGGCATTTGAGGGTCTCCGCAATCATTACACGTATGGCCAGCATTAGGAGTTTCTGCGATTCTCCTTATATTGAGCAGACGGGTAATGAGATTTTTTCCCGTTCAGCCTCTGCACTGAAAAGAAAAAAATGAGCGGCACAGATTTCTTCATTCGCATCAATCAATGTGGATGAAAAAATCTCTGCCCAAAATGTGCAAAAAAAAACAAAGCGGCACAGATTTCTTCATTCGCATCGATCAATGTGGATGAATAAATCTCTGCCAAAAATGTGCAAAAAAAAGTAGTAAGGCCCCATTCACACGTCCGCAAAAATGTCCGCATCTATTCCGCAATTCTGCGGAATAGATGCGGACCATTCAGTGTGAATGGGGCTGGCGGTGATGCGGAGAGCACACTATGCGCTCGCTGCATCAGCATTTGCGAGCTGCGGCCGCAAACTTCCGGGTTTCGGCCCCCAAGCATCCGGCCGCAGCTCCGCAAAAGATAGAGCATGTCCTATTCTTGTCCGCAATTGCGGACAAGAAAAGGCATTTTCTATATAGTTCTGGCAATGTGCGGATCCGCAAAATGCGGAAAGCACATTGCCGGTGTCCGTGTTTTGCGGATCCGTGGATCCATGGATCCGCAAAACACATACGGACGTCTGAATGAACCTTACAGTGGGGTAATTAGTGTCAGGGGGTGACATGGGGTGATCGGGGGTTAATCAGGGGTTAATCAGTGGGGGGTGGGGTGGATGGGTGGGGGTGGGGGTGGGGTGGATGGGTGGGGGGGTCTGTGTGGTGTTTTGGTGCACTTATAAAAGTTTCTTTGGTGGTCCCAAGCAAATGGGACCACCAAAGGAACGATCAGCAAGCATATCAGACGCTGTTAACAAAACAGCGTCTGATATGCCATTTTTTTAACTTCTACAGCCTGCCAGCGCACGATCAGCGCTGGCAGGCTGTAGCTTACCTTGTCCCCGACGTGATCCTGTGAACGCGCGCACCTGCGCGCGCGTTCACAGGAAATCTCGCCTCTCGCGAGATGACGCGCGGGCGCGTCAAGGAGGAACAGACCGACCGCCCGCAGGACGCAATCCTGCGTGAGGCGGTCGGTAAGCGGTTAAATATATATACAAACACTTCAGTGGGCATTATAATACAGGGCACAGTATAGGGGAGTTATAACTGCAGAGGGCATTAGAACTACATAGTGACCTGCAAAGGAGGCATTATAAATACTGAGGACACTATGGGGATATTATTACTTGGGAATCATTGCGTTGCTTGTTAGTGAAGGAGACCGCTGCTATTACATGCAGTGGTCTCCTTTATAGTATGGGGAGGAGCGATCACTAATGCCATAACTAAGACCCCTATAAAAGTGTTAAGTATCACACATGACAGGATTAGATACATAGCTCAGAAGATATTATCATATATGGTAGGATTACATACACAGCTCAGCTGACCATATGACACAGGATAGGATTTGATACATGGCTTTGCAGACAGTATTACACATACAGTGTTCATTTTAGGACATGGTCAGATATCATAGTCAACTATCAAAATAATGCCAGTGTGACACTTGACCCGACACCTGACCCCTGACACCTGACCTCTGACACCTGACTCTGACACCTGAGTTTGAATTATGCTCTTCATAGGTCAGGGTCAAAGTGAGAATGAGTTATAGATATACTATGTATTTGTATGCAAAATCACATAGATGAATAAAATCCCAACCTGTCACTAAGCAAACTTGTAGCTCAGTGGTAGAGTTCTTGCCTTGTGTCCAGTGGGCCTGGGTTCAAAACCCGTTTCAGCCTTTAAACATTTTATTATGCCCTAGATTTGAGGCAAATTCAAGTAATGTGTGACGCTGATGTCTGAATACTGACCTAAGTCAGGCGTCAGCCTCGCTCGCTCGCTCCTAATTTTCGGTTCATTCTACTTTTCATATACTGAATGACATAGATGAATAAAATGCCACATTAACACTAACCAAGCTTATAGCTCAGTGATAGTGCTCTTGTCCTGAGTCCAGTGGGCCTGGGCTCAAGACCCCTTTCAGCCTTTAAAAAAATTAACATTTTATTAAGCCCTAGATATGAGGCAAATTCAAGTTATGTGTGACGCTGATGTCTTACTACTGATCTAATGAAGAAAGAAACTCCAGTTTTAGTGCGGTGTCAATATAGTTGCTGCTTTTATTCATTAATGAATAAAAGCAGCAACTATATTGACACCGCACTAAAACTGGAGCTTCTTTCTTCATTATACTGGGGTGGGAACCCGACTTCCAGTGGCGGAAAAAGGCAGAGTGCCACAACGTTCTACGTATTGGTTACTACTGATCTAAGTCAGGCGTCAGCCTCGCAAATAATTTTAGGTTCATTCTACTTTTAATATACTCAATCACATAGAAAAACTAATTCCTTCAACTTGCTGTCCAAACCTGACTAACAAAAACAAGGCATTTTATTCATCTATGCCATTCAGTATATGAAAAGTAGAATGAACCGAAAATTAGGAGTGAGCGAGGCTGACGCCTGAGTTAGGTCAGTAGTCAGATATCAGCGTCAAACATAACTTGAAGTTGCCTCATATCTAAGCCTTAATAAAATGTAAAAATGTTTAATGGCTGAAGGGGGTCTAGAACCCAGGCCTACTGGACTCAAGACAAGTGTACTATAACTGAGCTATAAGATTGCTTAGTAATAACATGGCAGTTTATTCATCTATGCCATTCAGTATATGAAAAGTAGAATGAACCTAAAATTAGGAGCAAGGCTGACACCTGACTTGGGTCAGTAGTCAGACATCAGTGTCACACATGATTTGAATTTGCCTCATATCTAGGGCTTAATAAAATGTTAATTTTTTTAAAGGCTGAAAGGAGTCTTGAACCCAGGCCCACTAGACTCAAGACAAGTGCACCATCACTGAGCTATAAGCTTGGTTAGTGTTAAGATGGCATCTTATTCATCTATGCCAGACAGTATATGAAAAGTAGAATGAACCTTAAATTAGGAGCGAAGCTGACGCCTGACTTAGGTCAGTAGCCAGATATCAGCGTCACACAGGACTTCAATTTGCCTCATTTCTAGGGCTTAATAAAATGTAAAAATGTTGAAAGGCTGATAGGGGTCTTGACCCCAGGCCCACTGGACACAAGGCAAGTACTCTACCACTGAGTTACAAGTTTGCTTAGAGACAGGTTGGGATTTTATTCATCTATGTGATTTTGCATACAAATACATAGTATTTCTATAACTCATTCTCACTTTGACCCTGACCTATGAAGAGCATAATTCAAACTCAGTTGTCAGAGTCAGGTGTCAGGGTCAGGTGTCAGGGTCAGGGGTCAGGTGTCACACTGGCATTATTTTGATAGTTGACTATGATATCTGACCATGTCTTAAAATGAACACCGTACACACATGATCGGATTAGATACATAGTTCACCAGACAATATCACACATTATAGGATTATATATGTATGATTATCCAGATGCCATCCATTTTTCTTGCACGCCCCATTCACTTCTATGGGTTTAGAGCTGCATGAAACACGCACAATATAGACCAGGCATCCTCAAACTGCGGCCCTCCAGCTGTTGCAAAACTACAACTCCCAGCATGCCCGAACAGCCTACAGGTATCAGCCTACAGCAGGGCATTGTGGGAGTTGTAGTTTTACAACATCTGGAGGGCCGCAGTTTGAGGATGCCTGATATAGACGATGCTGTGAGTTTCCCGAATGCAGAGATGATAGGTGATGCTGATGAATACACAACATTGTAAAGAATGGTCAGGACTCAGGAGTCACTCCGGAGGTGACGCATTCACACATTTTTTGTGTCACCGATACTTCCTCATAGATTGTAAGCTACTTGAGTAGAGATGAGCGAACACCTGGAAGTTCGCGTTCGGGAAGTTCGGCCGAACTTCCGGAAAATGTTCGGGTTCGGGATCCGAACTCGACCCGAACTTTATCCCGAACGTAACCTTTATTATATTTTTTATAAAAGCTGATACGTATATTTATACACCCAGTCCCATTAAAATGATCAGGGAAGGAATCAGATATTCCACTCAATACTGAATGTGTGTAATCCTCTTTTACTAGGAGGTACTGCTTATGGCTGAAGTTCACTTTGCTGTGTTATAATTTTGGCATCTACCATAGGTTAATGCATATGTTTTTCTACATTCCTATCAGGAATCCAGCGCATTCGCTGCTCAACATTGTGCTTGATGGCAACCTACAACTTTGTTGCAACACTGGAATGTGTAGCCAATTGCTCACTCTTTGAAGCTTCTTGGCAATCAGATTCTGATTGTAAGTAAGAGTTGCAACTATGTGATTGTATAATAGAGCAGATTTCTATTTGCTCCTACTGCACTTATATTATGGCGCTGGAACCACTTGACTAATTCCTATGTTTGTGCACACATGCTTTGTCACTCTATGGCTCATGAGAGAGGAAATAGATTCCTACAAAATTACCAGGGAATGGTTTCCGTATTTTATCGTAAAGGGGGCGCCCACTGCTCACCCCTCTTTACTATGAGCCATATCACACCAACTTTCTCAGCCACGCAGATACACGCTGTTTAGCGCTTACCAACTACACATTCATTCATACAATTGTATGCTTCCGATTCAGTCGCTGTCTAAAAGCCAGCAGGCACCAACCCTCCCGACATGTTTCGCCGCATGTGCGGCTTCATCAGGGAAATAGGGTATTAGTGAAATAACTAGAGATGAGCGAACACCTGGATGTTCGGGTTCGAGAAGTTCGGCCGAACTTCCCGAAAATGTCCGGGTTCGGGATTCGAAGTCAATGGGGACCCGAACTTTTAGGCACTAAAAAGGCTGTAAAATAGTCCAGGAACGAGGTAGAGGGCTGCCAAAGGCAGCAAAATGTAGGTAAATCCCCTGCAAACAAATGTGGATAGGGAAATTAATTAAAATAAAATAAATAAAATTTAACCAATATCAATTGAAGAGAGGTCCCACAGCAAGGAATCATGCGTCATATCACCCAACACTGGAGCAGGCCACTTTCAGTTATTTTGGCCCCAGCAACCAGAGAGAGGAGAGAGGTCCCACACCAAGGAATCATGCGTTATATCACCCACCACTGGAGAAGGCCACTTTCAGTTATTTCGGCCCCAGCACCCAGACAGAGGAGAGAGGTCCCACAGCAAGGAATCATGCGTCATATCACCTACCACTGGAGAAGGCCACTTTCAGTTATTTAAGACCCAGCACCCAGACAGAAGAGAGCGGACCCACAGCAAGGAATCATGCGTCATTTCACCCACCACTGGAGAAGGCCACTTTCAGTTATTTCGGCCCAGCACCCAGACCGAGGATTCAGGTCCCACAGCAAGGAATCATGCGTCATATAACCCACCACTGGAGAAGGCCACTTTCAGTTATTTCAGACCCAGCACCCAGACAGAGGAGAGCGGACCCACAGCAAGGAATCATGCGTCATTTCACCCACCACTGGAGAAAGCCACTTTCAGTTATTTCGGCCCCAGCACCCAGACAGAGGAGAGAGGTTCCACAGCAAGGAATCATGCGTCATATAACCCACCACTGGAGAAGGCCACTTTCAGTTATTTCAGCCCCAGCACCCAGACAGAGGAGAGAGGTCCCACAGCAAGGAATCATGCGCCATTTCACCCACCACTGGAGAAGGCCACTTTCAGTTATTTCGGCCCAGCACCCAGACCGAGAATACAGGTCCCACAGCAAGGAATCATGCGTCATATCACCCACCACCGGAGAAGGCCACTTTCAGTTATTTCGGCCCCACCACCCAGACAGAGGAGAGGTTCATTCAACTTTGGGTTGCACTGCAAGATCATGGTAAAGTTAAAAAAATGAAGATTCAATAAAGAAGCTTCCCGGAGTACAAAAATACATGGTTGAGGGAGAGGCAGTTATAATGGTCTATTCTGCACAAGGGAGGCACAGGTCCTGTGGGATCCATGCCTGGTTCATTTCTATGAACGTCAGCTTGTCCACGTTGGCTGTGGACAGGCGGCTGCGTTTGTCAGTAATGACGCCCCCTGTCGTGCTGAATACACGTTCAGACAAAACGCTGGCTGCCGGGCAGGCCAGCACCTCCAAGGCATAAAATGCTAACTCTGGCCACGTGGACAATTTGGAGACCCAGAAGTTGAATGGGGCCGAACCACCAGTCAGTACGTGGAGGGGTGTGCAGACGTACTGTTCAACCATGTTAGTGAAATGCTGCCTCCTGCTAACATGTTCCGTATCAGGTGGTGGTGCAGTTAGCTGTGGCGTGGAGACAAAACTTTTCCACATTTCTGCCATGCTAACCCTGCCCGCAGAGGAGCTGGCCGTGACACAGCTGCGTTGGCGACTTCTTGCTCCTCCTCTGCCTTCGCCTTGGGTTTCCACCTGTTCCCCTGTGACATTGTGGTATGCTCTCAGGAGCGCGTCTACCAGCGTGCGCTTGTACTCGCGCATCTTCCTATCACGCTCCAGTGCAGGAAGTAAGGTGGGCACATTGTCTTTGTACCGGGGATCCAGCAGGGTGGCAACCCAGTAGTCCGCACATGTTAAAATGTGGGCAACTCTGCTGTCGTTGTGCAGGCACTGCAGCATGTAGTCGGTTATGTGTGCCAGGCTCCCCAGAGGTAAGGACAAGCTGTCCTCTGTGGGAGGCGTATCGTCATCATCCTCCGTATCCCCCCAGTGATGGGCCGGAGCTGTGTCGGGTGCCACCCCGCTGTGAACCTGCTTCATCCTCATCCTCCTCCACCACCTCCTCATCCTCCTCGTCCTCCAGTAGTGGGCCCTGGCTGGCCACATTTGTACCTGGCCTCTGCTGTTGTAAAAAACCTCCCTCTGAGCCACTTCTAACAGACTGGCCTGAAATTGCTAAAAATGAACCCTCCTCCTCCTCCTCCTCCTCCTCCTCCTCCTCCTCCTCCTGGGCCACCTCCTCTTCCATCATCGCCCTAAGAGTTTTCTCAAGGAGACATAGAAGTGGTATTGTAACGCTGATAACGGTGTCATCGCCACTGGCCATGTTGGTGGAGTACTCGAAACAGCACAACAGGGCACATAGGTCTCGCATGGAGGCCCAATCATTGGTGGTGAAGTGGTGCTGTTCCGCAGTGCAACTGAAGCGTGCGTGCTGCAGCTGAAACTCCACTATGGCCTGCTGCTGCTCGCACAGTCTCTCCAGCATGTGCAAGGTGGAGTTCCACCTGGTGGGCACGTCGCATATGAGGCGGTGAGCGGGAAGGCCGAAGTTCCGCTGTATCGCAGACAGGCGAGCAGCAGCAGGATGTGAACGCCGGAAGCGCACACAGACGGCCCTTACTTTATGCTGCAGCTCTGACATGTCGGGATAGTTGTGTATGAACTTCTGCACCACCAAATTCAGCACATGCGCCAGGCAAGGGATGTGCGTCAAACCGGCTAGTCCCAGAGCTGCGACGAGATTTCGCCCATTATCACACACCACCAGGCCGGGCTTGAGGCCCACCGGCAGAAACCACTCGTCAGTCTGTTGTTCAATACCCCGCCACAACTCCTGCGCGGTGTGGGGCCTGTCCCCCAAACATATGAGTTTCAGAATGGCCTGCTGACGTTTATCCTGGGCTGTGCTGAAGTTGGTGGTGAAGGTGTGTGGCTGACAGGATGAGCTGGTGGAAGCAGAGGAGGAGGAAGCCGAGTAGGAGGAGGAGGCTACAGGAGGCAAAGAATGATGCCCTGCGATCCTTGACGGCTGAAGGACGTGCGCCAAGGAACTCTCCGCCTGCGGCCCAGCCGTCACTACATTTATAGGAGATATAGCGTCCCTGGCCGTGCTTACTGGTCCACGTATCTGTGGTTAGGTGGACCTTGCCACAGATGGCGTTGCGTAGTGCACACTTGATTTTATCAGATACTTGGTTGTGCAGGGAAGGCACGGCTGTCTTGGAGAAGGAGTGGCGGCTGGGAACAACATACTGTGGGGCAGCCATAGACATCAGCTGTTTGAAGCTGTCTGTGTCCACCAGCCTGAATGATAGCATTTCAAAGGCCAGTAGTTTAGAAATGCTGGCATTCAGGCCCAGGGCTCAAGGGTGGCTAGGTGGGAATTTACGCTTTCTCTCCAAGGTTTGCGAGATGGAGAGCTGCCGTGTGACATGGTGGAGATGCTTGGTGATGCAGGTGGTGTTGTCGGTGGCACATCCTCTTTTGGTGGGCGGCAGGTGCCAACATTCCTCCCGAGGCGGAGGAAGAGGCTGAGGCAGCAGCAGAAGAGGGAGCCAGAGTGAGTTCCTTGCCATTAAGGTGTTTACTCCACTGCAGTTCATGCTTTGCATGTAGATGCCTGGTCATGCAGGTTGTGCTAAGGTTCAGAACGTTAATGCCTCGCTTCAGGCTCTGATGGCACAGCGTGCAAACCACTCGGGTCTTGTCGTCAGCACATTGTTTAAAGAAGTGCCATGCCAGGGAACTCCTTGAAGTTGCCTTTGGGGTGCTCGGTCCCTGGTGGCGGTGGCCAGTAGCAGGCGAACTCTCTTGGCGACGGCTGTTCTGCTTTTGCCCACTGCTCCCTCTTTTGCTACGCTGTTGGCTCAGTCTCACCACTGCCTCTTCCTCTGAACTAGGAAAGTCAGTGGCACGACCTTTATTCCATGTGGGGTCTAGGACCTCATCGTCCCCTGCATCGTCTTCCACACAGTCTTCCTCCCTGACCTCCTGTTCGGTCTGCACACTGCAGAAAGACGCAGCAGTTGGCACCTGTGTTTCGTCATCATCAGAGACGTGCGGACTCCGATGAGGTGGTAATCCCATGTCCTCATCATCAGGAAACATCAATGGTTGTGCTTCAGTGCATTCGATGTCTTCCACCACTGGGGAAGGGCTAGGTGGATTCCCTTGGGAAACACTGCCAGCAGAGTCTTCAAACAGCATAAGAGACTGCTGCATAACTTGAGGCTCAGACAGTTTCCCTGATATGCATGGGGGTGATGTGACAGACTGATGGGCTTGGTTTTCAGGTGCCACCTGTGCGCTTTCTGCAGAAGACTGGGTGGGAGATAATGTTGTGAACATGCTGGATCCACTGTCGGCCACCCAATTGACTAGCGCCTGTACCTGCTCAGGCCTTACCATCCTTAGAACGGTATTGGGCCACACCAAATATCTCTGTAAATTCTGGCGGGTCCTGGAACCTGAGGTAGTTGGTTCACTAGGACGTGTGGCTGTGGCAGAATGGCCACGTCCTCTCCCAGCACCAGAGGGTACACTAACACCACCACGACCGCGTCCGCGTCCCTTACTAGATGTTTTCCTCATTGTTACCGTTCACCAAGCACCACAATAAGAAAAAAAAATATTTGGCCCAATGTATTGATTTCAAATTTAGGCCTTTTTTTACAGGCACCTAACACTATCTGCCTATTTATTTATGTAGCGTATTACACTAATCCAGACACAGCAGTAACCACTGATTTAGGGGGATATCTCTTTTAGGGCTAGTATTTAGGCCCTGGATGAAAGGTATCCTTTTATGGACAGATTTACAATTGGCCTGCAACAGCTCAAACACCAGATTCAGGGTATTGCTATTTTGGCAATTGAATTTCACCCCAGAACAAAATATATGTTTTGGCGGACACTATGAATCTTGGACTGCAACAGCTGGGACACCAGATTCAGGGTATTGCTATTTTGGCAATTGAATTTCACCCCATAACAAAATATATGTTTTGGCGGACACTATTATACTTTGCCAGCCACAGCTGAAACCACTGATTTATGGTATTGCTATTTTGGCAATTGAATTTCACCCCAAAACAAAATATATGTTTTGGCGGACACTATGAATCTTAGCCTGCAACAGCTGGGACACGAGATTCAGGGTATTGCTATTCTGGCAATTGAATTTAACCCCAGAACAAAATATATGTTTTGGCGGACACTATTATATTTTGCCAGCCACAGCTGAAACCACTGATTTATGGTATTGCTATTTTGGCAATTGAATTTCACCACAGAAAATAATTTATCCTTTGCCAGACAGCAGACAGTATTATACTTGGCTAGCCAAAGCTGGAACACCAGATTTAGGGGATTGGTATTTGGGTAATTGTAATTAACCCCTTAATAAAATATAGAAATTGCTATCCTGAGTTTCTTGTGGTGACAATTAGCACAGCCAAGCACCTGATATATGATATAGCAAAAAAAAATCTAGTATTGATGGATTGATTGACTTGGTGGCAGCTTGTTCTGGTGCACCACAAGTCACAAAATGGCCGCCGATCACCCCAGAAAATAGGGTGACAGAAAAACGCTCTGTGCAGCCTAAAAACCAGTGAGCAAGTAACTAGCAGAAGTTCAATCATTTACAGCTGTAGATCGATCCGTTCATTAGGTGCTGTTGCTGACTTTTCCCTGCCTAATCTCGCCTAATTTCGCCCTCACAAAAGCTGCGTCCTCTCCCTACACTAATCAGAGCAGTGTGACGAGCGGCTCACTTACTTTTTTCTGTGGAAATTAACCTAACTTGTGCCATATCTGTGTGTGGGTTCAATCAGCAACTGTTATATTAATTACTCCAAAACATCACACAGAAAATGGAGCCAAATGCAAATATATATGTAAATATACTTTATTAATAAATAAATGTTAAAATATCCAGCAGGAAGGTGCAGAATTTATAGCGCCATCCCAGACCACACATTGGCTAGTAAAATGCAGGGAAAATATGCAAACTAACGCACAGTATTATAAATGGCGTTGTGTGTAAATAGTAAGTAGTAACGGATACTGTGGTAACGGCTATTATACACTCATCATGCAGAAAGAACGTGATACTGACTTGATCACTCCTTCTGTGCCATAACATCCACCAATATCAGCAAAAATACCACCAATCACTTAAAACTTTGCAAATCTTACCCAATATAGTAGTAAAGCCAAAGGACCGGGATGGCGACACCCCGACGCGCGTTTCGGCGAGCCTTCGTCGTGTGTTTTTTTTGTGTTTTTTTTTTTTGTGTTATTAATTACTCCAGCAGAGAGTGTATTATATTTTGGCCATAGTTAACTAGTTTTGGGCACATCTGTGTGTGCGTTTAGGCCGCAGCTGTATATACAGTATTCCAGCAGAGAATACATTTTATTTGGCTGTGAAAGTTCTCATTTATCCAGGTCATGGTATATCTGTAAAGAATAAATCAAGGCAACTGGACTTGCTGTAGATTTCTTGAAAACGTTTCACTCGTTCTTCCAACGAGCTTTCTTAATTCTGAATGACTTGTACAAGAATTCTCTGGAAATTGCCTTGATTTATTCTTTACAGATACATTTTATTTGGGACAAATTTGTATCCAATATAGAACTACATCCGAATACAGTGTGTATATTAAAAATTACATAATCTCTGGCCTAGTGTAGTACCCAAAATCTGATGATTTGCATACAAATTGGAGTGCCGTGGATTAACCTTCACGTGCACCCACATTGGATAAAGGAGTGCAGAGTACATATTTCTTCAAGCCCAGGAACGCGACATCACCCATAATGCCATGCACCCAGCAAATCCACAAGTAGCCATCCCCTATCATGTCACAGCCCTATAAAAGACTCATCCTGCGGGGTCTCCACCTTTGTCCTGTGAGCTCAGCATAGGGAGAGACGTGGCAAATGCTCATGAGCTAGGGAACAGTGTTGCTGCAAACAGTTTTAAAGAATATTGGAGAGAGAGAGAGGGCAGGGAAAGTACAGGAAGAGTGCAGGGAGAGTGTATGCATCATGTGCATCATTGTGCAGTGCACCGACATTTATGGTTAATCCATTCTGTTAGCAATACTGTTAGTGTGCCTCAGTATTAAAGGCAGGTGTAATACATCGCCGTGTGCATCACTGTCAAATCGATATTCATAGTTAATCCGTTCTGTTAGCTGTAGTGTTACGGTGTGTCAAAATCACAGGCCACTGTTACTTTTAGGCAGAGTGGGTATACCTGATTTATAGCGATTTGTGACAAATAATTTTTTAACTAAGCAAATGTTTTGTTGAACCTTTTTAAAGCTGCCGAATAAAATTTTTCAAATCCTCGTTCATCTCTAGTTGTCATGAGCAAGGGGCTTTCTCTATGACATCTTTATGCCTTAGTTTAGGAATCCTATAATTATTTAACTAATAAAAATTATTTGCAGACAAAACATTTTCCAAGCTCTTTATGCAAATATTCTCATACTCTACCTTTTACCATGGAACATGAACCTGAAAGTAAATTTGCATAAACCCACTGGGTCTTTTTAATATGAAACAGTAACTACAATACCCTCCTCCACCCACCTTCCAAGCTCAAGAAATTTACAGTAACTTACAATTTTATTTTCTTACCAAAAGAAAAAAGAAGTATTCTTCCAGTATATTGAGAAAGTTTGCCAAAGATCAGCGAACAGATGGCATTGGTTGCTGCAAAGCATATCATCACATATCCAACAAAATGTATTCCCAGGGAGCAGGTAACATAAGACTAAAATAAAGAGATAATTTTATTGATAGATTTGTTTGTTAGAATAAACTAAGAGTAGAAAACATTAAAAGAGGACCTTTTATCAATATTGCCCCATTGAAATAAATGTCCTACCTAGCTGGGTGCCTTCCACTGATGTGCCCTTTTTTTTTTTTCAAATCGACCCCCAAATCGCTTTATAATTGCCCCGTTTCTTCTGCCGCCTGATATGCAAATGAGGCGAACTTTTGTATTGGGCGGTGACAAAGGTTTTGCCTCGGGCGTGTCAGCGCTTCTCACAGGCTGAGAGCACAGCCAATTGCAGCGCTTGGCTTGGCTTCTCCTTGGCTGAGAGCCGAGCACTGCGATTGGCTGCGCTCTCAGCCAGAGAGAAGCGCTGCCACGCCCGAGGCAAAACCTTTGTCACTGCCCCATACAAAAGTCTGTGGTCAGGATTCTGGCATCTGGGGTGGAAACAACTCATTGGCCGGAAGATTTATTCAGTATAAGACTCATGATTCCATTCATTCTGAAAGGCGCTCCTTATGTCATAAAAGATTTGTCTGCTTATGTCATCCTGGGATTACTCGGGTTTAGGGTCCATAGACCTATCTTTAATTGGAGTACTGGGGAATTGATAAAATGGGGTCCCCAGTGCTCTAACATTGCACTTCTATCCAGCTTTCTGGTTTGGATTTGGAGGAAAGTTCATTACCTGAATTTATTAAGGATTTTCAGGATGTTTCTTCTAAAAAAGCATCTGAGTCCTTGCCTCCACATCGGGATAATGAGTGCTATCGAACGAATGGCCAATGCGAAATTCCCTAAGAACGAGATTTATAATCTTTTTGGACCCAAATGACAGGCCATGAAAGATTATATACATGATAGTCTAAGGAAAGGACATATTAGGACGTTTATATCCCCTATGGGAGCTGGGTTATTTTTTGTTGGGTAGAAAGACTAAGTTATATCCTTGTATCGACTATAGCGAATTAAAATAATGTCACTGTGAGGAACCAGTATCCTCTTCCACTTATTCCTGATCTTTTTAATAAAATTGTTAGGGCTCAGTGGTTTTCAAAGATTAAGCTCAGAGGAGTTTATAATTTGATTATAATCCCGGAAGGGGACAAATGGAAGACGACATTCAATACACCTGAAGGGCATTTCGAATACTTAGTAAGCAGTCTTCTAAAACCTTATTAATGGCATTCTTTTGGAATTCCTGGGTCTCCTTGTTGGGGTCTATCTTGACAATATTTAAAATTTGTCTTCTGATTGGGCTTCACATGTTGTGCTGTGCATGTAAGGAAGGTTTTACAAAAATTGAGGGAAAACCAACTGTTTGGCAAAATTCAGTAAATGTGTCTATGGTATTATAGAAGCCTCCTTCCTGGGTTATATACTGACATCTCAAAATTTTTATATGGACCCCGCCAAAGTGCAAGCCATTGATTTTGCTAGATCCACTTCCCTCAAGGCTATTCAGAGGTTTCTAGGGTTTACAAATTATTATAGAAAATTTATTAGAAATGTTTCAATCATTGCCAGTTTCATTCCTGCTCCGATACTCATCCAGCCAGATGTCACCAGGCAATTTAAAGACAAGTCGAGGCTTCTGAGGTTGGAGTGGGCGCCGTATTGTCAGAGGGTTTATCTTCTCTGTCTAATTTGCAGTCATGTATATTCTTTTCCAGAAAATTTTACACAAATGTTTTCCACTAATTCAAATCTGTGTCTTGGAGTTTTGGAGGCGTCACATTGCTCTATAGTTGCCGGTCATCCCGATACTAAACATTAGGTTTGCAGAGTCTACTGGTTGCCTACTTGGTTACAAGATGTGGTTGCCTTCATCTCTGAATGTGATATTTGTGCATGGGCCAAGATACCCAGGAGATGTCCTGGGGGTCTAATTTATCCCTTGCTCATTTCTCAGAGACCTTGGACCCATATGTCTATTGATATCATAACTGACCCTTCTCCCTCCCAGGGGAGGACAGTTGTCTGGGTGGTCATTGACACATTCTCTAAGATGAGTAATCTTATTCCATTGGCCAATTTGTTCATAGACAATATCCTCAAATTACATGGGATATCCCGTCCATTTTCTCAGATAGGAGTGCAGTTTGTCTCAAGATTCTGGAGAAAATTTAGTAACAGGTTGGGGATAAAACTGTTGTTCTTTTCTGCATTCCACCCTGAAACAAATGGACAACTCAAAGGGTCAACCAGGTTTTGAAGCAGTTTTTGAAGTGTTTTATGCCTGATTGTCAAAAAAAAAAAAAAAGAAAAGGTTTTGGTCTATGGCGGAGTTTGCTACTGGCAACCATGTCAGCTCTTTCAGAGGCATTTTACCTCTCAATTGCAATTATGGGTTTAATCCGTGGTTTTCTTCTGTGTCTGTTTTCAATTCTGCGGTGGATGCCATTTTGAATGATCTGTGCATAGTTTGGACCCAGGATCACAGAAGCCCGGAAAAAGATCAGAGCATCCAGTGTGAGGAAGCCAATAAGAAACGTTCCATGGGTCCGAATTTTGTTCTGGGAGAAATGGTATGGCTTTCTACTAAAAAGTTACGTCTAGGGTTTCCTTCTGATAAATTAGCTCCTGAGGTTTTTTTTTTTATAAACATTGGGCCAGATTTATCATTACACTTACATCTTACTCCACTTTTACATCTGCCCAAAGTCACTTTTAGTTAGACAGATTTATTAATGGTCCTTTAATACTGTGATAAATGTGGATTGACGGTAGCAGTTTATCCTTCAGTAAGCGGCTTTACAAAAGTCGCACGTCTTTACAAAAAAGTCGCATGTTCTATTAAAAAGTCGCATAAGATAAGCATGGTCCCCCCTGGAGTGAAATTGAGCAATTTATTGCGACTTTTTTGCGACTTTTTTTGCGACTTTTTAAATGGTTGCAATAGTAAATCTGTCTAGAGATTCATTTACATAAGACAACACGCCCACTTTCACAAAACTGGAGAGCTTAGTGCAGAGCTTGAAAAAGTCGCAAAAAAATTTGCAATTTTACCGGATTGCGCATTTTTTTGCGACTTTTTCACTCCATTAAAGTGACTTTAGCTAATGATAAATCTGGCCCATTGTTTTTATTGTTGTTTTCACAAATAAAGAAAGCATTGCATTTACAATTGTCACAATACATACAGAGTATAACAGAAGTGATTCTTACAATGCCAACCCCCCCTCCCAACATGAAAATCAATAAACTTTCACATATTGGAAGTCCTTTTCTACATGATTCTTTGTACTGTATGTTCCCTTGTTTTATTTCCTCCTAGTCCATGCTTTTTGTGCTGTTAATAAGAAAAATATATATCCCTGTTAGGAGAGAAAAAGTACTACGGAGTCTTCTGCTAGGACTGTTGGGCTTCTTTATATCTAGATTATAACATATACCATGGGTCTGAATTTGCAAGCTTTAAAAACCATTCTGTATGCACAAAGGGTCATATTGTTGTCAGGACCTCCGATTCCGAAAAGACTGCCATGTAGATTCTCCATTTTTTTGAAGAAACTCACGATCAGAGTCGACTTGCGACTTTCAACCTCTAGGCTGTCAAGCCTCAAACATTTATAGGTATGTTGTATTACCTCTTTCACCGATGGGAGATCCGCAACTATCCAGTGTTTCAAAATGCATCTCTTAGGCGCTAGAAACAATACATGTAACACTTTCCCTATCCTAGGGCGAATCGCCTCACTCCCCACGTGAAACAGGAGTACAGTTGGGTCCATGGGTATTGTAACTCCACATTTACTTTTATCCCACACCTTTTCCATGTCATAAATTGTTTATTTATTTGTGCCAAGTTTCCTTCCGGGTGTCTCCAAATATCCATTTTTTTTTACACCAAAAAACAAATGGAATAATTTCCTAGCTGCTTTCCATGCTCCCTGTTTTTAAGTTGCTTGGGCCACTTGGCATATTTAGTACGCAACACCACATTTAAACTCCACGGTTTTGCCAATTCCTCCCTAAGTAAAGCGTGGAATAATGTGAGGACCTATTTATCCAATCTATACCGGGTCTTAGTAAACTAGCTAGATTATATAATCTGATATCAGGGAATCCCGTACCGCCTACGGATTTATGTCTGTTAAGAATATTCAAAGATATCCTGCCCCTCTTTGATTGCCAGAGGAATTTTCGGAATGCTTTGTTTAATATGTTTATATCTGTATGCCTTAACATTAACGGTAATGTTTGCATTGGGTATAACAGTTTTCTAAAGCTCATCATTTTAATCAAATTACTTTGACCCAGTAATGAGAGAGGAGATGTGACCACATGTTTAACTCATCTAATATTTTCTTTATTATCGGGGGGTAGTTGAGTTTGTAAAGTGAATCAGGAGATTTCCCTATCTTTATGCCAAGATACTTTATAGACTGAGGCGCTACCTTGATCGGAATATTTAATGGTATGAACTGTTTTAATTTTAGTGTGTTAGTCAATTCTAAGAGTTCACATTTCGATTCATTGACTTTGAATCCTGACATACTACCAAACCTAGCCAGCAAATCAAATAAAGCCGGTAAATCCTGTTTAGGTTGAGCTAAGAATAATAATAAATCATCCGCAAATAATGCATGTTTGACCATATGTTTCCCAATTGAGATCCCCCTAATCTTTTCATCTCGGATAATTGCCCTTGACAACGGTTCCAACGCAATATTAAATAAAAGCGGAGACAGAGGGCATCCCTGTCTTGTGCCTTTCTGTAAGATGAAGGGTTGTGACAGGTAGCCCGGGACAGAGATCCCCGCCATAGGCGAGTTATATATAGATGATATATACACCCTGATTGGCCCCGAAAAGCCCATGACATCTAGTACATCATTCAACCATCCCCAGCTCACATCAAATGCTTTCTCCCCATCCATTGTTAGAAGAGCTGGGGATGGATGAAGGTGCGATCTGAGTTTAATCTCATCTAACACTAATAATACCTTCTGGATATTATATACTGCTGATCTCTGTTTTAGGAATTCCACCTGATGCGGTGATATGATACTTGGGAGGATCCAGGCTAATCGGTCTGCCAATATTTTAGATAAAAATTTAAGATAGTCATCTATGAGTGATATCGGCCTATACGATGATGCTATGGTGCCATCTCTCCCCTCCTTCTGAAGGACTTTAATATACGCGGTGTTCATATCAGATGGGGTGGGGAGTCCCTGTAGTATTTGGTTATATAGTGACGTGAGAATCGGAGAGATCTTTGAAACTAGCAGTTTATAAAATTCATTTGTGTAGCAGTCTGGGCCAGTTGCTTGGCCGTTTTTTGACTGACTAATCACTGTTTTGACCTCTTCCTCCGTAATTGGTTTATTTAATATTTCCAGGTCTTCCTCGCTAACTTTAGGTAACAGAAGTTAATCCAACCAAGTATGCCCAGGTTGATAACCACCCCTCGGAGTAGAATACAAATCCGGGTAATAGTCCCTTAATATTTTGACAACTTCTCGTGGGTGGTTGTGGGTATTATTCACCTTATCTTCCATGGCTCTAATATGGGAGTCCGGATTTAATCCCTTTGCTAGGAGTTTGCCTGATTTATTGCAATATTTGAAGAGCTTGGCTTCCCTTCATTCCCGCAGCATCAACTCTGTCTTAGCCAGCTTTCATATTTTGATTTTACCTCCATCCATGTCATAAATTGTGTATACGTTGTTTTGAGGGAGTGGGAGAGATCCCTCAATTTTTGAAAAATTTGCTTTTTCAAGTTCCTAATGTATGCCAATATCTGCCCTCTGAGCACTGACTTCCCTGCCCTCCATAATAAAATGTGGTTCTCCCGATTCAGCATTATTATCCCAATATTCCATCCACCAGTGATTCAACATCTCTGAGAAACCCTCATTAAGTGCAAAATCTGATGGGAATCTCCACAAAAAGTCAATCCCTTTGGGGGTGTGATCTGCGTACTTTAATATCAGGGGGGCATGGTCTGAGCTTATTAGATCCCCTATCTGAACCTGTATGGTTCTTCTCAAGATAGGTTCAGTTACCAAAAAGTAATCCAATCTTGACCAGGACTCGTGGGCTGCTGAAAAATGAGTGAATTCCCTCCCCTTTGAGTAGAATTGGCGCCATGCATCATACAGTCCTGTTTCTCTTGCCATCCTATGTAGTATATTATCCCTATGTCTAGGAACAGTACGTTTGCCCAACATACTGCGCCTATCCTCCTCATGTATCATTACCGCATTCAGATCACCTGCAACTATCTTAAGACTAGTTGTGTCAACCGTCAGGTCATTTTTTAAAGCAGTGAAGAAAGACACGCTAGTATCCTGAGGGCTGTATATATTATAAATGCTCACTATATCTCCCCTAGATCAATATTAACCTGTAATAGTTGTCCTTCTAAGTCTGATTTCTGATTCAGTACACTATGTCTGAGATTCTTATGAATTAATACTAAAACCCCCCCTTAGAATCTTTGGATGGAGAGCCTAAGACCTGCCCCACCCATAATTTGTGCATGCGAAAAAAATCTGTTGCAGGGAGGTGTGTTTCTTGAAGCAACGCTATGACTGCTTTCAGGCGTCTCAAGTGACGCAATACCATCATGCCCTTGTGTGGGGATTTAAGTCCCTTAGCGTTTCATGTGACTAATGTTGGCATGGCTGTGTCTCATAGATATGGTGTTTCTGATATAACAGTACAATGTCTGATACCCAACCTCTCCAAGATGTAGTTATGGCTCCCACCCAACATACCCCAACTATTGTAATAGAACAGTAAAGTAGGGTCCCTACAAATACCCTGTATCCATAACTGGTTCGGACCTCTCTTCCCAGCATGATCCCTCCTCTACTCACGAATCACAGCCAGTAGCTCTCCTTCACTTCGGACAATCTGGCTCTTAAGATATCATGCTGTTAAGAAGTATGGTGCCAAGGGCACACACTTTAGCAGTATACAAGTAGTTATGCATTAACAGTAGCAACACAAGTCTATAGCTTTGTTTCAAACCAGAAAATGCAAAGCAGAATCTCTCCCTCCTGGATGTGATGATTCCCATCAGGACATAGCTACAGTCTAGGCTTCTTTCTCTGCTCCCTGCATTCCTCTCCTTGCTGTGGATCCAACAGCACAGCGTGCTTGTCTCCTCTAGGTGGTATCTTACGGCGGCCATCCTCAGGTAAGTCATATCCTGGTAGCTCCAGTTGCATATCTGTTAGGGCTCCTCTGGCCTCCTGGGGGGTGTGTAAGGTGTCCACAGTTTCATCTGGCCAGAACACCCTCAGTATTGCCGGGTACATTAGTGAAAATTTGACCTGCGCTCGATATAGTGCCGTGCATATAGGGGCGAATTCCCGCCTTTTCTTTGTGATCTCTGCTGAGAAATCTTCAAACAATAAAATCCTCTGTCCCCTTATCTCTATAGGGGCAGTGCGTTTCTTATAGGCTTTCAGGACGGCGACTTTATCATTATAGTCCAGGAACTGCATGACTATTTGTCTAGGCCAGGGCTGGCCAACTTGCGGCTCTCCAGCTGTTGCAAAACTACAACTTCCACCATGCCCTGCTGTAGGCTGATAGCTATAGGCAGATTTGTTTTGCAACAGCTGGAGAGCTGCAGGTTGGCCATCCCTGGTCAAGGCCTTTGCCGCAGAGCTGGGTGGACATAGTTATTTGCCGGTTCCTGCCTTTGCGATTCTAGCGGTGGGCCTACCCTATGTGCCCTCTCCACTTTGCACGACGAGGGTAAGTTAAGTGCTTTAGGCAACTCATGCTCACATATATCTAGAAGTTCTCCTGGCAGTATGAATTCAGGTAGGCCCACTAACCTTAGATTGTTCCGGCGTGAGCGATTCTCTAGGTCGTCGATTATGTCCCCCATCCGCATATTTTCTTGTCTGAGTTTTGCCACCTCTGCTTTTAGTGAGGCATAGTCATTGTCTACTGTGCCTAATCTGTCCTTCGCTGTTTTCAGACGCTTACCATGCTCTACCAGTTTACTCTGGATATGCGCCAGCGCAGCTTTCACCGTGCTGGAAAGCGATTCCTGTAGATCCGGCAGGATCCGGGCTGCAACCTCCAGAGCCAGCCTTTTGTAGTCCACATAACGTTCATCCGCCATGTCCTCACCGTCAGGTCTTTCTTGTGACGATAGGACTTGTGATTCCTGTTCGGACATGTTGGAGGAGGCGGGATCTGCCATCTTACTTGTTGCTCCAGTCGCATCAGGTACTTTAGACATCTTTGTTTGCCCTTTTTGGCGAGTCTTGCTTCCCATATTCACAAGATACCGGTCCATAGGAACCGGCTCTAAAATATTGCACTGATTGGTACCGGTCCTGCTGTGCCACAGATCCGGATTCCTGGGGAAGCTTGCGATTTGCAGAGCCATACTGAGCAGAGCTCTGAGGAGTGCGACTGCTCATGCCGGTGCCAGAATTGGTAGTCGCTCCTAAGTTTTTATTGGCCCATATAAGATCACCTTTATTATTAATCCAATATCTTTTGCTATTCAGATGCCATCCTCCTTTAGGATACATAATCTTTTCCACAAATCACTGCTTAAGAAATATATTACTCCTGTTATTCCTCCAAATAAACCACCTGATCCAGCTGTTTTCCAAGGTTAACTGGAATATGAGATAGAGAAAACTTTTGCCTTCCAGAGAGATGAGGGCCCTCTGCAGCAACAAAATGCAATGCTCTGTTTCTCCCCACAGTGGGCGTGTGCTGGGAGAGATTAGAAGTGTGTTGATTGCCCAGCTGCTCTGTTACTGTGTGCTAATGGTTCTGGCTAATGGACCGATGAGGTTATGATCCAGGAACTTAGCACTCTAACTCCCTTCCTGGCCATACACCAGTGGCTGTTCATAGCTTTTGACTTACTAGTTGTGTTCCTGGTTCTCCCTCCTGTTCTTCTTTGGATTGCTCATCCTTCTGACACTAGCTAGTCTTCTAACCACTCTGTCTCTCATTTGGTACTGTGCAGCCCGACTGGTTTTGACAAATATACATACTACTCTGTATTTTGTTTGTCCATCTCCTCACTTATATAACGTAGGGACTGTCAATCAGTTGCGGTCTAGTTATCTAGGGCTTGTACTGCAAATAGGTAGGGAAAGTGGGCTGGGTAGTAGCCTTAGGGTAAATTCAAACCAAGCCCTTAACGAGCCATATATGCCTCTCTTGCCCCGGATATAAAACTCAACTTTTATTAATTACACTTAAAATAGTTATTCAAATGTGAGCTAACTTTAAAAGTTTTTTTGATCAGTAGTTTATGGATCTGAACCTACTTGTACTAATGCAGTCACATATGGGTGTGCACTCCCCTACTGTCTGCTCGTGTATCCTTGATCCATTATAGTATATTTTGCTAACTGCGTATTGTGGTAAGGTGCAAGGTGTCATATGCGATGGCAGGTACGTGTCACCGAGGTTGCTGGCCTCGGTGAGGTGAGAGCCGGGTTTTTGTCTGCAGCAGCTAGTGCTGTTTTGACTCTTTTAAATAGCATGGCTGCAAAGCCGATCCGGGCCGGCTCTTACTGGGAGCAGCTAAAGAGTAGGGTGGGTGGCTGCTCCCCACGGTCCAGTCCGAGTTTTGGGCTGGGTATAAAACACAGCCATCAGCTGTGTCTGGTGTGATTATCCTGGAGCCTGCTAACAGGGCTGAGGAGTTCTCTGTGCTGGAGGACGGAGCTCAGCAAGGTGGTGTTTCCCTGCAACCTGAAGGAGGAATCGCCTGCGGCTGAACCGACTGCTAGGTGTGAACCCGCACTTAAACCACCCAAGGTGACTGGACCCTGTGTTGGCCTGTTTTTGGTTTTGCCACATGATTTCTGTTGTGTGTGAACTGTCACCAAGAGACTGTTTTCATTTCTGGTGTGCAAGTGTGAATAAAACACTGTTTGATGCACAATCTGGACTCCTTGTTTTGCCTCTAAACTGCACCCGCACCGCTGTCTACCAGAGCGACTCCCACATTTGGTGTCGGATGCGGGCATGCGCAGTGAGGCTGGCGTGAACGCCGAACTTTGTTTTTGCTGAGCAAAAGTGAATGTCCTATATTAAGCCGGCAAAGTTGCAGCCTGTGATCCCCGACAAAATGGAGGCGGCTGTGAAAGCCCTCATAGAGGCTAACGTGCAGCAGCGGGAGACCAACCAGCTACTGCTACAGCACGTGATGGCGTTGCAAGCGGCAGGAGCGTCCCACCGCGTCCACGATGCCCGGAAAGCTGTCCGTGCCGCGATCCCTAAGATGACCCCCTCGGATGATGTTGAGACCTATCTGGCGGTGTTCGAGAAGGTGGCCGTGAGGGAGAAATTACCCGAGAACAGTGGGCAGAGGTCGTCGCTCCGTTCCTGGCGTCTGGACCCCAGCAAGTTTTTTTGATTTGGCAGACGACCAGGCTGCTGATTATTCCACGGTGAAGGGGAGATCCTGGCCAGACTGGGGGTAAATGTGTTGGTCTGGGCTCAGCGTGTCCACCAGTGGGACTTTAACGTGGCTGAACCCGCCAGGCCGCAGTACTATGAGTTGCTGCACAGGTTGCAAAAATGGCTGCAGCCTGAGGTTCTGAGTCCGACTGCTATGCTGGACCGGCTGCTGGCTGACATGTTTTGGAGGGCCTTGCCTTACCCCCTTCAACACTGGATCGGCCAGGTATCCCCCACCAATGCCCTTGAGATGGTCGACCTGGTGGAACGATATGAGGCCACCAGAAACCTGCAGGGGGTTCATTTGGGAGGGGCCAGTCAAACCCGGAAGTCTCCACCCCAGTCCGGCGGCCGGCCAAACCCGCCCGGGATGTACCTCTTGCAGATCCGTCCCCAGTGGTCTGCTGGCAGTGTCGGGAGCCTGGACACATAAGGGCCAACTGTCCACAGTGGGGGAACCCATGGAGACTAATTATGGGTACCGGCCTTCCATGTATGCCCGGAGACTGTGTGCGACCGGCACCCCGAGACAATAGACAGTCGTCATCTGTGCCAGGTGCAAGTCGGGGATAACCTGGCAGTGGCGCTGTTGGACTCAGGGAGCCTGGTAACCCTGGTAAGTGCTGCCCTGGTACAGCCCACCCAGTATACGGGCCGGAAAGTGGGTGTGGTGTGCATTCACGGAGACTTAAAGGATTATCCCACTGCTGTAATGTCTCTGTCCACGGCGGCCGGCACCTGGACTTGTGAGGTGGCGATCTCCACAAAGCTACCCTATGAACTGATAATTGGGAGAGACTTCCCTGGTTTTCCATCACTGTGGCCTGAGGTGAAGGTGTCTAATAGCCCTGAGACAGGGGTAACCCTAGCAGAGTGGCCTGATACCACTGGAAGGCCAGAACCCTGGGAGCCCGAGTCTGAAGGGCCAGCGGTAGGGGTGACCACTGCTGCAGCGGTAGTGGGGAGACAACCCCACTGAGTGTAATGGTGGGAGACACGGAGGACTTGCCACCGGGACCTGAGTTGGCAGACCTCAATGTCTCCGGGGAAAATTTTGGGACCGCACAACACCGGGACCAAACCCTAACCAGGGCCTGGGAGAATGTGCTGGAAATTGATGGTAAACCCCAGAAACCAGGGGCTGAATTAATGTTCCCACGATTTATTGTTCTGCAGGATATGTTGTATCGGGTGAACCAAATCCGAGGTGAACCTGTTGAACAGTTGGTGGTGCCCACAGCGTATCGCAAGCTTGTCATGGAGCTTGCCCACCAACATGTTCTTGGGGGACACCTGGGGTGGCAGAAAACCCAGGACCGCATACTGCAGCGGTTTTATTGGCCCAGTGTGTTCAAGGAGGTAGAAAATTATTGTAAGTCCTGTCCAACCTGTCAGGTAACTAGCCCCCAGCCACATTTCCGTAGTCCTCTGGTACCTCTGCCAATTATTGAAGTACCGTTTGAGCGAATCGCTATGGATTTAATTGGGCCTGTACCAAAGTCTGCTAGGGGCCACCAACACATTCTGGTAGTTCTCGACTATGCCACTCGGTATCCGGAGGCGGTGCCTCTGCGACATACCTCAGCTAGGCTCATTGCCAAAGATTTAATGGAGATGTTTTCCCGTGTGGGCCTGCCAAAAGAGGTTCTGACAGACCAAGGGACCCCTTTTATGTCCAAAGTAATGAAGGAACTGTGTAAATTGTTGCGTATAAAGCAGTTACGGACGTCCGTTTACCATCCGCAAACAGACGGTCTTGTTGAGAGGTTTAATCAAACTCTAAAAAATATGTTAAAAAGGGTGGTGTCTAGAGATGGGAAGGACTGGGACCTGCTTCTGCCCTATCTCATGTTCGCAGTGCGAGAGGTGCCCCAGGCCTCTACTGGGTTCTCGCCCTTCGAACTGCTTTATGGCAGACACCCTCGGGGCCTGTTGGATATCGCCAAGGAAGCATGGGAACAACAGCCTGTCCCCCACAAAAGTGTCATTGAGTATGTCGCCCAGATGCAGGAACGGATGGAAAGGGTGTTGCCCTTGGTCCGGGAGCATATGGAGGCAGCACAACAAGCCCAGAGTAGGGTGTACAATCGTCAGGCTCGGGTACGGGACTTCAATACGGGAGATCGGGTTTTGGTTCTGGTACCCACCCTTGACAGCAAATTCCTAGCTAGGTGGCAGGGCCCCTATGAGGTGATCGAGAAGGTAGGGAAGTAAATTACAAGGTACACCAGCCAGGCGGCGCAAGCCGGAGCAGGTGTACCACGTGAATTTACTTAAGCCGTGGAAAGATAGGGACACGGCCGACGACCACAGCCCCGGCCAGGGCTTCTAGGTGAAAGGGTCCAGCCCCACAGTTCGAGGCCTGTGAAGCCGTAACCACGGTAAAATTGCAGACAGCCTGTCTTCCAAACAAGTTCAGGAAGTCAGGGAGTTCCTCAGTCGGAACACGGATGTGTTCTCGGACCTCCCTGGCCGCACGTCTCTCATCCGACATGACATCGTCACTGAGCCTCAGGCCAAGGTCCGGTTAAAACCATACCGGGTACCCGAGGCTCGGCGGCGGGCCATCGCGGAGGAAGTGCAGTTAATGTTGAAGCTCGATGTCATTGAGGAGTCGAAAAGTGAGTGGGCCAGTCCCATAGTCCTAATACCCAAGCCGGATGGGACGTTGCGGTTCTGCAACGACTTTCGCAAGTTAAATGAAGTATCCAAGTTTGACGCGTATCCCATGCCCCGAGTAGACGAGCTTGTTGAAAGTTTAGGACAAGCCCGTTATTTTTCTGTGCTGGACCTCACTAAAGGGTACTGGCAGGTACCCTTAACGGAGTCGGCTAAGGAAAAACGCATTTGTTACCCGCAGGGCCTGTATCACTACAAGGTGTTACCCTTTGGCCTGCATGGCGCCCCGCCACTTTCCAAAGGTTAATGGACATAGTGCTGCGACCACATCGTCGGTACGCCTCGGCCTACTTAGATGATGTAGTCATCCACAGCACCGACTGGGAAAGCCATTTACCCAAGGTGCAGGCGGTAGTGGATGCCCTGAGGAAAGCCGGACTGACCGCTAACCCAAAGAAGTGCTCCATAGGGTTAGAGGAGACAAAATATCTGGGATATGTAATTGGGCGGGAGTTATCAAACCTCAGGTAACTAAGGTAGAGGCCGTTCGTAACTGGCCCCGACCGGTCACCACCAGGCAGGTAAAGTCGTTCCTGGGGATTGTAGGTTACTACATGAGGTTTGTGCCCCACTTTGCCACAATAGCAGCGCCATTGACAGACCTGTTGAAGGGGCGAAAGTCTGGGAGGCTTAGCTGGAGTGAGAAGGCGGAGGAGGCTTTCTCCGCGTTGAAGTCGGCCCTGTGTGGGTCCCCGGTTTTGGTGACACCCGACTTCAACAAGGAGTTTGTCATACAGACCGACGCCTCGGAGGTAGGCCTCGGTGCGGTACTGTCTCAGGAGGTCAACGGGGAAGAACATCCCGTTGTCTTCCTGAGCCGTAAGCTCAGTCCCGCCGAGTCCAGATATAGTATAGTGGAGAGGGAGTGCCTGGCTATCAAGTGGGCACTCGAATCTCTCCGCTACTACCTGTTAGGGAGGAGGTTCCGTCTGGTGACCGACCATTCCGACATTTTCCGTGGAACACAGGGCAGGCCGCTTGCAGGGCAACGCAGATGCCCTGTCCCGCGTCCACTGCCTTACGTGTGTTCACCCCCTCAGGGTTGAACAAAGGGGGGGGGGGTATGTGGTAAGGTGCAAGGTGTCATATGCGATGGCAGGTACGTGTCACCGAGGTTGCTGGCCTCGGTGAGGTGAGAGCCGGGTTTTTGTCTGCAGCAGCTAGTGCTGTTTTGACTCTTTTAAATAGCATGGCTGCAAAGCCGATCCGGGCCGGCTCTTACTGGGAGCAGCTAAAGAGTAGGGTGGGTGGCTGCTCCCCACGGTCCAGTCCGAGTTTTGGGCTGGGTATAAAACACAGCCATCAGCTGTGTCTGGTGTGATTATCCTGGAGCCTGCTAACAGGGCTGAGGAGTTCTCTGTGCTGGAGGACGGAGCTCAGCAAGGTGGTGTTTCCCTGCAACCTGAAGGAGGAATCGCCTGCGGCTGAACCGACTGCTAGGTGTGAACCCGCACTTAAACCACCCAAGGTGACTGGACCCTGTGTTGGCCTGTTTTTGGTTTTGCCACATGATTTCTGTTGTGTGTGAACTGTCACCAAGAGACTGTTTTCATTTCTGGTGTGCAAGTGTGAATAAAACACTGTTTGATGCACAATCTGGACTCCTTGTTTTGCCTCTAAACTGCACCCGCACCGCTGTCTACCAGAGCGACTCCCCACAGTATTCATATGCAAAGTTCCACTGACAGATCCACCTACAGTCAAACACTCTAAAAACACTCAAAATCTGTCCCCCGACATGTTTCGCTAGCATACACTAGTGTCATCAGGGGTATTGGACAGACTTGAAACACCTGTTTGTGAGCACCTATTTATAGGAAGCCCATTACATCACCAACCAATCGGCATCTCCGATTCACTATTGACAACTGATACCACCAATTGCCAACATTTTTGGATTAGTGGGTTGCGATCATTGGTTTAGAGGATAATCGCGTCATGCACTAAAGCTGCCTGCTCCGGGTGATAGAAAAAGTTGCTTGATCCATTTTTTCTGCGCATGCTTAAACACTTAGTCGCGATCTCGCTCACCTCTACTGCGCATATGTACGGACTTAGTCATCTCAGTCTCGCCTTCACCACTAGTGCGCATGTATTCGGACTTAGTGCATTCAGTATTATTTCCACCGTTAATGCGCATGTATTCAGACTTAGTTCAAACAACCTCACCTCCACGACTAGTGCGCATGTGATCGGACATAGTCCACCCAAAGTCATTTCTCTACTGCGCCTGCGTGGAGACTTAGTCTGAAGATTATATTCGCGCAGGCTGAGATACTAGGTGCTCCACCAATTACATTATCTATTTATGTATTGCGCTTATATGAAGGTTTTTTTAGATCGGGAGTCATACAGTTCCATCACACTGCAGGCAGGTACTTCTCTACCATATTTGTAGATCTATAAATAGTGCTGTAAGTTACTATAAAGATTTCATTATTGAGACTTTGCCAGTAGATGGTATCACATAGGGCATATGTAGTTGACTGATACTTAACTATCTAGATGTTTCTCATTTAGTAGCCTTAGGGCTTCCTGTCCTTGTCTGTCCCTACTTAGTCTTTACAGGTGCTCTATGAGCTACTTCCCAGCTCCCCCACTATGAGCGACAGGGCTTCTCCTGTCCTCTCCTTGCCCTGCACTCACTAAAGCATGTCTCTTCCCAGAAAATTTGAAGGCACTTATCAGAAGGAAATTTGGTGTCAAGGCACCCATTATGTGTCCTGCCATTGACTGCCAGTAACTATCTCACTTGTTTGCAGTGGTGTTGTGAATGAGAAACCTGGACTATGGGATCATGGCTAGGCTGCTGGGGAGAATGACTGCTTGAACAGAGAGCTCCCACACCAAGAGAGTCTACAAAGCATTTCCCTGATCTCTTACATACATCAAAGAATCCTCGCCCTCCTTTACCACAGAGCACTCAGACGCCATCCTTACCTCTATCTCCAGAAGACCTCAGACCCCAATCAGCTGGATCCTTATGCTAAGATGGTGCCCACATGATGCACCTATCCTCATCTCCTACCACTAGCCAAGTCAAACAACGACAATGTTTTTTTTTTCTATGTTATAACCTTCATTTCTCCTACAGTTTTGTTTTAGTTTCATTGATGCATACTCCTTCATCTTCCCTTATGACCACTGCTGTATACCTTAAATACATTAATGGGGGTTAGGATAATGTCCTTAAATACCAAGGGACTTAACTGCCCGCAGAAATGGGCCTACAGTATGTATGGAAGGAAGCCTTAACTGCACATGCAGATGTGCTATGTATTCAGAAGTCATACCTATCGTCTGCCGATGCCAGATGAGTAAAACACAGCCTTTCCCCAATATTATCCACTCCTATAAGGTCAAAAAATCAAAAGGAGTCTTTATGGCTGTCAAAAACACAATAGCCTTTTACAATTATTACCAAAATAATAGATACTAAAGGACGATATGTCATTCCGATATGCTCAATCGATATGAACAATATCAGTTACACCCTAGTTAACCTATATGCTCCTAATCATCACCCACACTCTTTCCTTCTTAAGGTCATGGGAATAGTTAATAAACAGAAACAAGGTAAACAAATCATTTGTGATTTTAATACATTAGACCCTTCCCTGGACTCCACAAACCCTATTCGCCGACCTACTGTCAGATTGTCCTCTATTATACACTCTGAGGGTCTTGTAGATGTTTGCAGGGCACATCATGGTTAGGAGAGAGACTTCACATTATTCTCTCCTTTCCATGTTTCTTAATCCCGCATTAACATGTTTCTAGTGGACCACACTGCCCTCTTCCACACCACCGCCTCAGAAATTGGGCTAATCCAATGGTCAGACCATACCCCGATTACCATCACCCTAGAGGAGCAATTACAGTCTACCTTAGCCCCGATATGGAGAAACAACACCTATATCCTTCAGCACCCAAAGTATGCCCCAGGAATCCTATAAGCTTTCACTAAAGATTTTCAATTTAACGCGGGCTCACTCCAAAATCCCTATATTGTATGGCAAACTCATAAAGCCTTTATAGGGAATTTAATAAAAATAGGACATATTGAAAAGAAATCCAGAAAAAGGGAGATATCCTCTTTGATGGAGAAAATATCACATCTTGAGGCAGTCAATAAAAAGCAACCTACCCCTTCACGTTCTCGAGAACTAGCTACTGAAGGAGAGAAATTAAGGGGACTCCTTCAAAATCATGAGAGATAACCCTACTGCGCTTAAAAGCTAGATTTTATGCCCAAGGTAATAAAGTGGGTAAACTTCTAGCCTGTCAACTCAAATCGCAATAAGCCTGTACTAGAATCCCATACATACTACACAGCAATATTAAACTCATAGATCTAAGGGATATTGCAGAGCAATTCAGACTTTATTATAATAACCTTTATAACCTTAAAGGCCACACAACCTCATTAGTTAAAGACTTCCTACTCAAAGCATCCCTACCCTCTCAGATACTCAAATCCAAACACTGAATAGCCCTATCACAGAAGAAGAGATCAAATGCCTGCTACCCTCTTTTCAGATGGGTAAATCCCCCGGCCCAGATGGAATATCCTATGAATACTACAAACAATTCCATCCTGTATTACTTCCCCACCTTTTATCTATCTTCCAAAAAGCCGCAGATGGGACCCCGTTCCCCTCTGATATGCCAACAGTTTTGATTTTGACTCTCCCTAAGCCTGGAAAACCAGACAATGTTCCACAGAATTTCCGACCTATTTCACTACTTAACTCAGATGCGAAAATCTTTGATAAACTACTAGCAAACCATTTGATTCCTATACTTCCCTTTCTGATAAAGGAAGACCAACCTGGATTTGTTAAAGGACGGCAGGCGTCGAATAACACTAGGCGGCTCCTGGATATATTCAACTTCGCAGAAAGCAGCTGCATTCCCCTTCTCGCAGTCACCCTCGATGCCGAAAAGGCGTTCGACTGTTTACATTGGTCATTTGCATTTTCAACACTGGCAGAAATGGCCTTTAAAGGTAACATTATAAATGCTTTAACTAGCTTATATTATTCTCCATCTGTCAGGGTGTTTGTGAATGGGGTTCTATCTGACAGTTTTACAATCTCCAACTGTTCCAGACAGGGATGCCCGTTCTCACAACTCCTTTTCATCTTAGCTCTGGAACCGTTGGCCCAACATATTAGGAACACACCTGGCTTGGAGGGAGTCACAGTTGGGACTGAGAAACATATCATGCTCAATGCAGATGATATTCTCACACTAACCCCACACAATCCTTGAAAATAGTGCTAGACATTATTTCTCATTTTGGACCCCTTTCCTATTATAAAATCAACAAATCAAAATACCAGCTATTGCCTATCCACCTATCCGTGGAGGATCTGTGATTGCTCCGCTCATCTCACACCTTGCATTGACAGACCTCAGAATTGAAATATTTAGGAATCAAACTTATTCACCCCCCTTCCTCACTATTATATAAACATAACTTGGACCCTTTCCCCCTTACCATGACTTGGGACTTCGCCAGTTTTTCACTAAAGGACATATCCTAGGTGAGAAAGGTTGCTTTATTTCAAGTGATGACCCTGCCGAAACTGACTTATGTTTTCCGGGCCCTACCCATCTCTCTCCCAGAGATATTTTTGAAAAAAGTACAGACACTCCTAAACAATTACCTCTGGAAATCTGGTCGTCCCAGAATAGCATATTCACTGCTAATCAAAAGAATAAAAGCAGGAGGTATCGGCCTGCCCTTCATTAAAGACCATTATAGAGATCTAGGACTGTCCCCTGTGTTAGACTGGTGGACCCCTAGCCCTCAAAAAACTTGGGTACAAATTGAATCACATATTGCAAGCAGATATGGTTTACAAGACTAACTAGTTGGTATTCTATGGAATGCTCCACTCCCCTCAGGCCATCTCCTTACCATGTCCCATGCCTACTCTCTTTGGTCGCAGATACCTACTGGCCCCTGGTATTGCCCAAATGGCACAGGAAGGTTAGCGTTAGGTCACGAGCTACTTGAGATACCTTGGCGCAGTGCTTAGGCTCCGATATGTTCTCCACAGTAGGATATATCGGCTAAACTCTCAATTTTCACACCAGTATGAGGGTTTAGTCAGACCGCCGAGTGCACCTGTCCTTGTAAATGTTATTGTTATGTCGCAGATACATACCTAAAACAGCACTTCCAACTCATTCTTACCCTCTCATGTATCCATAAAGGTTCTAGAGGCAACCATAAAAGTTTGGACCTGACCATACTTAGTCTAGAGTATACTTTGGTCACCATTGAGCGGACTGAGAGAGATATGCAATGTTCAATTAAATGTTGTTACACCCAGGTGTTCACCCTGCACATTTTTCTGTTTCTTTACTTTATTTTATTTCTTTCAAATTACTTTAACATGAACTCTTTCAGGAGATGTGCTATGAGACTTATGTCAATGTTTTTACGTAATACTGTGTGGTACTCTTGTGTATTTGATCACAATCTGACTGTTGTACACCACTGTCATTGCCTGGGCACAAGGTCCATATTGTGTGGTTTTTCATGCTTGTTCTATGATAAAAACCCAATAAAAACTATTATTAGAGGAACCTGGACTACTACAGACTGGACCTATTGGGCCAGATTTATCATTAGCTAAAGCCACTTTAATGGAGTGAAAAAGTTGCAAAAAAAAATGCGCACATTTTTTTGCGACTTTTTCAAGCTCTGCACCAAGCTCTCCAGTTTTGTGAAAGTGGGCATGTTTTCTTACGTAAATGAATCTCTAGACAGATTTACTATTGCGACTATTTGAAAAGTCGCAAAAAAGTCGCTAAAAATTGCGCCATTTCACTCCAGTGAGGACCATGTTTATCTTATGCGACTTTTTAATAGAACATGCGACTTTTTTGTAAAGACATGCGACTTTTGTAAAGCCGCTTACTGAAGGATAAACTGCTACGATCAAACTACATTTATCACAGTATTAAAGGACCGTTAATAAATCTGACTAGCCAAAAGTAACTTTGGGCATATGTAAAAGTGGAGTAAGATGTAAGTGTAATGATAAATCTGGCCCATTGTCTGACTCTTTAACCAATAAATCCAGGTTTGGTTTGGGATCCAGTGATGGTCGGGTTAGAGTATGGAGGCATTAATCTTGCCTTTGCTGTGGAACAACAGTGGTGTGATGTGGGGAGCCATGGCATATGACAGTTGGTCAATCCTGTTACTGATATAATGGATACTATGTGCAAAGAGCTTCTACTTTTCATAAGTAGGTATAACAGTAATACAGCTTACTTTTTCATATATTTACCGTTCATCTGTGTCTTAGTACATTAAACAGTGTGCTGCTACTCATAGTTCTATTCATTATATTGCAGCGTGCACCTGCACCTTTATTGATACACATTATGGATGTGCTGGTTTAATCTTCATTTGTGTTGTACACACACACAGAAATTTTCATTTGATTTTTAACTTTCATTTGATTCCAACAACTCCTTTATACATTTTTTTTTGTCAAAAAGTGTATGTAACTGCGTTATTTTGACATCAGCTGCTCCAGAATGGTCACTGGTAGCGCAATTTGTTTTATCACTATAATGTGTTTTTGTTATGTTAATGTGTTAAGCCTGTCAAAATAATGTGGACTATATCTGTATATTGCTTCAAAATTTCTGCTATTTATATGAGATAAACTAGATACTCTACACATAACAAATGTATTTTAAGCATCTTATTATGTTTGAATTATATTTAGTACAGCAGTTTATTTTTTATTGCAATCTTCCCAGTAAGAGTGCTTCTTTTCCAGCCCATATTTTGATGTTTTTGTTATATATAATATTTTTCATATGGACCACCACAATGGGGATCTTCTCCAGTATTAGAAGTTTGTTAGTTTCGTCCTTGTATACTGTGCATTACTGTATTAAGTATTGTACCCAATTGTGTTCCTCTCAAAGGCAACCCATACATGCTCAGCTATTTCTGACATCCCCATAAATTTTAAATGGCAGTAATTTGCATTCTCAGCTCCTACCCCATTTAAAATCCTCCTCACTGTTATTTACTGATTAGTAGGGTCCCAGGAGTGGGGTTTAGCGCTAACATACATTTATCATCTATCCTGTGGGTAAGTGATAAATGTCTTTTGTGACAAACCCTTTTAAGAACATGGATATATTTACGTTTATGATAAACGGAAAAATACCTTTGTATAGTCTCCAGCCAAAAATCCTTGTTCAAAACCACTCCACATTGTAAGAGGAATAAGAAGACACTGGCGTTCATCTTTAAGATGTCTTAGCGTTTCCAATACTTTTATCCAAAATGGTTCATCGTCTTCATTGTCTTCCTTCTCAGCTTTTTTTAGATTGATATTATCCAAAAATATAGTAACCATCAAAACCGCAAGAACTCCACTACCTGAAATGTAATGTGAAAGAAGTTCAAAACCTTAAAAGACATGTTCCATTAACCCCAGTAAGAACTACAAACTCCAAATAGAAATGAGCAAATTCATTATTCATTCATTACAAATTTTTCACAGAAATTCCGTTTTGGCGATTGACTTGGATGAATCATGTAAAACTGCACCAGCGCCATTTTACTGTGTAAATTGGGGGGCTAAAAGGTAGAAAGGATAAAGATAAAAGATCACATGCCCCTGGGAGGGAGGGGGGCTTGCACTGATTGGCTCAAAGGCTGACAGACAGGCTGTGAGTAAATCAGGAGGCAGGATTTTGGCAGGTCTTTCAGTCTCTGAGAGCATGCGTCTTGGATATGCTTGTCAAAAAGCAATAAATATACCATGCATTTTTTGCACACTACTGCACTAGTATACTGTGCAGATTTCGTTAATGCATTGTACTGCATTAATATACCAGTTTCATTTAACACATTGTATTGCATCAATATACCATGCGGTTTTGGTTAATGCATTTTATTGCATCTATATACCATGCAGTTTTAGTTAGTTTATTATATTGTGGTAATTACGGCAATATGTATATATGTATATATGTATATATAACGAACAAAAACAGCTCCAGCATCCAAATATGTGGAAAGACCAAATTAGAATTACCGGTAATTCCGTTTCCTTGAATCCACCATGACGGCAGTTTACAGAGAGATGACCCTTGACCTTATAGGGGCAGGAACACAGAGAGATTAAAAGGCCACCACCCACACACACACCTCAGTACTTTCTGAATTACCTCATGGGTGCAACCTAACTAACTAAGAAAACTAAATATATATATATATTATTATTTTTTTTTTTCGGTATTACTTCATACTCAGAATATAATAAGGTGGGGAAATATATAGGCCGTCATGGTGGATTCAAGGAAATGGAATTACCGGTAAGTCTAATTCGGTCTTTCCATTTCATCCACCATGACGGCAGTTTACAGAGACCTAACAGATCACTAACGAGGGGGGGCAGCTGCCTTCAGAATACTCTGACTGAAAGACAGGTCTGCACTGTTTGCCAAGTCAATCCTATAGTGCCTGGCGAAAGTGCTTCTGCAAGACCAGGTAGCTGCTTTACAGATGTTCTCTAAAGAGCCGCCTGCTCTTTCCACCCAGAAAGAGGCCATGGCCCTAGTAGAATGAGCTCTGACATTTAACGGGCAACCTTTCCCTGCCAGTCTGTAGCAGCTAGATATAGTATCCTTTATCCATCTACCGATGGAAGCCTTAGAGGCTTTTTTACCCTTATTCCGTCCGACGTAGAGAACCAGAAGATTATTTTGCTTCCTGAATTCTTCTGAGGCCTTTAAATAGGCTATTATCATACTTCTAACATCTAAGGGATGTTCCTCACTGTACCCCTGGTCACTTGGGGAAGAGGGAAATTTTGGAAGGATAATTTCTTGTTCCCTATGAAAATCAGACACAACCTTAGGAAGGAAGTTGGGATCCAATCTTAAGACTATCCTATCTTCAAAGACCGCTAAGTATGGTTCTCTACAGGATAGCGCCTGAATTTCTCCCAGGCGTCTGGCGGAGGTTATTGGGATCAAAAAGGCCGTTTTATAGGAGAGATGTTTTAGCGAGATCTGGGACAGAGGAGTAAAGGGAGGATTCATAAGCCCCTCTAGAACTAATCCCAAATCTCACTGAGGAAGTCTGGGAGAAAGTGATGATCTCAGTCTGCCCTCACGAACCGCCTAATCCATCTGTGGTTAGCAATGTCCTGGTCATAAAAAGCACTCAGAGCTGAGATCTGAACCTTCAGCTGCTTGGACGAAAACCTAGGTCTAATCAATTTTGTAAAAAATCCAGGATCTTTTGGATACAGGGGGCTCTAGTATTAGGAGTGCTATCCCCTAGCCACAAACAGTATTTTTTCCATATTTTCAAGTAGATCACCCTTGTGACCTTTTTCCTTGATGATCTAAGGGTATAGATAACTGTCAGAAAGACCCTTTCTTTTCAGGATCTCACCCTCAGGATCCATACTGAGAGTTTGAACTTGTCCGGGTTGTCGTGAGCTATGGGACCCTGGTAAAGCATCCGGTCCTGGGATAGAATTATCCAAGGATCTTCCAGAGCCAGCTGTTTCAGGGTAGCAAACCAGCTCCTTTTGGGCCAGAAGGGAGCCACTAGGATCACTGTGACTGGATCTCTTAGGATCTTCTGAAGGACCTTGGGAATCATGGGCCAGGGAGGAAAAGCGTACGCTCTTTCCCAGGACCATATTGTTGAAAATGCGTCCACCGCCCAGGGTTCTTCTTTGGGATTCAGAGAGCAAAAGGTTTCCACCTTTGCGTTTCTTCTTGAGGCAAATAGGTCTATTATTTGCGGTGTCCCCCATCTCCGGCAGATTTCTTGAAATATGTCTTGTTTTAAGGACCATTTGCCCGGAAACAGTTCTTCTGCTGAGAAACTCTGCCTCTATATTTATTCCGCCTCTGATGTGGAAGGCTGTCAGGGAAAGCAGGTTTTTTTCTGCCCATTCGAAAACCTTCCGTGTTAAGTGCATTAGCTCTGGGGATCTTGTACCTCCCTGGTGCTTTAGATATGCAACCGCTGTTGAATTGTCGGAGAACACTTCTAGGTGATTTTTGGACACCAGTTTTTCTCCTGCCTTTAAGGCCTCCCATATTGCTCTTAGTTCTTGATAATTTGATGATTTTCTCGCTATTTCTCTTGTCCATATGCCCTGGAAATTTTTTGAGGAGATCTGTGCTCCCCAGCCGAAGCCGCTTGCGTCTGTGGTAACTTGAGTTGTTGGGTATCTGACCCAAGGGATTCCTTTCATTAAATTCCGTTCTTTTCTCCACCATGTCAGGTCTACCTTCACTTGATGTGGGATAGGAATTATCCTGTCCAAGGATGAGCTCTTCTTGTGACTTGTCCCAATTTTTCAGAATCCAGGTCTGCATGACCCTCGAGTGCGCCTGTGCCCAGATTACTGCCTGGATGCATGATGTCAAAATGCCCAGGCTTTTCCTTATCGAGCACCGTCTTAGTTCCTGAAAGGTTCTTATTTTCCCCTTTAATTAACAGGCAACCTGTGGTCAGCAGGCTGCCTGTATTTATAGTGGGGTCTGAGGGTCATGTGACTTGACCAGCGTCACATGACAGACAGACTAGTTGAGCACCGAGTGATCAGCTCGGCGCTCAAGCATACCTAGGAGCAGGGAGCCTCCTGCTAGCAAAGCCACCCTGGGAACGAGGCCAAACACAGATCCTTGCACCTGAAGCTAAGCAGCAGGACTGTGGTTGATGGGAGACTGAGTGTGCCTTTGGTGCCCCGTGACAGTACTCCCCTTTTACAAGGGGCCACGAGACCCAAGACTTCAGGGTGTTCTAAATGAAAGTCTAGGAGCATGAACCTCCCTGGCAGGTACCCAAGATCACTCTTCGGGTCCATACCCCTTCCAGTGAATCAGATACTGTAAGGAATTACACCCTCCTGACATCAACAATCTTAGACACCACATACTCGACAGCATCACCAACAAGAACCGGCGAGGGCTCCAACGGTACATCAGGTTCAAAATACTTTTTAGGAAGAGATTTATGAAATACATTATGAATGTGGAACAACTCGGGCAGTTCCAACCTAAACGATACCGGATTAATGACCTCTGATCTTTTACGGTCCGATAAAATGAGGAGCAAATTTTCTAGACGCTACCTTGAGAGATAGATTCTTTATCCCCAACCTGAAAGTTCACCCCCTTGGAACGTCTCCTATCGGCCTTAAGTTTTTGAGAGCTTTGAGCCTTTTCTAGGTTCGATTGAACCCGGGCCCACACTGTGCACAGTTCGGAGGAGAGTTTATCCGCTTCAGGGTTAGAGGAGGAGACGGACGACTCAGAATGAAAACGGGGATACAAACTATGGTTACAAAAGAAAGGGGAGACCCCAACAGAAGAATTGACACGGTCAATCAAAGCAAATTCAGCTAACGGAAGGAATTTGACCCATTATTGCTGGTCATCAGCAACGTACAACCTCAAGAATTGTTCCACAGACTGATTAAGACGTTCAGTCTGCCCATTACTCTCAGGATGATAGGCAGAATTTGGACACAAACTGCACACCCCTTTCAGAAACAATATTTTCCGGGATACCATGTAAACGAACAATCTCTCACAAAAATAGACGTCAAGGTTTTTGCATTCGGAGGTTTAGATAGGGGAATGAAATGAACCATCTTGCTTAACCTATCAAACACTACCCAAACCACAGTCTTACCCTCCGCCAGTGGTAGGTCATTTATAAGGTCCATCGAGATATGGGACCAGGGTCTACTGGGAATGGGTAGGGGTCATAGGACTCGCCCTGCTGGTAACCTAGGTGTCTTAGACCTGGCACAAACCTCACAGGCTGGCACATAGGACTTGACATCCCTGGTCAGAGTGGGCCACCAATAAAATCTAGAAACCAGATCCTTAGGGCCTTCAAAACCCGGATGTCCACAGAAGGCAGAATCGTGACACTCTCTAAACAGCTGGAGACGAAATTGTACGGGAACAAACAACTTATCTGTTGGGGTGGATGCCAGTGTCAGATGTTGATCAGCTTTAATGCGAGCCGAGATATCCTGGGTTAGAGCTGCTAAGAAGAGGTTTGCTGGTAGGATGCATTCAGGCGGTGCCTCAGTGGGTTGAAAAGCAAGGAAGACCTGAGAAAATGCGTCTGCCTTCACAATTTTACTTCCCGGCCTAAACGGAATGGAGAAATCAAAACGGGTAAAAAACAGAGCCCACCAGGCTTTCCGGGGATTCAACCTTTTAGCAGACTCGAGAAACATTAGGTTTTTATGGTCAGTGACAACAGTTACCCGATGCCTTGCCCCTTCCAAAAAAATCCCTCCACTTCTCAAATGCCCATTTAATAGCCAGCAGCTCCCTATTCCCTATGTCGTAGTTTCTCTCCATGGGAGAGAATTTCCTGGAGAAGAAGGCACATGGTCTCTGGTTAGTGAGGCTAGCAGGACCTTGTAAAAGGGCTGCTCCTGCGCTATCCTCGGACACATCCACCTCCACAATAAAGGGTCTCTTCTGATCAGGCTGGATCAGAAAGGAAGCGCTACTAAATGCCTTTTTTAAAGTTTCAAATGAAGAAATGGCCTTTGTAGACCAATTCTCCAAATCCGCCCCCTTCTTAGTAAGGTCGGTCAATGGTTTAGCAATTACAGAAAAATTCATGATAAATTTACGATAGCAATTAGCGAAACCCAACAACCATTGTAAGGCCTGTAAGGATGAAGGCCTTACCCATTCCTTATTTGCCAAAACCTTACCAGGATCCATTTTAAAAGCGTGAGGAGTCAGAACATGCCCTAAAAACAGTATCTCCTGTACACCAAAGACCCATTTCTCTTGCTTAGCGGATAGCTGGTTCTCCCTCAACACCTCTAATACTTGTTTGACATGAGACATGAGATTCGAAATCAGGAGAGAATATCAAAATGTCGTCAAGATAGACAATAATAAATTTACCTAAGAATATCGTTCATTAAGTTTTGGAACACAGCTGGGGCATTGCCGAATCACCTGATATTCAAAGTGTGAACGCTGTCTTCCATTCGTCTCGCTTCTTGATTCGGATCAGATTGTATGCCCCTTTCAGGTCAATCTTGGAAAACCAGGTTGCCCCCAGAACCTGGTTAAATATATCCGGAATCAATGGGAAAGAGTATCTATTTTGGACAGCAATTTTATTTACCGTATTTTTCGCCATATAAGACGCACTTTTTTCCCCCCAAAAGTGGGGGGAAAATGGCAGTGCGTCTTATATGGTGAATGCTACCATTTTCCTATAGTTAAAGCTGATACATCGCACAGCATGCGATGTATCAGCATGGAAGGAGGAGGGGGCGGAGCCTGGCAACACGCGGCGGGCGGCCCGCCGCTAACAGTGTGACTGGTTTCATAACATTTATAATCTTTAATCATGTCCCCATATTCCCTATAAACCCAGTACAGTAGCGCTCTGCTAACCTGCTATACCGATCCTCTAGCAGGCAGAGCGGTGCGGCGGCAGGCTGCTGTGTAACGTCCTCACTGACGTCATCTGCCTGCTCCTCCTGCTTAATTCATAAAGTGAAAGGAGCAGGCAGATGACGTCAGTGAGGACATTACACAGCAGCCTGCCGCCGCACCGCTCTGCCTGCTAGAGGATCGGTATAGCAGGTTAGCAGAGCGCTACTGTACTGGGATTATAGGGAATAAGGGGACATGATTAAAGATTATAAATGTTATGAAAGCAGTCAAGCTGCTAGCAGCAGGCCGCCCGCCATGTGTTGCCAGGCTCCGCCCCCTAAGCAGTCACTATGGACCAGATCTGTGGATAGCACTTTGATGGGGGCATTTATGAATGACACTGTAATTGGGGTGATCTGTGGATGACACATATAGCATAAGATGCTATATATGTGTCATCCACAGATCCAATCCATTACAGTGTCATTCATAAATGCCCCCATCACAGTGCTATCCACAGATCCCCCCATCACAGTGTCATCCACAGATCCCCCCATAACAGTGCCATCCACATCTCCCCCACATAACAGTGCCATCCACATCTCCCCCACATAATACTGTCATGCACAGACCACCATTACTTCAAAAGCACACCTTTTGGTTCTTATTTTTCTCCTCAAAAACCCAGGTGCGTCTTATAGGCCGGTGCGTCTTATAGGGCGAAAAATACGGTAATCTCCGGTTATCAATACATGGCCTAAGACCACCATCCTTTTTCTTAACAAAGAAAAACCCTGCTCCCATAGGAGAGACTGAAGGTCTAATATGCCCTTTAGCAAAGCTCTCCCTAATATAATCTTCCACAGCCTTGCGTTCGGGCTTATAAAGATTATAAATTCGCCCTTTAGGAAATTTGGCACCCTCTATTAGCTCTATAGCGCAATCATAAGGTCTATGGGGGGGGGGGGGGGGGGTAGGACCTCTGAAGTGGGGGATGGAATACATCAGAATATTCCTTAATAACCAAGGGTAATGTATTAGACCTTACTAAAACCCCAGCCTGGACCACGGATAAGCATGAGTCACACTTAGGTCCCCATTTCACCAATTCTCCTTTAGACCAATCTATTGTGGGGTTATGTAAACGGAGCCAAGGCAACCCTAGTACCACCTCAAGTGGCAGGTTCTCTAGGACTAAAAGAGAACATCTCGGGGGCGTGGCCTGACGCTAGAGGAGAACAGACGCACGTTAGCTCAGCTGCTTCTCACCCGGCATTATTTGCGTCAGAAAAGCTGAGATCCATTGATCCAAGCCCAGAATTTTTGCAGGAAAGAGCCTCTGAATACCCAAGGGATCTTCAACGAGCTATCCGGCGGCCCTACATTTAATTTTATTTCTGCGGCCTACCATCTCCTGGAGCTCTGCTGCAGCCGCGGGCTAAAATTCCGGCCGCATCATCACCCAATGCGCCTCCCGGAGCAGCACACGGCCTGAGGCACAAACCGAGGGGATCCCTGGACCTTTCCCTGCTACGATACCCAACAGCTGCCACACAACGTGTTGCTGATCACCCTGCTCACTTCGAAACTACGGTTGGTATTCACCGCGATTGTGCGGGATCGCAAAGCAGACAGGGCAGACTATAATTACCGCCAAGCATCGCGGTCTGCGGGCCGCATGTTCCAGCAGCTCCTTCCACTGGCCTACGATATATCTCTCCCGCTGTGAGAGTCACAGGGCAGCAACCTTAACCTCACGTTTATTCACGTCTGGAGCCTACTCAGGTCAGCATCCCTCACTGTCCACATTGTACAAGAGGACATTTCATCAGGAGCCTTGTGTCTCCAATTTATCTCAGGACTGGCCCGTGGACTGGTTCGCTATATTGTTAATTTAGCCCAACTATCGTAGTACGTATATTAGAAGCCTCGTGTCTCCAATATTTTTCAGGACTGGCCCTCAGACTGGTTCGCTATATTGTTACTACAGATTGAATACAGTATATAGGCCACGCAAAGTGGTCCGCTGCAAGTACCACATACTTCTGTCCTCCAATTTCTTTATTCCCTTTGCCACGGATGACCCCTAATCCTATGTAGGAATATAGTCACGGAGGAACGGAGAACCCCCTTACTCTGCTTATATGTTTGCTGGTACCGTAACCACTCTCGACAATATGGTTAAAATTGGGAAACCTGATGGATCCACCACTCCCAAACAGAAGAAAACGCAGCTGGAAATGGAGAAATTTTTGCGCAAAAAAATCACCTCATGACAAACCTGATTTCCTACCCCCCTCAGCAACCTCTAGGTCGCAAGACCCTTCTGAACACTGACGCTGAAAGTGAGAGCTTAGAACGCACCCTAACAAAGGATGTCCAACTGATCACTTCCCAGAAATCTTTCCAGAAAATTATTGAAACTGCCCTGCAACCTGTTCTGTCTGAGCTATCAGATATCAAAAGTGATCTGAGAGAATTAGGGGGTAGAGTTGAAAAATTGGAAGAACACCAAGCCGCATTGATAGCATTTGGTGAAGCATCCACTGAAACTTTTCACACCGTTCAAGCCAGAATGAATAACCTTCTAGCTTATATGGAAGACCAAGATAACAGGGGCCGAAGAAACAACTTGCGTATTAAGGGAGTCCCTGAGTCTCCATCGGATGTTTCAGTAATGGACATTACATACACTATATTGCGGCCTTTGCTGGACCCTGACATGGCGTCGGCTCTGATCCTGGAGAGGGCCCATAGGGCCTTGAGGAGTAAACCCAAGGAGGGGGAGTCCCCCAGGGACATTATTTGCAAAACACTACTTTCTACCCACAGAGATGCAATTCTCAAAGCGGGAAGAGAGCAGGGGGAGGTATTATTTGAAGGTGCCAAGATATCTTTCTTTCAAGACCTCTCGCCGGTCACCTTAAACAAGCTTTAAAATCCAAGGGGATCAGATACAGATGGCTATTCCCGTTTGGACTCTCCTTTAACTTACAAGGATCCACCAAAATCATAAGGCGGCCGGACGACCTCACCCCTCTGTGTGACGCCATTGGGCTACTATCTTCTGCGATTCCGTCGTGGCTCCAGATTACCCGTATGACTGACTTGCCTACATTACCAGAAGTCGTGCCATGGAAACCGATCAGAGGCCGCCAGTCAAGAAGAAGACTACGCAATGCAGATGATTAAACATAGCCTTTTTAACTTACAATACCTGAGACAGGTTTACTAAGCTGTTTAAGCATATATTCAGTGTTGCAAATAGTCATAATAGTTTGTGTGTTATCCATACCCTGTGTCGCTTGGTCCTGTGGTTCACGATGGATGTGCGGGATGGCTCAGTGTATTGACCTAGGCATGCCTAGTCTTATACCTGTCTGATCCAGGGTCCCAACGTCACATTTTGGTTAGTTATTAGTTGACATTGTTGACAGTGGTTCGATAATCCTTTACTGCTTTGCAGGGGTTCTCCTTAAACTCCTATATATCTTAGTCTGCATATACTGTACTCTTGAAACCTACATTCTCTCTCATTCGTTGTTATAACTGTACTAACAGTTTGCTTGTTTTTCCTCATCATGGCTGAAATTACAGTCGTTTCATGGAACGTCCGGGGAATGAATTCTCCACAGAAGAGGTCACGGGTATTTCAGCACCTTAGATCTCTTCATTCTGACATTTCAATTTTGCAAGAGACGCACTTTAAACTGGGTAAGGTTCCCAATTTACCGCACACATACTTTTCACAATGGTATCATTCTAGTCATGCATCCTCTAAGTCTAAAGGGGTCAGCATCGCCATTCATAAGAGTGTTCCTTTCACACTTCTGAATAGCATGATAGACCCAGAGGGTAGATTCCTGTTCCTGAAAGGTTTGATAGCTAGCACACCTGTTACAATAGCGGGTATCTATGCTCCTAATTCTGGGCAAATACCTTGGCTCATTGCTACTCTTGAGAAGCTTATATGAATGCAACTATGGAACCTCCAATAGACTCTACAGCCAAATCATCCTACCTATCTCGCATCCAACTTAGGGCACTTAAGAAAAAGTTAGCTAGCTTGAACTTGACCAACGCCTGGAGGATCTCCCACCCGCAGGACAGGGACTATACTCACTATTCGGAAGCCCATAGGTCCTATCAAAGGATAGACTACCTATTTGTACAATCACCCATGCTCCCTCAGTTGAGAAGCACCCATATTGGGAATATTGGAATTTCTGACCATGCCCCTGTTTCTTTATCTGTTATTATTGAATCTCTACCCAAGAGATCATTCACGTGGAGATTCAATGAATCACTCCTAAAATCACCTCAACATAAAAGTAAAATCCACGAGATTCTGTTGCATTATTTCAAAGACAATCTCTCCCCAGATATACCCTTTCCCGTGATATGGGAGGCCCATAAATCAGTTGTCAGGGGCGAACTGATAGCCCTGGGCACATACATTAAAAAACAGAGACAGAAACAGATAGATAACTTATTTCAGGCCATTACTGTTTTGGAACTGAGACATAAATCTTAATTTTCTGTGGAGGTTTTGGCAGAACTAACCACGAATAGAGATAAACTGAAATCAGTTATTAAACTTTAAGGCATCCAAGGCATACTTACACGCTAAACACAAAGTATACATGCATGGGAATAGGGGCTCTAGGCTAATGGCAGCGATGGCAAAACGCAGGAGGGAACATTTGTTTATTAGGGAAGTGGATGTTCCCGGAGTAGGAACATCTTCTGATATTAAGGATATTGCAATCCAATTTGAGAACTTTTATTCTTCACTTTATAATCTGAGGCCTAATGAGGGTTCCCAAGAACGTTCAAATAGACAGATGCTGATTGAACGTTTTTTGGACTCTATTCAGCTACCATCTGTAACACCCGCCCAACAAACACCCCCCAATAAAAGCCCTGGTCCCGACGGCTTGCCAATATCTTATTATAGATCATTTTCTGAAGTTCTCCTGCCTCACTTACTCCTGTCTTTCAACTCGGCGGCAACACATAGAAATTTTCCAACGCAAACTCTTGAGGCGCACATTACTGTTCTGCCGAAAGATGGGAAGGATCCCAAGTTATGTAGCAGCTATAGGCCCATCTCTCTGCTCAACGCAGATATTAAACTTTATGCCAAAATGATAGCAAACCGTATTCAAAACATCCTCCCATCCCTAATCAACAACGAACAGGTAGATTTTGTTAAAGGTAGAGAGGGAAAAGATAATACCCTTAGGCTCCTGCACTTGATACAATATGCAAGGGAGAGACGGGTCCCTATGGCCCTCCTATCTACAGATGCTGAGAAAGCATTTGATAGGATCGACTGGCTGTTCATGAGACGTGTCCTGGTTAAGTTTGGGTTTCCAGAACTGCTTATATCAGTAATATTTGCCTTATATACAAACCCTTCCACGTCCATACGCTTGAATGGTACTCTCTCTTCCTCTTTTCGTATTACCAATGGAACAAGGAAGGGGTGCCCACTCTCTCCCTTTGCTGTTTGTCTTAACCATGGAGACGCTTATCCAACGCATTAGGCAACACCCACAAATACATGGCGTTTTGGTAGGCAATACATGTAATACCACAGCAGCCTATGCTGATGACCTATTGGTTATCAGATCAAACCCTGATGTCTCATTCCTGATTCTTTCTACATTATTTGACGAGTATATGTGTTTGTCCAATTTCGGTGGCTATTAATATATCTTGTTCTAAGAACATGATAAAACGAGCAAAAGAGGGAACTGCTTTCCAATGGTCAGACAATCACATTAAATATTTGGGTATATTATTATCTCCCTCCCCTGCCAATTGGTACTCGCTAAACTATGTCACACTCCTTTCCCAGCTCCGCATTGAGATTGATTCTTGAAAATTCCTTATATTTCCTGGATGGGTAGAGTCAATCTCTTGAAAATGATGGTTGTGCCTAAAATACTATACCTCCTACAAACTCTCCCCATATACTTACCAAAAGCCTTTTTTAGCCAACTGAGATCTATGTTCCTGAAATATATCTGGGGTGGGAGGATGTGCAGAGTAGCATATGCCATTATGGTCAGACCCAAAGACAGAGGCGAAATTGGTCTACCCGATATAGAACGTCTATATAAAGCCGTACAGCTAACTAGAATCATAGACTGGTACAAATACCCACCCTCCAAACCGTATGTCAGGATAGAAGAAGAGATAGTGGGTTACTCTCTGACACAAGCTGTAGTAGGGATTGGGACTAAATCCCGCCTCCCCGCCTCAACTCCGACATTGACTAAAGATTCTCTCGCGGTTTGGGCCGACTTACATGCTATGAAAGACGTTTGGCGTCACCCTTCCCCACTGCTAAATTTGGGTGACCTCTTGAGCTTGTCGGAGCCATTCAGTCTTCGTTGGTCAGATAAACAAAGGGTGTTGAGGAGATACAAAGTTGGCGACATCGCTGTAAACGGAATCCTTCCTGACTTTGATTCACTCCGGTTACGTTTAACTGACTATCGTTTAGATCGGTTGACATATCAAAAATTATTGCAGGGATATAAAAACATTGAGTCTCCGTCACAATTAGACAAGAAACTACTCAGTTTTGAAAAATTGCCTGCCGTATCCTCTACTCAGCCTAAACTTATTTCCACACTATATAAACTGATTGGAGCATCCAATGATACGTTAATTCCAACTTATATACAGGCCTGGGAGAGGGAACTTAAAGTTTCACTCACTAAAGAAAATATCTTGGAGATACTTAAACAAGCTTGTGGACCGTCTCGCTGCATCACAATGCAAGAGACGTCCTACAAACTGGTGAGCCGGTGGTATAAAACACCAACATTTCTTCATAATATGATCCTCACGATTTCGAATTCCTGCTGGAGATGCTCCAGTTCTGAGGGAACATACATACATATATGGTGGGAATGCCCGTTGCTTGCTGGCTTCTGGTCAGGAGTTGAGCCTGGACATACTTGTCTGAGTACATCCGCACCAGAGCTTACTCCACTAATGATATTCTTAAACATCTTACCTGACTCATCACACATCTACAATGCTACCTTGTGGAGATATATGGTCCTTACTGCAAAGAGTATGATTCCTTTGTATTGGAAACAAACAAGCCCCCCGCCGCTTTCTCATTGGTTAACTAAAACAGCTCAGATAGCAAAATTGGAGAGTATGTGCTCTCATACAATTAAAGCACAAGATAAATATGGGAAAGTTTGGAAACCCTGGCTTGGATACTATAACAGTTTGGCGATGCATCAAACTGTTCAAAGTAGGGATGAACAACCTTAGACATCGTCTAATACATCGCTCTTCCCCGGACGTTCCAGTCGATTTTCCTTCGATTTATGTATTTTACATATTCTGTTTGCAATTTGCTTCTACTTTTTCTCTTGATGTTTAGAAATTGGATCACGAGAATTATTACGGTATCCGGTCTGTACACCTCATGCATATCTTGCTGTTGTTTCCTGAGTGTTGTATAGATTTACCTATTGTGACCTACTATTTCGTGCGTATGCACAATGCTTGAATATACGCTGTTTTGCTTCGGTTCAATTACTACAAATAAAGAATGAATAAAAAAAAAATAAAAAAAAGAGAACATCTCTTGAAGTGGCACACACCCATGGTTAGAGAATTTTCAGAGGTACATTACCTCACCGTACCACCAATCAGGTCAGTAGCATCAATGACCATGACATGGATAGGTGTAGGTAAAGCAAACATTGGAATACCCCATTTACTAGCATATTCTAAGTCAATAAAGCTGGCCGCTGAACCGGAATCAATAAAAGCCTTACCCGGCCACTCATTAACCCCCAGAGAAATTGTTATGGGTATCAAAAGCTTTCATTTAGAAAATCAGGGTGTACCTGGTCTTTAGGTTGTCTTGCCTTAGGAGACTTGTCAGAGAGGACCCCCTTAGGACACTTGATGATCCAATGTACAGGATCCCGACAGAAAGAAGCATTCTCCGCGTGTGGGACGAAGATTACCCCGGGTCAAGCCAACCTGCATGGGTTCCTCGGTGGAGACCTCAGGGTTGTCCCTGGAATAGGCCTCTGGCTGGACCACCATCTGAGAACAGAACTGTCATTCTTGTCGTCTCTCTCTAACTTGTCGGTCAATTCGGAAAACTAGGGTCATCATCTCCTCTAAGGTCTCTAGGACTTGATAACTGACTAATAGATCTTTTAAGTATATTCAAACTTTGTAGCAACCTGCTTAGTTTCGGCTGTGGATAGGGTTCCCAGCCCCGTTGATATGTACAAGCAATTCTCTTGCTTAGCTGGTTCTCCCTCAACACCTCTAATACTTGTTTGACATGAGACACATGAGATTCGAAATAAGGAGAGAATATCAAAATGTCGTCAAGATAGACAATAATAAATTTACATAAGAATATCATTCATTAAAGGGAGTCTTTCACCCCAAATGTGCACTATCTCACACTAACACCATTGCGTCGATAACAGTCCCCGCATTAAAATCCTACTTACCATAAGGTTGTCAGTTGCATAGTTCGTCTAAAAAATACTTTTATTGTATATGTAAATCAGGGTCTGAAGGTGCCCAGGGGTGGCGTTCCAACGGCCGGTGCCCAGGCCCCGTGCTGATTTCCATGTGCAACAACTCCCCTTTCACCCATTTGGCACGCCCTTTCTCTGGCTGATTACCTCCTCTTCTTCTGAAATGCAGCGCCTGCGCCGATGACAGCCCTCTGAGGCAGCATCGGCTGGAGCGTGACGTACTGGCCGGTGCATGCGCACTGGATACTCTGAGGCATCTGCCAGTAATGGGTAGTACATTGCGCATGCGCCGGCCCATACGTCATGCTCCAGCCGACGCTGCATCAGAGGGCTGTCATCGGCGCAGGCGCTGCATTTCAGAAGAAGAGGAGGTAATCAGCCAGAGAAAGGGCGGGCCAAATGGGTGAAAGGGGAGTTGTTGCACATGGAAATCAGCACGGGGCCTGGGCACCGGCCGTTGGAACGCCGCCCCTGGGCACCTTCAGACCCTGATTTACATATACAATAAAAGTATTTTTTAGACGAAGTATGCAACTGACAACCTTATGGTAAGTAGGATTTTAATGTGGGGACTGTTATCGACGCAATGGTGTTAGTGTGAGATAGTGCACATTTGGGGTGAAAGACTCCCTTTAAGTTTATATTATATATTCAAAATTTGTAGCAACCTGCTTAGTTTCGGCTGTGGATAGGGTTCCCAGCCCCGTTGATATGTACAAGATAAATCACAGCCAGGAAGTAAATATGTTGACAGTGGTTTTATTCACAAAACATGGAAATAGCGGCTTTCCTTTGTGTGTGCAAATGTTTTCGGGCAACAATTCGGCCTTCATCAGGTACTGTGCCGCTGGAGGGTAGTAGATGCCGAAAACGTTTGCACGCACAAAGGAAAGCCGCTATTTCCATGTTTTGTGAATAAAACCACTATCAACATATTTACTTCCTGGCTGTGATTTATCTTATACATAATAGATCTTTTAAATTATCAGACAGACCAGACCTAAACTGACTATTCAGGGCTGGTTCATTCCATCCAGAGGGAAAACACCACCGTCTGAATTGGGTGCAATACTCCTCTGCAGGGAGATGGCCCTGAACCAGTGCCCTAAGAGCCCTCTCGGCTACCAGGGCCCTGTCTGGTTCGTCATAGAGGGTACCCAGGGCCTGAAAAAAACCCTCCACAGAAGTTAGACAACTGGCCGCAGGAGGTAACGAGAATGCCCAGTCCTGGGGATCACCCTGAAGTAGAGAAATGATAATACCCACGCGTTGGCTCTCGGAACCGGAGGACATGGGGCGCAAACGGAAGTAGAGTTTGCAACTCTCCTTAAAGGAGAGAAACCTCTTCCGGTCTCCAGAAAAGAGTTCTGGGAGCTTGATCTGGGGCTCAAAATGTGGACTGGAGGGCTGAGGAGTGGAAGAACCTTGCCCTAACTCAAAAGAACGGAGTTTCTCTCCTAGCTCCTGTACCATCTGTGTCCGGTTAGAGACATGGTCAATCAGGGTCTCAAGAGGATTCATGATACAGTGGTTATTGGACCTGTTAATCTGTAACGGTCACGTCCACATACACACAGGGGGGAAGGATAGTGACCACTGCGCTCCACCCTCACCCCTGGCCCTGCCTAGTGATGAGCGGGAGGTGCCATAATCGATTAATTAAATATTCGTCATATATTCGTCTAAATCGAATATTCATCATTATTCTATATATTGCGAATGTTACGCAAATTTATATTTGCATTGCGAATTAAACTTAGAGCTGAGTTCCTAGTGGTTGTAACTTGTATTGCTAGAATTGACCAAGATAACGAATATCACGAATATAGCACTATAATCTCAATCTTCGTTATATTCTAGCAAAACAACCATTAGGAACTCAGCTCTAAGTTTAATTCGCAATGCGAACATATACTCGCATTGCGAATTCAACTTAAAGCTGGGTTACTAATGGTTGTATTGCTAGAATATAACGAATATTGCAATGCGAGTAATTCAGGTTATATTAATCACATTGCGCTTACAACTTAGTCAAATTTGTGAGATCATGATTATCACATCTGACAGTACATTTTAGCATGGAGGCGTTCTCATGCACACGGGAAGACGGCAGAAGCGGCAACGGGCATTGACTGGAGCGGGCAGGGAGCCAAGGATCCTCCGGACAGGTAAGAACAGCTTTTAGGAAGTGGGAAGACAACCAGAGAGCAACAAGGATTAACAACTTAAAAAAAAAAAATAATGAATATTCGAAATAGCGAATATATAGCGGTAAATTCGCAATATTTGCGAATTGTCAAAGTTGCAATATTCGCAAAAGAAATTCTCTATTCGAATATTCATGCTCAACACTACTGCCTACTTGAGTCCTGATGACAGGGGACAACTAGACGAACAGTCCCTTACTTAGGATATGTGCAGGGAAGACAGACAAGACAAAATGCGGAACGTGAACGGACCGGGTCAGAACCAAGAGAGCTACGCAGTACAAAGGGTTAAGCAAAGAATGGTCAGGAGAAGCCGGGGTCAAATACCAGGAGAGTAGAGAAGTATCAGAGGAGTCCGCAAAGAGTAGTCAGGTGGGAGCCGAGGTCACAATACCAGAGGAGATACGCAGTACAGGAGGAGCAGGCAAAGGATCGTCAGAGAACAGGATCAGGTGGGTATTCAGAAGTCCAACAAATAGCCAGGAACCTAGAATTAACAGGCAACCTGTGGTCAGCAGGCTGCCTGTTATTATAGTGGGGTCTGAGGGTCATGTGACGTGACCAGGATCACATGACCGACAGACAGCCTATTCGAGCACCGAGTGATCAGCTCGGCACTCAAGACAGACCTAGGAGCAGGGAGACTCCCTGCTAGCAAAGCCGTGCTGGGAACGAGGCCAAATACAGATCCTGCTCTCAAAGCTATGCAGCAGGTCTGTGGCTGATGGGAGACTGAGTGTGCATTTGGTGCCCCGTGACATTTTTATAGAGCAGGTCGTTACGGACACGACGATACATAATACATACTTTTTTTATTTTATTTAATATTTACACAATATAATCATTTTTGAAACAAAAAAAAAAAAAACATGTTTTAGTGTCTCCATAGTCTGAGAGCCATAGTTTTTCAGTTTTTAGGCGATTGTTTGAGGTTGCATATCATTTTTGGGGGATGAGATGACGGTTAGATTGTCACTATTTTGGGGTGCATATGACTTTGATTGCTTGCTATTAGACTCTTTGTGATGTAAGGTGACAAAAAAATGGCTTTTTTACATAGTTTTTATTTTCTATGGTGTTTACCTGAGGGGTTAGGTCATATGATATTTTTATACAGCAGGTTCTTACGGACAAGTCGATACCTAATATGTATACTTTCTTTTTATTAATTAGCGTTACATTAGCGTTACACAATAACAACACTTTTGAAACTAAAAAAAAATCATATTTTAGTGTCTTCATCATTTTTTAAATTTTTTTTGGCGATTGTCTTAGTTAGGATCTCATTTTTTGAGGGATGAGATGACGGTTTCATTGGTATGATTTTGGAGTGCGTATGACTTTTTGATGGCTTGGTATTACACTTTTTGTGATGTAAGGTGATGAAAAATGTTTTTTTTACACTAACGGTGTTCACCTGAGAGGTTAGTTCATGTGATATTTTTAGACAGCAGGTTCTTACGATGATACCTAATATGTCTACTTTCTTTTACGTTTTACACAATAACATCACTTTTGAAACAAAAAATTTTTGTCTAGTGTAGGGGCTCATTTTTTGCGGGATGAGGTGGCGGATAGATTGGTACTATTTTGGGGGGCATACACATTTTTGATTGCTTGGTGTTGCACATTTAGTGATGTAAGGTGCCAAAAAAATTTGCTTTTTTTACATTGCTTTTATTTTTTACGGTGTTTACCTGAGCGGTTAGGTCATGTGACATCTGTATTGTGCTGTATTGAACTGTTAGTGTCTTACATTGTAAGACGCTAACAGTTGCCTAGGAAACCCAGCCCTGGGGCTGGATCTCCTGGGCTTCCGTAGCTAGCAGTCCCGAAGCCTGTTCAAGGCATTGGGGCTGCTATAGCAATCATCAGGTCCCCGTCACTGCAGCACGGGGACCTGATGGGGATGTAGAAACTGCCGCAAACTTCCTGTATGCCGTGGTCATACAGGTGGTTAATACACCGATGCTGGCAGATACAGCAGGGGTCCGGCTGTCAGTATCAGCCGGGCCCCTGCTGCTGATCGCGGCAGGAGGTGGGGGGCAGCCGGTTAACCCTAGGATGAGAATGCTCGTCCTAGTGCATTAAGTAGCCACAAGTTAGAACGAGCATTCTCGTCCTAGGACCTGGAGGGGTTAAAATCAAAGTATTTGAACAAAGCGACTTCAAATCTATGATTCAAAGGTTGATTCGCTCAAGCCTACTTATAATATTACAGGTTAAAGTCATTCGTTTTCGGGAGAAGAGTTGTTGATCCAGGGAGTTATTCTGATTGCCTGATTGGAGTCGGGAAGGACCTTTTTTCTTCCTTTGGATCAACTTGCAGGATAATAGGCTAAACTGGATGGATGTTTGTCTTTTTTCTGCCTTACAAACTTTGTTAGAGTGGATTCGCATTGGCGTTATGGCGTTCCGTTAAAGGAATATAACAGATTTTTAGGACAGAAAGCAAAAGGAACACATAACGGTTCAGTTGGTTTCTGTTATACGTGACGGAAAAAATAGTCCTGTCGATAAGACAATTTTTTTACATCATGAATAACGGAACCAAACGGAACAGTTATGTGTCCTCACAGACATGTATTTGGATGGAGCAAAACGGAATGCCTCTTAAATATTCAGTTATATTCCATTATAACTCTTTTATAACAGAACCTTAAATGGAATTTCCTAACACTAATGCGAACCCGCCCTTACTATGTTACTAATTACTATGAAATCTGTTTGCTGCTGTATCCTAACCACTTTTTATGCAATGTACAACATATTCAGTGATCTGCATCTGCAGCCACTGCTGTAAGGTAAGTGAGAACAGCCAAGCCACCCATCATCAGTATAGCTATCATAATGGCGCAATGATTGCTTTTTTCAAAGAATAGCAAGAATTGCAGTGATGTGAAACGTCTTTTGAACTAGATGCTCTGAAGCAGTAATGCCTTCAGCTACATGGTTATGATTTGCATATCCATCTTGCAGTAATGTACAATGTATTCATTAACAAAGTGATAACATAGTGAGATGCCCAATTACAAACGGTAAGCAGAAACTAGAGAAAGAAAGAAAGAAAGAAAGAAAGAAAGAAAGAAACAATTCATTAGTGCTTGCAAGAATGTAAAATGTATGGAAGTTTTGAAAAAAAACTCCCCATACCCTCCAAAAAAGCAAAATGCCTGTTTTTGCAGGAATCTGTAATGTTGAACTGGTTGCCAGAAGATGAGCTAACAGTAGACTGCCAGCAAATACACCTGACCAATTCTCAGTCAATTTTTTCTGTGATTACACTTCTTAAAATACCCCAAATTCACAAATACGGTATATCTCCTATTCTCTTGCTATAATACTGTACTGTCCCTATCATAGTATAGCAGTGGATTTAGGTTTGTTTCAAATCCATTAACTGATCCTTAATTACCACACCTCTCGTCACTAGGTTTATTGATCCTTTAATTTAAGAAAGGAAAAAAAGGCAAAGGTCTTACCTGTATAAATACCCAAAAGTGTGTAAATTAAAGATGTTGTTGGCTTTTTAGAACTGGTGCTGTTTACATTGATAACTTCATTATATGGGCAGTCATTTGCACCACAGTGTGTGTAATTCGGTAAACTTGCATTATATCCTGAAAAAAACATTAATAAATATAATTTGTATTATCATACAGGTCAGATGGGTTACCAATTAAATTAATTCTTACAGTAAATTTAAGGTTTACTTAATTTGGGAAGTCACAAAAATGGCTGGTGATTCATTGAAGCAAGGAAGTGAAATAATTAGGGCCATACCTAGTAATTGTTTCTTCTAAAGCAGCCCCTACATATAAGATTATGATTGGCTACTGTTATGACCTATATGTAATGAGGTTAATAAAGCCCATGTTAAATATCCCTGGATGTACATATATGCATTTATTATTTACAGGATGCTGTAAAAAAAAAAAAAAAAAAAAAGTAGACAGTAAGGGTTCCCTTGCCTGAATCTTACAAAGGAGATATGTATGTGTGTGTCACTGATGGGAAGCCTCCAGTGACACACACAATATATGACAATGGAAAATACACCCTTAAAAGCCTCGTCATAATTCATGTTTTTTTTATTTTTATAACCAGCTTACATTTTTATAAATTAGTTTTTTTCTCAAGCACCAGGATTTTCAATCTTAGGAAGCCCACAAAGTACATATCAATTGAAATGATTAATATGCAATATTTTTGCTTGATATGTTTGAGTTGGCAAAAATATTCTGTAATACTTGACAGTCATAACTGTATAGGAGAAAACTACAAGAACTGTTGGTACAAATTAGATTTTGTCAAATAACGTTCCCTTATTGCATATCAGAGCCATATTTGCCATTAGGGTCATGTGTCTAGGGTACTAGGGTACTATGAAGTTGGAGGGGGGTAGCACTCTACTGTGCAGCCACTAGTCCTGAGAACGGCAAAGCAGTTGAATACAGTGGTGGAGCATGAGAGCTGTTGGTTCCCTCTCCTGCCATTTACCCTCATAGGCCTCAAGCCTACTATACTAGGACTACATGAGACAGTAAATCCCGATGCAAGCATAATGACGTCATTGCACATGCCTGAGCAGAGACGCAGTGCGATAGCATCATCACTTAAGCCCATGTCAGGAATCAGAGTGGTGACATAATCGCAGCTGGCCACCTGTGTACCAGACCATGGGCAGGAAGAGGCCTGCATCAAGATTACGTCAGATGAGTCTCAAGTGTGTTTTATTTTATTTTTATTATTAACTGGCCACTTGATATTATTACTGTTGGGGGCATTATGGGGGTTTATTATTGTTGGGGACACTGTGGGTGGACATTACTGTCGGGGGATTATGTGGGGGGTGTTACCAAGGTGAGACATTACTGTGGGGGCATTACTGCTGTGGGGGGCTCTGTCGGAGGACAATACTATATGGGGCATTATTGTTGGGGAACATTATCTAGGGGGAGCATTACTGTCATCGGCACTGGGTGGGGACGTAACTGTGGAGAAAATTTCTGGTAGCACTATAGGTGGTACTACTGGGGGCTCTATGTGGGGAATTTTTTATTACTAGGTGCATTTTAGGGGATATTATTACTGAGGGAACTATAAAGGTATTATTACTGGGAACATGATAGAGGGGTTATTATTATTACTAAGTGCATTTTACAGGACATTATTATTATTATTAGCAGTTACTATAAGGGAGTAATATTATTGCTAGAGACACTATAGGGGCATAATTACTACTTGTGGTGTAGTTCCTCAGACTTCGGGGTACTGCAAATTGTTTATTTTGTTATATATTTTACAGTTTGTTTCCTGGCTGTTACTACCAGCAAGGAAAGAGTGGCAAAGGTTCGCAGGAACAGAGCTGGTCCTGCTCTTTGCCAAGAGGGGGAGTTCCTGCTGAGGCAGGGAAGGGAAAGGAAACAGACTGAAGTGCTCCTTGCTCCTATTTACTTGTCCTCAAGTAAAGCGTTGAGATTCCAGCCACTGCTGTAAGGTAAGTGAGAACAGCCAAGCCACCCATCACCACAACCACTAGGCCAGTATCAAGTGCAGTATTACCACCAACCAACCTGCCTTCATTTCCTTGTTGGTGCCAGAGAAGAATTGCACATAAAGCCTGCTGCTTCTGTATGTATTGCACTTAGTTAAAAAGACTTTGTTATGTTTAACTCTGGCATCATTCTTCAGTACTGTATTTCCACTGTACCAATCTCCAGGGAGCAACAACCTGAGGGAGTACATCATGAGACAACACTTCATCAGGACCATTACCATTCCTATCCTCTACACCGGCTCCTCAGGGGGTCGCTGCAGGGGCACTAAATAAGCACTATTAATAATTAAGAGAAATTTTAAAGGGCATTATTACTACTGGGGAACTATTTCAGCAGTATATTATTTGGAGGCAATGGAGAGCACAGCAGGTACCATATTGTGGATAGCATCAGGATGACACTGTTGGGCACCAGGAGGGAAGTTTGTGCTGAGAACTTAAAGGGACACTGTCATGTGTATTTAACTTACTGAGCTATTAACATCACCACATCATTCTCAACTATTTATATTAAAATATACTAGTATTACTGCCCTTTGTCTTTTCATTTGTCTAGAAAATAGCTTTTAATCATATGCTAATTACCTCAATAAGGAGCCCAAGGGACTGTCCTTATGGTCGTTTAAGCCCAGACTCTCTGGGACCAGCACCGCCCCACTCCCAATTTATTCACTGCTCATTGCTGGCATAATGTGTTTGTTGCGCCTGAAATCGCAAGCGCCATGGATATTCACGTCAGTGCCCGCGCGGTGTCCTGCCATCGGCCTCACAGCACGAACGGCGCATGCGCCAGCTTTGCTCGATCCGGAAGTGCACGAGATTTCGGGCGCAACAAACACATTACATCGGCGATGGTAATTATTATATGATTAAAAGCTATTTTCTAGACAAATGAATAGACTATATATTAGTATATTAGAATATATACTAGTATATTTTAATATAAATTGTGGAGACTGATGTGGTGATGTTAATAGCTCAGTAAGTGAAATCCAGGTGACAGTGTCCCTTTAAGAAGGATGCTTCAAAAGAGAGAATTTAAAAATTTAGTATAGTCTCCAGTATGACCAGGCAGCGGTAGGGCTGGCTCTGTGCTGTGGCCTGTGTCTTACATCCTCATCCCCCACCTGTATATCTTAAATCGGTTGTCCAGCCATTAATATTGATGAATTATCGTAAGTAAAGTTTACCAATATCAGATCAGCAGGGGTGCAACGCCCAGAACCCCCACTAATCTGCTGTTTGACGAGGAGGTGTTTGACGGCAAAAATGAAAGGTGGAATTTGATTGGTTGTTTTGGACAACTAAGCCAGTTCTACTTTACACCAGTTTAATAAATCTCCCCCAGTGTGTCTAAAAAGAGACTATGCTGTCAAATGTGTTATACTTTTTCATAATCCAAATCTTCCAAAAAATTGTCCCTTATTGAGGGCAGATGGTGTTGAAACACGCATGGTGTTATGAGATAATAAAGAAACAGGGGCTTGTTGGTGGACAAGCATCCAAAAATTATGCTTTGACTGGGTCAGAATGTCTGTCCATTCAACACGCTCAAGTGCTACTTGTCAGAACAAAAAATGGCTTGTAAGTAGTGTTGAGCGAACAGTTCGAGCATAGTTCGGGTTCGGGTCCGTTGTTCGGCAATTTCTTCCCGCTTTCTGAAGGGCTGCACAGCAGCCAATCAGCTAGCGTTTTACTTCTTGCCCTAAGAGCCCATCACAGCCATGCCTACTAATGGCATAGCTGTGATTGGCCAAGTGCAGCATGTGACCCAGCCTCTATTTTAGCTGGAGTCACGTAGCGCCGCACGTCACACTGCTCTGATTAGTGTAGGGAGAGGACACAGCTTCTGTGAGGTCGAGATTAGGCAGGGAAAAGTCAGCAAAAGCACCTAATGAAGTGATCGATCTACAGCTGTGAATGATTCAACTTCTGCTAGTTAATTGCTCACTGGTTTTTAGGCTGCACAGAGCGTTTATCTGTCAATTTTTTTCTGGGGTGATCGGCGGAAATTTTGTGACTTGTGGTGCACCAGAACAAGCTGCCACCAAGTCAATCAATCCATCAATACTAGTTTTTTTTTTTTTTTTTTTTGGCTATATCCTCCATCAGGGACTTGGCTGTGCTTATTGTCACCCCTAGAAACTCAGGATAGCATTTTTTATATTTTATTAAGGGGTTAAGTACAATTGCCAAAATACCAATCCCCTAAATCTGGTGTTCCAGCTTTGGCTAGCCAAGTATAATACTGTCTGCTGTCTGGCAAAGGATAGATTATTTTCTGTGGTGAAATTCAAATGCCAAAATAGCAAACCGCTAAATCTGGTGTCACAGCACTGGCTGTCAAAGTATAATAGTGTCCGCCAAAACATATATTTTGTTCTGGGGTGAAATTCAATTGCCAAAATAGCAATACCACAAATCTGGTGTCACAGCTGTGGCTGGCCAAGTATAATAGTGTCCGCCAAAACATATGTTTTGCTCTGGGGTGAAATTCATTTGCCAAAATAGCAATACCCTGAATTCAGTGTTCCAGTAGTGGCTGGCAAAGTATAATATTGTCCGCCAAAACATATATTTTGTTCTGGGGTAAAATTCAATTGCCAAAATAGCAATACCATAAATCTGGTGTCACAGCTGTGACTGGCAAAGTATAATAGTGTCCGACAAAACAAATATTTTGTTCTGGGGTGAAATTCAATTGCCAAAATAGCAATTCCATAAATCAGTGGTTTCAGCTGTGGCTGGCCAAGTTTAATAGTGTCCTGCAAAGGATATATTTTGTTCTGGGGTGAAATTCAATTGCCAAAATAGCAATACCCTGAATCTGGTGTTCCAGTAGTGGCTGGCAAAGTATAATAGTGTCCGCTAGAACATATATTTTGTTCCTGGGTAAAATTCAATTGCCAAAATAGCAATACCCTTAATCTGATGTCCCAGCTGTTGCAGGCCAAGTGTTAATCTGTCCGTAAAAGGGTATATTTTGTTCTGGGGTGAAATTCAATTGCCAAAATAGGAATATAATGAATCTGGTGTTCCAGTAGTGGCTGGCAAAGTATAATAGTGTCGGCCAAAACAGATATTTTGCTCTGGGGTGAAATTCAATTGCCAAAATAGCAATACCATAAATCTGCTGTCACAGCTGTGGCTGGCAAAGTATAATATTTTCTGCCAGAACATATATTTTGTTCTGGGGTGAAATTCAATTGCCAAAATAGCAATACAATAAATCTGGTGTCACAGCTGTGGCTGGCAAAGTAAAATATTGTCCGCCAAAACATATATTTTGTTCTGGGGTGAAATTCAATTGCCAAATTAGCAATACCCTGAATCTGGTGTCCAAGATGTTGCAGTCCAAGTGTTAATCTGTCCATAAAAGGGTATATTTTGTTCTGGGGTGAAATTCAATTGTCAAAATAGCAATACCCTGAATCTGGTGTTCCAGTAGTGGCTGGCAAAGTATAATAGTGTCCGCCAAAATATATATTTTGTTCTGGGGTGAAATTCAATTGCCAAAATAGCAATACAATAAATCTGGTGTCACAGCTGAGGCTGGCAAAGTAAAATATTGTCCGCCAAAACATATATTTTGTTCTGGGGTGAAATTCAATTGCCAAATTAGCAATACCCTGAATCTGGTGTCCCAGATGTTGCAGTCCAAGTGTTAATCTGTCCATAAAAGGGTATATTTTGTTCTGGGGTGAAATTCAATTGTCAAAATAGCAATACCCTGAATCTGGTGTTCCAGTAGTGGCTGGCAAAGTATAATAGTGTCCGCCAAAACATATATTTTGTTCGGGTGTGAAATTCAATTGCAAAAATAGCAATTCCATAAATTATTGGCTTCAGCTGTGGCTGGCCAAGTTTAATAGTGTCCTGCAAAGGATATATTTTGTTCTGAGGTGAAATTCAATTGCCAAAATAGCAATACCATGAATCAGTGGTTTCAGCTGTGGCTGGCAAAGTATAATAGTGCCTGCCAAAACATATATTTTGTTCTGGGGTGAAATTCAATTGCCAAAATAGCAATACCCTTAATCTGGTGTCCCTGCTGTTGCAGGCCAAGTGTTAATCTGTCCGTAAAAGGGTATATTTTGTTCTGGGGAAAAATTAAATTGCCAAAATAGCAATTCCATAAATTATTGGTTTCAGCTGTGGCTGGCCAAGTTTAATAGTGTCCTGCAAAGGATATATTTTGTTCTGGGGTGAAATTCAATTGCCAAAATAGCAATATACTGAAAATGGTGTTCCAGTAGTGGCTGGCAAAGTAAAATTGTGTCCGCCAAAACAGATATTTTGCTCTGGGGTGAAATTCAATTGCCAAAATAGCAATACCATATATCTGGTGTCACAGCTGTGGCTGGCAAAGTAAAATATTGTCCGCCAAAACATATATTTTGTTCTAGGGTGAAATTCAGTTGCCAAAATAGCAATACCCTGAATCTGGTGTCCCAGCTGTTGCAGGCCAAGTGTTAATTTGTCCATAAAAGGGTATATTTTGTTCTGGGGGGAAATTCAATTGACAAAATAGCAATACCCTGAATCTGGTGTTCCAGTAGTGGCTGGCAAAGTATAATAGTGTCCGCCAAAACATATATTTTGTTCTGGGGTGAAATTCAATTGCCAAAATAGCAATACCCTGAATCTGGTGTTCCAGTAGTGGCTCGCAAAGTATAATATTGTCCGCCAAAACATATATTTTGTTCAGGGGTGAAATTCAATTACCAAAATAGCAATACCATAAATCTGGTGTCACAGCTGTGGCTGGCAAAGAAAAATAGTGTCCGCCAAAACATAAATTTTGTTCTGGGGTGAAATTCAATAGCAAAAATAGCAATTCCATAAATTATTGGCTTCAGCTGTGGCTGGCCAAGTTTAATAGTGTCCTGCAAAGGATATATTTTGTTCTGGGGTGAAATTCAATTGCCAAAATAGCAATACCATAAATCAGTGGTTTCAGCTGTGGCTGGCAAAGTATAATAGTGCCTGCCAAAACATATATTTTGTTCTGGGGTGAAATTCAATTGCCAAAATAGCAATTCCATAAATCATTGGTTTCAGCTGTGGCTGGCCAAGTTTAATAGTGTCCTGCAAAGGATATATTTTGTTCTGGGGTGAAATTCAACTGCCAATATAGAAATACCATAAATCAGTGGTTTCAGCTGTGGCTGGCAAAGTATAATAGTGTCCGCCAAAACATATATTTTTTTCTGGGGTGAAATTCAATTGCCAAAATATCAATACCCTGAATCTGGTGTCCCAGCTGTTGCAGGCCAAGTATTTATCTTTCCGTAAAAGGGTATATTTTGTTCTGAGGTGAAATTCAATTGCCAAAATAGCAATACCTTGAATCTGGTTTCACAGCTGTGGCTGGCAAAGTAAAATAGTGTCCGCCAAAACATATATTTTGTTCTGGGGTGAAATTCAATTGCCAAAATAGCAATACCTTAAATCTGGTGTTACAGCTGTGGCTGGCAAAGTAAAATATTGTCCGCAAAACATATATTTTGTTCTATGATGAAATTCAATTGCCAAAATAGCAATACCATTAATCAGTGGTTTCAGCTGTGGCTGGCAAAGTATAATAGTGTCCGCCAAAACATATATTTTGTTCTGGGGTGAAATTAAATTGTCAAAATAGAACTACCATAAATCTAGTGTCACAGCTGTGGCTAGCAAAGTATAATAGTGTCCGCCAAAACATATATTTTGTTCTGGGGTGAAATTCAATTGCCAAAATAGCAATACCATAAATCTGGTGTCACAGCTGTGGCTGGCAAAGTATAATATTGTCCGCCAAAACATATATTTTGTTCTGGGGTGAAATTCAATATCCAAAATAGCAATACCCTTAATCTGGTGTCCCTGCTTTTGCCGGCCAAGTGTTAATCTGTCTGTAAAAGGGTATATTTTGTTCTGGGGTGAAATTCAATTGCCAAAATAGCAATTCCATAAATTATTGGTTTCGGCTGTGGCTGGCAAAGTATAATATTGTCCGCCAAAGCATATATTTTGTTCTGGGGTGAAATTCAATTGCCAAAATAGCAATACCCTGAATCTGGTGTCCCAGTTGTTGCAGGCCAAGTATTTATCTTTACGTAAAAGGGTATATTTTGTTCTGGGGTGAAATTCAATTGCCAAAATAGCAATACCCTGAATCTCATGTTCCAATAGTGTCTGGCAAAGTATAACAGGGTCGGCCAAAACATATAATTTGTTATGGGGAGAAATTCATTTGCCAAAATAGCAATACCATAAATCAGTGGTTTCAGTTGTGGCTGGCAAAGTATAATAGTGTCCGCCAAAACATATATTTTGTTCTGTGGTGAAATTCAATTGCCAAAATAGTAATACCCTGAATCTGGTGTTCCAGCATTTGCAGGCCAAGTGTTAATTTGTCCGTAAAGGGTATATTTTGTTCTAGGGAGAAATTCAATTGCTAAAATAGCAATACCCTGAATCTGGTTTTCCAGCAGTGGCTGGTAAAGTATATTTGTGTTCGCCAAAACATATATTTTGTTCTGGGGTGAAATTCAATTGCCAAAATAGCAATACCCTGAATCTGGTGTTCCAGCATTTACAGGACAAGTGTTAATTTATCCGTAAAAGGGTATATTTTGTTCTGGGGTGAAATTCAATTGCCAAAATAGCAATACCCTGAATCTGGTGTTCCAGTAGTGGCTGGCAAAGTATAATAGTGTCCGCCAAAACATATATTTTGTTCTCGGGTGAAATTCAATTGCCAATTAGCAATACTATAAATCTGGTTTCACAGCTGTGGCTGGCAAAGTATAATATTGTCCGCCAAAACAAATATTTTGTTCTATGATGAAATTAAATTGCCAAAATAGAAATACCATAAATCTAGTGTCACAGCTGTGGCTAGCAAAGAATTATACTGTCCGCCAAAACATATATTTTGTTCTGGGGTGAAATTCAATTGCAAAAATATCAATATACTGAACCTGGTGTTCCAGTAGTGGCTGGCAAAGTATAATAGTGTCCGCCAAAGCAGATATTTTGCTCTGGGGTGAAATTCAATTGCCAAAATAGCAATACCATAAATCTGGTGTCACAGCTGTGGCTGGAAAATTATAATATTGTCCGCCAAAAGATATATTTTGTTCTGGGGTGAAATTCAATTGCCAAAATAGCAATACCATAAATCTGGTGTTACAGCTGTGGCTGGCAAAGTGAAATATTGTCCGCCAAAAAATATATTTTGTTCTGGGGTTTAATTTAATTGCCAAAATAGCAATACCATAAATAAGTGGTTTCAGCTGTGGCTGGCAAAGTATAATAGTGCCTGCCAAAACATATATTTTGTTCTGGGGTGAAACTCAATTGCCAAAATAGCAATTCCATAAATTATTGGTTTCAGCTGTGGCTGGCCAAGTTTAATAGTGTCCTGCAAAGGATAAATTTTGTTCTGGGGTGAAATTCAATTGCCAAAATAGCAATACCATAAATCAGTGATTTCAGCTGTGGCTGTCAAAGTATAATACTGTCCGCCAAAACATATGTTTTGTTCTGGGGTGAAATTCAATTGCCAAAATAGCAATACCCTGAATCTGGTGTCCCAGCTGTTGCAGGCCAAGTGTTAATCTGTCCGTAAAAGGGTATATTTTGTTCTGGAGTGAAATTCAATTACCAAAATAGCAATACCCTGAATCTGGTGTTCCAGTAGAGGATGGCAAAGTATAATAGTGTCCGCCAAAACATATATTTTGTTCTGGGGTGAAATTCAATTGCCAAAATAGCAATTCCCTTAATCTGGTGTCCCAGCTGTTGCAAGCCAAGATTCATAGTGTCCTCCAAAACATATATTTTGTTCTGAGGTGAAATTAAATTGCCAAAATAGAAATACCAAAAATGTTGTGTCACAGCTGTGGCTGGCAAAGTATAATAGTGTCCGCCAAAACATATATTTTGTTCTGGGGTGAAATTCAATTGCCAAAACAGCAATACCCTGAATCAGGTGTCCCAGCTGTTGCAGGCCAAGTGTTAATCTGTCCGTAAAAGGGTATATTTTGTTCTGGGGTGAAATTCAATTGCCAATATAGAAATACCATAAATCTGGTGTCACAGCTGTGGCTGGCAAAGTATAATATTGTCCGCCAAAACATATATTTTGTTCTGGGGTGAAATTCAATTGCCAAAATAGCAATACCCTTAATCTGGTGTCCCTGCTGTTGCCGGCCAAGTGTTAATCTGTCTGAAAAAGGGTATATTTTGTTCTGGGGTGAAATTCAATTGCCAAAATAGCAATTCCATAAATTATTGGTTTCGGCTGTGGCTGGCCAAGTTTAATAGTGTCCTGCAAAGGATATATTTGTTCTGGGGTGAAATTCAAATGCCAAAATAGCAATACCATAAATCAGTGGTTTCAGCTGTGGCTGGCAAAGTATAATAGTGTCCGCCAAAACATATATTTTGTTCTGGGGTGAAATTCAATTGCCAAAATAGCAATACCCTGAATCTGGTGTTCCAGCATTTGCAGGCCAAGTGTTAATTTGTCCGTAAAAGGGTATATTTTGTTCTGGGGTTAAATTCAATTGCCAAAATAGCAATACACTGAATCTGGTTTTCCAGCAGTGGCTGGTAAATTGTAAATGTGTCCGTAAAAGGGTATATTTTGTTCTGGGGTGAAATTAAATTGCCAAAATAGCAATACCCTGAATCTGGTGTTCCAGTAGTGGCTGGCAAAGTATAATAGTGTCCGCCAAAACATATATTTTGTTCTGGGGTGAAATTCAATTGCCAATTAGCAATACTTTAAATCTGGTTTCACAGCTGTGGCTGGCAAAGTATAATATTGTCCGCCAAAACATATATTTTGTTCTGGGGTGAAATTCAATTGCCAAAATAGCAATACCTTAAATCTGGTGTTACAGCTGTGTCTGGCAAAGTAAAATATTGTCCGCAAAGCATATATTTTGTTCTATGGTGAAATTCAATTGCCAAAATAGCAATACCATTAATCAGTGGTTTCAGCTGTGGCTAGCAAAGTATAATAGTGTCCGCCAAAACATATATTTTGTTCTGGGGTGAAATTCAATTGCCAAAATAGCAATACCATAAATCTGGTGTCACAGCTGTGGCTGTCAAAGTATAATATTGTCCGCCAAAACATATATTTTGTTCTGGGGTGAAATTCAATTGCCAAAATAGCAATACCCTTAATCTGGTGTCCCTGCTGTTGCCGGCCAAGTGTTAATCTGTCTGTAAAAGGGTATATTTTGTTCTCGGGTGAAATTCAATTGCCAAAATAGCAATTCCATAAATTATTGGTTTCGGCTGTGGCTGGCCAAGTTTAATAGTGTACTGCAAAGGATATAATTGTTCTGGGGTGAAATTCAAATGCCAAAATAGCAATACAATAAATCAGTGGTTTCAGCTGTGGCTGGCAAAGTATAATAGTGTCCGCCAAAACATATATTTTGTTCTGGGGTGAAATTCAATTGCCAAAATAGCAATACCCTGAATCTGGTGTCCCAGCTGTTGCAGGCCAAGTGTTAATCTCTCCTTAAAAGGGTATATTTTGTTCTGGGGTGAAATTCAATTGCCAAAATAGTAATAACATAAATCTGTTGTCACAGCTGTGGCTGGCAAAGTATAATATTGTCCGCCAAAGCATATATTTTGTTCTGGGGTGAAATTCAATTGCCAAAATAGCAATACCCTGAATCTGGTGTCCCAGTTGTTGCAGGCCAAGTATTTATCTTTCCGTAAAAGGGTATATTTTGTTCTGGGGTGAAATTCAATTGCCAAAATAGCAATACCCTGAATCTCATGTTCCAATAGTGTCTGGCAAAGTATAACAGGGTCGGCCAAAACATATAATTTGTTATGGGGAGAAATTCAATTGCCAAAATAGCAATACCATAAATCAGTGGTTTCAGTTGTGGCTGGCAAAGTATAATAGTGTCCGCCAAAACATATATTTTGTTCTGGGGTGAAATTCAATTGCCAAAATAGTAATACCCTGAATCTGGTGTTCCAGCATTTGCAGGCCAAGTGTTAATTTGTCCGTAAAAGGGTATATTTTGTTCTAGGGAGAAATTCAATTGCTAAAATAGCAATACCCTGAATCTGGTTTTCCAGCAGTGGCTGGTAAAGTATATTTGTGTTCGCCAAAACATATATTTTGTTCTGGGGTGAAATTCAATTGCCAAAATAGCAATACCCTGAATCTGGTGTTCCAGCATTTACAGGACAAGTGTTAATTTATCCGTAAAAGGGTATATTTTGTTCTGGGGTGAAATTCAATTGCCAAAATAGCAATACCCTGAATCTGGTGTTCCAGTAGTGGCTGGCAAAGTATAATAGTGTCCGCCAAAACATATATTTTGTTCTCGGGTGAAATTCAATTGCCAATTAGCAATGCTATAAATCTGGTTTCACAGCTGTGGCTGGCAAAGTATAATATTGTCCGCCAAAACAAATATTTTGTTCTATGATGAAATTAAATTGCCAAAATAGAAATACCATAAATCTAGTGTCACAGCTGTGGCTAGCAAAGAATTATAGTGTCCGCCAAAACATATATTTTGTTCTGGGGTGAAATTCAATTGCAAAAATATCAATATACTGAACCTGGTGTTCCAGTAGTGGCTGGCAAAGTATAATAGTGTCCGCCAAAGCAGATATTTTGCTCTGGGGTGAAATTCAATTGCCAAAATAGCAATACCATAAATCTGGTGTCACAGCTGTGGCTGGAAAATTATAATATTGTCTGCCAAAAGATATATTTTGTTCTGGGGTGAAATTCAATTGCCAAAATAGCAATACCATAAATCTGGTGTTACAGCTGTGGCTGGCAAAGTGAAATATTGTCCGCCAAAAAATATATTTTGTTCTGGGGTTTAATTTAATTGCCAAAATAGCAATACCATAAATAAGTGGTTTCAGCTGTGGTTAGCAAAGTATAATAGTGCCTGCCAAAACATATATTTTGTTCTGGGGTGAAACTCAATCGCCAAAATAGAAATTCCATAAATTATTGGTTTCAGCTGTGGCTGGCCAAGTTTAATAGTGTCCTGCAAAGGATAAATTTTGTTCTGGGGTGAAATTCAATTGCCAAAATAGCAATACCATAAATCAGTGATTTCAGCTGTGGCTGTCAAAGTATAATAGTGTCCGCCAAAACATATGTTTTGTTCTGGGGTGAAATTCAATTGCCAAAATAGCAATACCCTGAATCTGGTGTCCCAGCTGTTGCAGGCCAAGTGTTAATCTGTCCGTAAAAGGGTATATTTTGTTCTGGAGTGAAATTCAATTACCAAAATAGCAATACCCTGAATCTGGTGTTCCAGTAGAGGATGGCAAAGTATAATAGTGTCCGCCAAAACATATATTTTGTTCTGGGGTGAAATTCAATTGCCAAAATAGCAATTCCCTTAATCTGGTGTCCCAGCTGTTGCAAGCCAAGATTCATAGTGTCCTCCAAAACATATATTTTGTTCTGAGGTGAAATTAAATTGCCAAAATAGAAATACCAAAAATGTTGTGTCACAGCTGTGGCTGGCAAAGTATAATAGTGTCCGCCAAAACATATATTTTGTTCTGGGGTGAAATTCAATTGCCAAAACAGCAATACCCTGAATCTGGTGTCCCAGCTGTTGCAGGCCAAGTGTTAATCTGTCCGTAAAAGGGTATACTTTGTTCTGGCGTGAAATTCAATTGCCAATATAGAAATACCATAAATCAGTGGTTTCAGCTTTGGCTGGCAAAGTATAATAGTGTCCGCCAAAACATATATTTTTTTCTGGGGTGAAATTCAATTGCCAAAATAGCAATACCCTGAATCTGGTGTCCCAGCTGTTGCAGGCCAAGTATTTATCTTTCCGTAAAAGGGTATATTTTGTTCTGGGGTGAAATTCAATTGCCAAAATAGCAATACCTTGAATCTGATGTTCCAATAGTGGCTGGCAAAGTATAACAGTGTCGGCCAAAACATATAATTTGTTATGGGGAGAAATTCAATTGCCAAAATAGCAATACCATAAATCAGTGGTTTCAGCTGAGACTGGAAAAGTATAATAGTGTCCGCCAAAACATATATTTTGTTCTGGGGTGAAATTCAATTGCCAAAATAGCAATACCCTGAATCTGGTGTTCCAGCATTTGCAGGCCAAGTGTTAATTTGTCCGTAAAAGGGTATATTTTGTTCTGGGGTTAAATTCAATTGCCAAAATAGCAATACACTGAATCTGGTTTTCCAGCAGTGGCTGGTAAATTGTTAATGTGTCCGTAAAAGGGTATATTTTGTTCTGGGGTGAAATTAAATTGCCAAAATAGCAATACCCTGAATCTGGTGTTCCAGTAGTGGCTGGCAAAGTATAATAGTGTCCGCCAAAACATATATTTTGTTCTGGGGTGAAATTCAATTGCCAATTAGCAATACTTTAAATCTGGTTTCACAGCTGTGGCTGGCAAAGTATAATATTGTCCGCCAAAACATATATTTTGTTCTGGGGTGAAATTCAATTGCCAAAATAGCAATACCTTAAATCTGGTGTTACAGCTGTGGCTGGCAAAGTAAAATATTGTCCGCAAAACATATATTTTGTTCTATGGTGAAATTCAATTGCCAAAATAGCAATACCATTAATCAGTGGTTTCAGCTGTGGCTGGCAAAGTATAATAGTGTCCGCCAAAACATATATTTTGTTCTGGGGTGAAATTAAATTGCCAAAATAGAACTACCATAAATCTAGTGTCACAGCTGTGGCTAGCAAAGTATAATAGTGTCCGCCAAAACATATATTTTGTTCTGGGGTGAAATTCAATTGCCAAAATAGCAATACCCTGAATCTGGTGTCCCAGCTGTTGCAGGCCAAGTGTTAATCTCTCCTTAAAAGGGTATATTTTGTTCTGGGGTGAAATTAAATTGCCAAAATAGTAATAACATAAATCTGTTGTCACAGCTGTGGCTGGCAAAGTATAATATTGTCCGCCAAAGCATATATTTTGTTCTGGGGTGAAATTCAATTTGTAATTAGTTTTGTTTAATATACCCGTTGGGGGATGGCAGGTTTTCTGTCCCAAGATGTAAGCTCTGAAGGGTGGATGGGGGACCCAAGAGAAGTATTCTCTGAAAAAGAACTTCCAGCCCAATCAATACATATGAGCATTACGGCTTCTTTCAAAAACCTAACTCGCGTATATAAAGACCACGTACGCTGTTGGTGGGAAGTACAGACTCTGGAGACATATATCAAAAATAATATTGTACCCAGAGGTCTAAGAAATCCAATTCAGCCATCAGCCAGAATTAGATCCAGCGAATTTCTTAAACGGTGGGAACTAGAGTCCATTGAGGGTTCCATCCGTCTTATGAAATTACTAGTAGATGAGGAACGTAAACTATTAACAAGAACAGAAAGTGAGTTAAAGGAACATATAAATCTGTCTAAGAAATTTATTGATCATACAGACTTTAGCAAAAAAGAAACTCAGCTCCAACAGCAGATTGAACGGTTTACGTCTCAGATCAAAGAGCGTAAACACTTTCAATTTAATAGTGATATTGTTGATTTCAAAGAGGGGAGGGTATTTGAATTTGGTCCCCGACCCCAACCGACCTTTGCGGTTGAAACCGAAATATCCTCGTCGGAGGGTGAGATAGACGGAGAGCACTCCTCCTTCTCGAATAGAGGACGAGGAGCTCCAACTAGGGGTCATCAGAGGACACGAGGTGGAAGACTGAGAGGGGGGACAGGTAGAGGCAGAAGAGGAGGTTTTTTAGATCAGACACCTCCAGTCTCGGACTACATGTTACGCCACAAGAAACTAGGCGATTTACCCAAATAGACACACTACAGGTAGTCAATTTATCCTCGACCCCACTGACTACATCCCAATTGAATGTTTTAAAACGTGGGCTTTCATACGTTCCTCTACAAAAATTCAATCTATTTAACTGGATCAAGGACATACACCTATACGCTAGAAAAATGAAATGGAAGAAATTTTTTAGTATGCAGGACAGGAGACAGTGTCAAGAATTAGGCATTGAGCCCGACGATTTAGAAGGAGTTAGACTATTAGCTGGATTAAGTGAGGACAACAGTCGGATTACAGGAAACGGACCATTCACTAACCTTAGGAACCCGTCGAAATTATTTCCCCCACTCAATGAGAATACGCCCATAGACACGTTCGTATTTCTAGTTACAAGAGATATCCAGAAATTGGAAAATCAACATTATGGACAGGATAATCTCAGTTTGGAGGAACGGAGGGCTTTAGATGAACTGGCATTAAACCAGAATATCGTCATAAAACCGTCCGATAAGGGGGGAAATATAGTTGTACTTGACCATTCACAATATCAGGCCATGTGTTATAGGTTATTGAACGATAACAACACCTATAAACGTCTTTCTACTGATCCCACAGGAGGTTTTAAGGAGGAACTCCAGCTTATTTTAGTCCAGGCCCGTGATGAACAACTCATCAGCAAGGCCGAGTTTGATTATCTTCTTACCTAAATATCCCTTGCTAGCTACCTTCTATAGCTTACCCAAGCTACATAAACAAGGGGACCAACTTAAGGGTAGGCCTATTGTCTCGGGCATAGGAAGTCTTACCTCATTCGTCAGTACGTATGTGGACCTCAATCTACGTCCATTTGTTGAGGAGTTACCTTCCTATGCCTTAGATACAATGGATGTACTCCAACGCATTGAGGGCATTGTATGTGAGGCAGATACTTGGTTGGCAAGTCTTGATGTTGAGGCTCTCTACAGCTCGATACCGCACGAAAGTGGGTGTCGGGCTGTGGAGGCCTTTCTTAAACAAAGGGGAGGACAATACCATCGCCATAATGTGCTATTGATGGACCTCCTTAGCTTTGTATTAATGCACAACATCTTCATTTTTGACGGACACCTCTTCCACCAGCTCTGGGGAGTTGCTATGGGTAGCCCCTGTGCCCCTACTTTTGCAAATCTCTACCTGGGCTGGTGGGAGAGAGAAGTCGTCTTTGGGGACTTAATGGAACAATATGCATCGTCTATCCAGTTATGGATACGTTTTATCGATGATATCCTGATCTTATGGAAAGGAACCAGAGAACAATTCAATGAGTTTGTGACAAGATTGAATGTGAATGAGCTGGGACTATATTTTACATCAGAGATAGACGCAGCACATATCACATTCTTGGACCTGACAATTTCGATGGGAATGGACAGAAGACTCCATACGGAACTGTTCAGGAAAAAAACGGCCACAAACAATTTACTGCACTTTGAGAGTGGACATCCCCTGGCCCTCAAGAGAGGTATTCCAAAAGGACAATACCTGAGGGCTAGGAGGAATTGTTCCTCTATTGGTTCATTCAAGGCGGCTGCACTTGATTTAAGAACCCGGTTCAGAATCAGAGGATATCCAGAAAGATCTCTAAAGGAAGCATACCATCATGCCCTTAATCAAAATAGGACCCAACTGTTAGTCCCTAAGTGTAAACCAACGTCAGAAGGCATGCCACGTATCATAGCCACTTTTGACAAGGCTTGCCCACAGATCCGCCAAATTCTTGCCAACCATTGGCCGGTTTTACAATCAGACCCTGATATAGGCCCAACATTGCCACCGCGTCCTGCTATTTCATACCGTCGTAATGCAAACCTACGTGATCGCCTGGTGCATAGTTTTTACGAACGACCAGCACCAGATACATGGCTCAGGTCGACCGCAAGGGGTACCTTCCCATGTGGGTCCTGTATCATTTGTGCACACATCCAGAGGGGGCGGTACTTCAACAGCCCAATTACGGGTGAGAGATTTTGGATAAATACATTCATCAGATGTACGTCTACCTGTGTCATCTATTTGCTCACGTGTTGCTGTGGCAAACAATACGTGGGCAAAACTAAACGAGCTGAGAAGAAGGATTGGCGAACATTTCCTGGATGTGCGTCATAATCGTGATACATCGGTGGCACGGCACATCAATACCTGCCACGGCGGTGACTGTACAGTCCTGAGAGTACAGGGCATTTACATGTTACAAAGATCGGCACGAGGAGGTGATGTTGACACACCTCTGTTACAGAAGGAGGCCAATTGGATCTTTAGACTCCAAACGGTCCAACCACAGGGACTTAATGAGACTATATCGTATGCATGCTTTCTATAATGATATAGTCAACATGTAGGTTGGACCTAATCCCTTGATGACTCAGTGACCTCCTAATGACGATTCTGTAGCCATGCAGACTATTACTGTTGTATGTTATTGACTCACCTATTAGATGTAAGTGTATGTTCACATTAATCGTACATCTATACATCTTTAAATTGTCAAGAGTGATTGTCTGCATGGTGTGCGGCCCTCTTCAAGCGCAGGACAGTGTAACTGATCACTGATCCCTAAATCTAACAGTTGCATGATTTATTAATGAGCTTATCATACGCAATTGAATTAATGCGATGCGATCATTTGATATATAGGATACAACCTTGATGACAAATATAGTTTTTTAGTGTTGGAGTGTTCGTTCTTCGGAGATAGTTCCCATATAACTCCCACCACTGACAATGAGCTAATATACAGGGACACATGATGTACCGCTAGAAGCATCCCCTCAGACACACAGTGCTTTTCCCACGGAGGCATATTTAAATATTGGATGCGTACCTGACCGGTGGGCGTCAACAGGCAGTTACGCCTCCATGCACCGAATGGTGACGCATCATCACATACGCCCTCCAGTGGGCGGGGTATAGGTTATAAATATCCGGCGTGTAAGCGGCCACGTACGGCCGACATAGCGCCGGAGCTCTGGCACTAGACGGTGCAGAGCATATCCTGGTTAGGCAGAATTATCTGCTACACATTTCTAGAGAAGCTCCTGAGGAAATGTGGCTATTATCATGCTGCATAGAAACGCGTCGAGCTGCTAAACTATAGTTAGATTGTGATCAGCCAGCTATAGGTCTTGCATGCATGCCTGTGTGAATGTCGTCCTGCAGGGCAAATTGCCGCTGATACCTTGTGATTAATAGGGATACAACCACTACACCCGACTTCTCTATCCCAATAGATGTTATGGTGAAATGAGTGGATGTGTATCGTTCTAATATATATCATCACCAGATAGCATGCAGGCAGACCACCCGTAGTAGGCATAGCAGGTATACATCGGAGCATTTCTATCATTATACTCCGTGTACGATAGTGGGGGAGTGAGAGGTGCACCGCAATTTGAGCGTGCACATACTCAAAACTAGTGGCAGCTTGTTACACAATATTATACAAGCTGCAACACTAGATTCCTCCACTATATCAACTTTATTCAAGTGTAACACTTATAGTGCTCACTGATTACTGACCGGCTGGTCTATTCACGATCTATACCTCACTGTTCAGGTGGTCAGGTCAATACCTGATTACAACAAATCTTTTCCTGGACAGGAGTGATTGATTTGTGGTGCATGTTGATACCAGAAGGTTTAATACAATCCCGCTCTGGTCTAGACATGCACTTTTGCCTGGAGACATATACAAAATAGCAATACCCTGAATCTGGTGTCCCAGCTGTTGCAGGCCAAGTGTTAATCTGTCCGTAAAAGGGTATATTTTGTTCTGGAGTGAAATTCAATTACCAAAATAGCAATACCCTGAATCTGGTGTTCCAGTAGAGGCTGGCAAAGTATAATAGTGTCCGCCAAAACATATATTTTGTTCTGGGGTGAAATTCAATTGCCAAAATAGCAATTCCCTTAATCTGGTGTCCCAGCTGTTGCAAGCCAAGATTCATAGTGTCCGCCAAAACATATATTTTGTTCTGAGGTGAAATTAAATTGCCAAAATAGAAATACCAAAAATGTTGTGTCACAGCTGTGGCTGGCAAAGTATAATAGTGTCCGCCAAAACATATATTTTGTTCTGGGGTGAAATTCAATTGCCAAAACAGCAATACCCTGAATCTGGTGTCCCAGCTATTGCAGGCCAAGTGTTAATCTGTCCGTAAAAGGGTATATTTTGTTCTGGGGTGAAATTCAATTGCCAATATAGAAATACCATAAATCTGGTGTCACAGCTGTGGCTGGCAAAGTATAATATTGTCCGCCAAAACATATATTTTGTTCTGGGGTGAAATTCAATTGCCAGTATAGAAATACCCTGAATCTGGTGTCTCAGCTGTTTCAGGCCAAGTGTTAATCTGTCCGTAAAAGGGTATATTTTGTTCTGGGGTGAAATTCAATTGCCAATATAGAAATACCATAAATGTGGTGTCACAGCTGTGGCTGGAATATTATAATAGTGTCGGCCAAAACATATAATTTGTTCTGGGGTGAAATTCTATTGCCAAACTAGCAATTCCCTGAATCTGGTGTTCCAGTAGTGGCTGGCAAAGTATAATAGTGTCCGCTAAAACATATTTTGTTCTGGGGTGAAATTTAATTGCCAAAATAGCAATACCCTGAATCTGGAGTCCCAGCTGTTGCAGGCCAAGATTCATAGTGTCCGCCAAAACATATATTTTGTACTGGGGTTAAATTCAATTGCCAAAATAGCAATACCATAAATCAGTGGTTTGAGCTCTGGCGGGCAAAATATAATAGTGTCCGCCAAAACATATATTTTGTTCTGGGGTGAAATTCAATTGCCAAAATAGCAATACCCTGAATCTGGTGTCCCAGCTTTTGCAGGCCAAGATTCATAGTGTCCGCTAAAACATATATTTTGTTTCTGGGGTGAAATTCAATTGCCAAAATATCAATACCCTGAATCTGGTGTGCCAGCTGTTGCGGGCCAAGATTCATAGTGTCCGCCAAAACATATATTTTGTTCTTGGGTGAAATTCAATTGCCAAAATAGCAATACCCTGAATCTAGTGTCCCAGCTGTTGCAGGCCAAGTATTAATCTGTCTGTAAAAGGGTATATTTTGTTCTGGGGTGAAATTCAATTGCTAAAATAGCAATACCCTGAATCTGGTGTTCCAGTAGTGGCTGACAAAACATATATTTTGTTCTGGGGTGAAATTTAATTGCCAATATAGCAATACCATAAATCTGGTGTCACAGCTGTGTCTAGCAAAGTATAATATTGTCCGCCAAAACATACATTTTGTTCTGGGGTGAGATTCAATTGACAAAATAGCAATACCCTAAATCTGGTGTCCCAGCTGTTGCAGGCAAATTATTAATCTGTCCGTAAAAGGTATATTTTGTTCTGGGGTGAAATTAAATTGCCAAACTAGCAATACCCTGAATCTGATGTTCCAGTAGTGGCTGGCAAAGTATAATAGTGTCCGCCAAAACATATATTTTGTTCTGCTGTGAAATTCAATTGCCAATATAGCAATACCATAAATCTGGTGTTCCAGCTGTTGCAGGCCAAGTGTTAATCTGTCCGTAAAAGGGTATATTTTGTTCTGGGGTGAAATTCAATTGCCAAAATAGCAATACCCTTAATCTGGTGAACCAGCTGTTGCAGGCCAAGTGTTAATCTATCCGTAAAAGGGTATATTTTGTTCTGTGGTGAAATTCAATTGCCAAAATAGCAATACCCTGAATCTGGTGTTCCAGCTGTTGCAGGCCAAGTTTTAATCTGTCCCTAAAAGGGAATATTTTGTTCTGCTGTGAAATTCACTTGCCAATATAGCAATGCTCTAAATCTGGTGTTCCAGCTGTTGCAGGCCAAGTGTTAATCTGTCCGTAAAAGGGTATATTTTGTTCTGGGGTTAAATTCACTTACCAATATAGCAATACCCTTAATCTGTTGTTCCAGCTGTTGCAGGCCAAGTGTTAATCTGTCCTTAAAAGGGTATATTCCACTCAAGGTGTATATACTAGTGCTGAGAGGGTCATTCTCATTAACTTCACACGCTACCATGCATCTCCCATTGTATTCCTGTCCGTTAAAGGATATATTACACAAAGTGTTAAAATAAAATTGCTGAAGGCATAATCCTACATATTTTTTCTCATGCTACTGTGCATCTCCAAATGTAAATCTGTCCATAAAAGGATACCTTTCATCCAGGGCCTAAATACTTGCCCTAAAAGAGATACTCCCCTTAATCAGTGGTTACTGCTGTGCCTGGATTAGTGTAATACGCTACATAAATAAATAGGCAGATAGTGTTAGGTACCAGTAAAAAAAGGCCTGAATTTAAAATCAATACATTGGGCCAATTTTTTTTTTTCTTATTGTAGTGCTTGGTGAACGGTAACAATGAGGAAAACATCTAGTAAGGGACGCGGTCGTGGTGGTGTTAGTGTACCCTCTGGTGTTGGGAGAGGCCGTGGCCATTCTTCCACAGCCTCATGTCCTATTGAACCAAGTACCTCAGATTCCAGTACCCGCCAGAATTTACAGCGATATTTGTTGGGGCCCAATGCCGTTCTAAGGATGGTAAGGCCTGAGCAGGTACAGGCGCTAGTGAATTGGGTGGCCAATAGTGGATCCAGCACGTTCACAACATTATCTCCCACCCAGTCTTCTGCAGAAAGCGCACAGGTGGCGCCTGAAAACCAAGCCCATCCGTCATAAGTTATGCAGCAGTCTCTTATGCTGTTTAAAGACTCTGCTGGCAGGGTTTCCCGAGGGAATCCTTCTAGGCAGGGTTTCCCGAGGGAATCCTTCTAGCCCTTCCCTAGTGGTGGAAGACATAGAATGCACTGATGCACAACCACTGATGTTTCCTGATGATGAGGACATGGGAATACCACCTCATCAGAGTCCACACATCTCTGATGATGACGAAAGACAGGTGCCAACTGCTGCGTCTTTCTGCAGTGTGCAGACCGAACAGGAGGTCAGGGAGGAAGACTGTGTGGAAGACGATGCAGGGGACAATGAGGTCCTAGACCCCACATGGAATGAAGGTCATGCCACTGACTTTCATAGTTCAGAGGAAGAGGCAGTGGTGAGACTGAGCCAACAGCGTAGCAAAAGAGGGAGCAGGGGGCAAAAGCATAACAGCCGCCTCCAAGAGAGTTCGCCTGCTACCAGGGACCGAGCACCCCAAAGGCAGCTTCAAGGAGTTCCCTGGCATGGCACTTCTTTAAACAATGTGCTGACGACAAGACCCGAGTGGTTTGCACGCTGTGCCATCAGAGCCTGAAGTGAGGCATTAACGTTCTGAACCTTAGCACAACCTGCATGACCAGGCATCTACATGCAAAGCATAAACTGCAGTGGAGTAAACACCTTAAAAGCAAGGAACTCACTCTGGCTCCCTCTGCTCCCTCTTCTGCTGCTGCTTCGGTGTCTTCCTCCGCCTAGGGAGGAACTTTGGCACCTGCCGCCCACCAAACAGAGGATGTGCCACTGACACCACCACCTGCGTCACCAAGCATCTCCAACATGTCACACGGCAGCGTTCAGCTCTCCATCTCACAAACCTTGGAGAGAAAGCATAAATTCCTACCTAGCCACCCTCGAGCCCTGGGCCTGAATGCCAGCATTTCTAAACTACTGGCCTTTGAAATGCTGTCATTCAGGCTGGTGGACACAGACAGCTTCAAACAGCTGATGTCCATGGCTGTCCCACAGTATGTTGTTCCCAGCCGCCACTACTTCTCCAAGACAGCCGTGCCTTCTCTGCACAACCAAGTATCCGATAAAATCAAGTGTGCACTGCGCAACACCATCTGTGGCAATGTCCACCTAACCACAGATACGTGGGCCAGTAAGCACGGCCATGGACGCTATATCTCCCTAACTGCACACTGGGTAAATGTAGTGGCGGCTGGGCCCCAGGCGGAGAGTTCCTTGGCGCACGTCCTTCATTCTTTGCCTCCTGTAGCCTCCTCCTTCTACTCGGCTTCCACCAGCTCATCCAGTCAGCCACACACCTTCACCACCAACTTCAGCACAGCCCGGGGTAAACGTCAGCAGGCCATTCTGAAACTCATATCTTTGGGGGACACGCCACACACCGCGCAGGTGTTGTGGCGGGTTATTGAACAACAGACCGACCAGTGGTTGCTGCACGTGTGCCTCAAGCCCGGCCTGGTGGTGTGTTATAATGGGTGAAATCTCGTCGCAGCTCTGGGACTAGCCAGTTTGACGCACATCCCTTGCCTGGCGCATGTGCTGAATTTGGTGGTGCAGAAGTTCATTCACAACTACCCCGACATGTCAGAGCTGCTGCATAAAGTGCGGGCCATCTGTGTGCGCTTCCGGCGTTCACATCCTGCCGCTGTTCGCCTGTCTGCGCTACAACGGAACTTCGGTCTTCCCGCTCACTGCCTCATATGCGTCGTGCCTACCTCGTGGAACTCCACCTTGCACATGCTGGAGAGACTGAGCGAGAAGCAGCTAGCCATAGTGGAGTTTCAGCTGCAGCACACACGCGTCAGTCGCACTGCGGAACAGCACCACTTCACCACCAATGACTGGGCCTCCATGCGAGACCTGTGTGCCCTGTTGCGCTGTTTCGAGTACTCCACCAACATGGCCAGTGGCGATGACACCGTTATCAGCGTTACAATACCACTTCTATGTCTCCTTGAGAAAACGCATAGGGCGATGATGGAAGAGGAGGTGGCTCAGGAGGAGGAGGAGGATGAGGGGTCATTTTTAGCACTTTCAGGCCAGTCTGTTAGAAGTGGCTCAGAGGGAGGTTTTTTGCAGCAGCAGAGGCCAGGTACAAATGTGGCCAGCCAGGGCCCACTACTGTTGGACGAGGAGGAGGAGGTGGAGGAGGATGAGGATAAAGCAGGTTCACAGTGGGGTGGCACCCGACACAGCTCAGGCCCATCACTGGTGCGTGGCTGGGGGGATACGGAGGATGATGACGATACGCCTCCCACAGAGGACAACTTGTCCTTACCTCTGGGGAGCCATGCACACATGAGCGACTACATGCTGCAGTGCCTGCGCAACAACAGCAGAGTTGCCCACATTTTAACGTGTGCGGACTACTGGGTTGCCACCCTGCTGGATCCCTGGTACAAAGACAATGTGCCCACCTTACTTCCTGCACTGGTGCGTGATAGGAAGATGCGCGAGTACAAGCGCACGCTGGTAGATGCGCTGCTGAGAGCATTCCGAAATGTCACAGGGGAACAGGTGGAAGCCCAAGGCGAAGGCAGAGGAGGAGCAAGAGGTCGCCAACGCTGCTGTGTCACGGCCAGCTCCTCTGAGGGCATGGTTAGCATGGCAGAAATGTCAAAAAGTTTTGTCTCCACGCCACAGCTAACTGCACCACCTCCTGATACGGAACTTGTTAGCAGGAGGCAGCATTTCACTAACATGGTTGAACTACCACACCCCTCCATGTACTGACTGATGGTTCGGCCCCATTCAACTTCTGGGTCTCCAAATTGTCCACATGGCCAGAGTTAGCATTTCATGCCTTGGAGGCGCTGGCCTGCCCGGCGGCCAGCGTTTTGTCTGAACGTGTATTCAGCACAGTAGGGGGTGTCATTACTGACAAACGCAGCCGCCTGTCCACAGCCAACGTGGACAAGCTGACGTTCATAAAAATGAACAAGGCATGGATCCCACAGGACCTGTCCCTCCCTTGTGCAGAATAGATATTTCTAACTGCCTCCCCCTCAACCATGCATTCTTGTACTCCGGGGCACTTCTTTATTGAATCCTCTTTTTTTTAACTTTACCATGATCTTGCGGTGCAACCCAAAGTTGAATGAACCTCTCCTCAATCTGGGCGCCGGTGCCTAAATAACTGATAGTGGCCTTCTCCAGTGGTGGGTGATATGACGCCTTATTCCTTGCTGTGGGACCTCTCTCCTCTGTCTGGGTGCTGGGGCCTAAATAACTGAAAGTGGCCTTCTCCAATGGTGGGTGATATGATGCCTTATTCCTTGCTGTGGGACCTCTATACTCTGTCTGGGTGCTGGGCCTAAATTTCTGAAAGTGGCCTTCTGCAATGGTGGGTGAAATGACGCATGATTCTTTGCTGTAGGTCCGCTCTCCTCTGTCTGGGTGCTGGGTCTGAAATAACTGAAAGTGGCCTTCTCCAGTGGTAGGTGATATGACGCATGATTCCTTGCTGTGGGACCTCTCTCCTCTGTCTGGGTGCTGGGGCCGAAATAACTGAAAGTGGCCTTCTCCAGTGGTGGGTGATATAACGCATGATTCCTTGCTGTGGGACCTCTCTCCTCTCTCTGGGTGCTGGGGCCAAAATAACTGAAAGTGGCCTTCTCCAGTGGTGGGTGATATGACGCATGATTCTCTGCTATGGGACCTCTGTCCAATTGATATTTGTTAATTTTTATTTTATTTCCCTTTCCTGGACTATTTTACAGCCTTTTTAGTGCCTAAAAGTTCGGGTCCCTATTGACTTCAATGGGGTTCGGGTTCGGGATAAAGTTCGGTTCGAGTTCGGATCCAGAACCCGAACATTTTCGGGAAGTTCGGCCGAACTTCTCGAACCCGAACATCCAGGTGTTCACTCATCTCTACTTGTAAGGACTAAGCCTCCTAAAATTATTCCTTGATGGGGGCAGAGTGCACACACAAGAGATAATTGTCATAAGAAAAAGTGTCTAGTTCTGAATAAGCCTAGAAAAATTCTCCCTTTTTGTTCTCCCTTGGGAACAGCAGAAGCAGAAAAGTGTGGAAGTGGAAAAGATAGGGTAATAGAACCATGTGGCCACAATAGTAGCAGCAGAGCATGGAACATATAAGGCACTAAATTGGCTTTTTATGGGTAGTAGTTAGAGATGAGCGAATCGAAGCTGACGAAGTGGAATTCGATCTGAATTTCAAAAATTATTCGATTCGCACCGAATCCGAATTTCCTCACGCATCGTTGTAATGAATCAAATTTTTACCTAAAATGGCTGCTGCACATGTTAGGACATGGAGCAATGAACTCTGACAACGAGGGCTCATCTACAATGTCATTCATGCAGCCAATCAGCAGCCAGCCAGCCCTGTGATGTCACAGCCCTATAAATAACCTCAGCTATCTTGGATTCAGCCATTTTCCAGTGTACTTAGTGCAGGAAGAGACATTAAAACTTATATTTTGCTCAATGGAAGTTCAGGAAAAGAGCATTAGAAGTGTAGGGAAAGGATAGGGAGGAATTATTTCACAGTATTGAAGCAGAACAGGGTTCAATGGGGGTGTTTACTGCCTGGGTAATATGAACAATCCAATTACACCTTGCTGCACTGACTGCACATCCAAATTGCCACTATACTGTTGCTCATTTCAGGTGGTTCGGGGGGGGGGGGGGCTTATTAGCCGTGTGTTGAAGTGAGAAAATTACAGCCCTTTTTTGGCGTGTATTAGTGTAAAAAAAAAATATTATTTGCTGTTCACGGTCGCAGTTATATGTTCTAAAGTCTTTTGTTGGCGTGTATTGGGAAAATAAGGTGCTTATTAGCTGTTGTGCGGTGAAGTGAGAAAATTAAAGCCCTTTTTGGCATGTATTAGTACAGAAAAAAACATTATTTGCCATTTACGGCCGCAATTATATGTCATAAAGCATTTTTTTGGCATGTGTTAGTGGGGGAAATGAAAAAAGGCTTATTAGCCATTGTGTGGTGTGAGAAAATGAAAGCCCTTTTTGGCGGGTATTGGTGGCAAAAAAAAATACTTTATTTGCCGTTCAAAGCCGCAGTTATATGTTTTAAAGCCTTTTTTTGGCATGTATTAGTGGGGAATAGTATTGATAGATCACCAAAATGCTTGGGTGCTCGAGTAGAACACTTTGGGATGCTCGGGTGAGGGGAGGGCGTCTGATTTACAGAAAAATGTCAGAAATAGAGTTGAGTTTACACCTGGAAGTTCGGGTTCACCGGGTTAGGCCGAACTTTGTCGCGAAGTTCGAGTTCAGGACCCGAACTTGACCCGAACTTGACCACTAACCCGAACCCCATTGAAGTCTCGAACTTTGGGGCACTGAAATGGCTCTAAAAAAGTAATGGAAAGGGCTAGAGGGCTGCAAAAGGAAGCACAATGGGGGTAAGAGCTGGACAATTGCCATGCAAACAAATGTGGATAGGGAAATGACTTAAAATAACATAAAATACATAAAAAATATAAATAATAATCTTGAACTAAGAGAAGGAGGTCCATATGGAGTAGGAGGTTAAGGAAGCGGTGGAGGTGTCAGTGTAGGTGGAAGCGGTGGTGGAGGAGTTAGTCGCCAACAACACAGTTTTTTTTAAATTTGTGTAGACCCCAAAACATTAGGAAATATAGAAAAGAAAACAAAGAGAAAGTGCGCTGGAGTTTAACAAAGACTGGATGAGGCTGGTATACATGTCTATTCTGCACAAGGTATGGACAAGTCCTGATGGATCCATGCCTGGTTCATTTAAATGAATGTGAGCTTGTCCACATTGGCTGTGGACAGGCGGCTGCGCTTGTCTGTGATAACGCCCCCTGCTGTGCAAAACACACATTCAGACAATACACTGGCAGGCCAGCACCTTCAAGGCGTAATGGGCAAGCTCAGGCCATGTGCCCAATTTGGAGACCCAGAAGTTGAATGGGGCAGAACCTTCAGTCAGTACGTGTAGGCGTGTGCACACATACTGTACCACCATGTTGTTGAAATGCTGCCTCCTGCTAAGACTTTCATATCAGCTGGTGGTGCTGGTTCTTGTGGCATGCTGACAAAGCTTTTCCACATTTCGGCCATACTAACCCTGCCTTCTGAGGTGCTGGCGGCGCCCACTGCGTTGGCGACTTCTTCCTCCTCCTCTGTCTTCGCCTTGTGCTTCCAATGAGGCCTCGGTGTCAGGTGGGAATGCCATGCAGTGCAGGGGTAGTGTGAAAGAAAAAAGGGGTACAGGTCACCCAACAATCTAAACGCCGCCGAATTTACAGAATATATTTCCCAGTCAAGTATACAGTGCAGGGGTAGTTTGAAAGAAAGAAAGGGTCAAGGAGCGTCCCTGTTATCCGGTATCTATTCGCCCCGCTGAAGGATTATTTTGAAAATGTGTAGAAGCCACACGGGGCCCCCACGCTGCAGATTTATCATGGAGACATCATGGAGATTTTACAGAATATAACTACAGCACCCAACAATGTAAACGCCGCCAAATTTACAGAATATATTTCCCAGTCAGGTATGCAGTGCAGAGATAGTTTGAAAGAATAAACGGGTACAGATCAACTAGCAATCCAAACGCCGCTGAATTTAAAGAATATATTTTCCTGTCAGGTATGCAGTGCAGCAGGAACACACCCTCCAAGCCATTTGTGAATGACTGGCCTGATAACCGTGGAAATGTCCACCCACAATCTAAATGCTGGATTTACTTATTATATTTCACTCTCAGAAATGCAGTTCAGGCCGCAAATGTACTTTAAGGCAAAAAAAAGGGATTTTTTTTTTTACCCACAATGTTTCAGTTGTATTTACTGATTATATTTCACTTTCAGAAATGCAGTGCAGGCTGCAAATGTACTTTATGGCAAAAAAAGGGATGTTTTTCTCCCACAATGTTTCAGTTGTATTTACTGATTATATTTCACTCTCAGAAATGCAGTGCAGGCCGCAATAGTACTTTTTAGCAAAAAAAAAAAAAAATGTATTTGTCCCCCCAGAATCTAACAGATTGATTACTGAATGGATTACAATGTCACATATGAAGCACAGGGTACTTTAGAGAAAAAAAATGTGAATATGTTACCCCCTGGGTCCCTGAACTCACAGATGAATTACCTATATTATTTTCCCTTCCCCTGGCACATATGCAGTGCAGGTGCACTTAAAAAATAGGTATATGTCGCCCACTGAACTACAACAGGATTACGATGGGTTGTTGATCCAGGTAGTACTTCTGATTGCCTGAATGGAGTCGGGAAGGAATTTTTTACTCCCCTTAAGTGGGAAAATCGGCTTCTACCTCACAATTTTTTTTTTTTGCCTTCCTCTGGATCAACTAGCAGGATGACAGGCAGAACTGGATGGACAGGTGTCTTTTTTCGGCCTTATGTACTATGTTATTAAATTTGTACTAGGGCAAATTATTGTCCCTGCCAATATTGTCACTTGCACAAAATGGCCGCTGACGCCCACCTACTTAACACACGGATTAAAACTTAATTTTCTGTGTCACTGGATTCGGGGCAGGGTAAAAAAATGTTGCATTGCACCCACCAAAACAATTTTTTAGATTCTTTCCTAATCTCTCCCTCTGAGCAGCAGCATCCTATCCCTACACTAGTAAGAGCTGACGTGACCTGCAGCACTACATGACTCAAGCTTATATAGAGGCTGGGTCACATGCTGCACTGGCCAATCACAGCCATGCCATTAGTAGGCATGGCTGTGATGGCTTCTAGTGTTGATCACGAATTTTCGAATTGCGAATTTTAATCGCGAATATCAGCACTTCGAGAATTCGCGAATATTTAGAATATCGCAAAATATATTCGCAATCGCGAATATTCGCTTTATGCGAATTTTTTATATGCAAATTTTCGCATGCTAGAAAATAATGGCATAATTTTCTTGTTTGCGAAAAATCGCATAAAAAATTCGCATAAATTAGCGTAAAAATTCGCATAAATTAGCATAAAATTCGCATAAGCTGGTATTTAAAAGGTATCTTAAATGCCAGTTTATGCGAATTTTTATGTTAATTTATGCGAATTTTTATGCTAATTTATGCGAATTTTTTATGCGAATTTTCGCAAACAAGAAAATAATGGCTGGAGATTACGAATTTGCGAATTTTCGAATATATGGCGAATATTCGCACAAATATTCGCGAAATATCGCGAATTCGAATATTGCCCCTGCCGCTCATCACTAATGGCTTCTAGGGGCACACATCTTAAACGCTTGTTGATTGGCTGCCCTGCAGCCTTTCAACAAGCTTTATTAAATGGCCGAGCACTGAACTCAAACCCGAACATTTACGGAAAACCTCTAAAGTCCGGTACGAGCCTGAACTTTACAGTTTGGGTTCGCTCAACAATAGTCAGAAATTGATGGACACACCACTGAAATGGTTTGGTAACAGCATGGGAAAGATGTCTGAATGCATCTTGGATTCTCAGGTTGCTGCTGGGAATGATGTTGTCTGAGTAGTACACCAGTTTTACAGACTGACAATAATGAGCACAATGCCAAAGATAAAATCAATTTTAGATGAAAATTTGTTAGGAAACATTGTTTCCTGTATATTTAAAAGTGCTGAGAAAAATTACAAGGAAGAGGCACTCTGATACAACCTGTATATCACATAAAGGAAGTTCACATTGTGGTACAATTGTTCAGGTAGTAGAACCCCTACACTCATAAAGCCTATGCACTAAGTGAAAGGGCTGCCAAAAATTACAAGTAACCAACACTCCAATAAACCCTTTATTACACATAAAGGAGGGCATCACACACACCCTTGAAAAATTATGATTGATGGACTGCTGGTGACCCTCAAAAACATTAGGAGCAAGGGCCTGCTGGTGATCCTCTAAAACATTAGGGGCGAGGGCCTGCTGCTGATCTGACCATCAAAAAAATAAGGGGTGAGGGTCTGCTGCTGAGCTTACTCTCTAAAACATTAGGGGTGAGGGTCTGCTGCTGAGCTGACCCTTTAAAGCATTAGGGTTGAGGGTCTGCTGCTGAGCTGACCCTCTAAAACATTAGGAGCAAGGGCCTGCTGCTGGTGAACCTCTAAAACATTAGGGGCTAGGGCCTGCTGCTGATCTGATTATCTAAAACATTTTGGGCGAGGGCCTGCTGCTGAGCTGACCCTCAAAAACATTAGGAGCAAGGACCTGCTGGTGATGCTCTAAAACATTAGGGGTGAGGGCCTGCTGCTGATCTGACCATATAAAACATTAGGGGTGAGGGTCTGCTGCTGAGCTGACCCTCTAAAACATTAGGAGCAAGGGCCTGCTGGTGACCCTCTAAAATATTAGGGGTGAGGGCCTGCTGCTGATCTGGCCATCTAAAACATTAGGGGTGAGGGTCTGCTGCTGAGCTGACCCTCGAAAACATTAGGGACGAGTGCCTGCTGCTGATCTAACCATCTAAAATATTAGAAACGAGGGCCTGCTGCTGATCTGGCTATCTAAAACATTATGGACGAGGGCCTGCTGGTGACCATCTAAAACATTAGGGGTGAGGGTCTGCTGCTGAGCTGACCCTCTAAAACATTAGAGCAAGGACAGCCTAATCAGCATGTTGATATGATGGAGGAGAAGGAGGAGGATGAGAAAAGGAGGATTAAACCATATACCCTTTTTTGTGGTGGAAGGGGTGCATAGGAATACAGTGTATTCAATACACCATAAAAGCCACATTTAAAGTTTCTTTATGTTCAGCCGCTTTCCTCTGGTGGAGTAGAGAAGTCAGGGGCAATCCAGGCCTTGTTCATTTTGATAAGAGTCAACCTGTCAGCACTTTCAGTCAGGGCCGGCGCTACCATAGAGGCAAGGGGGGCAATTGCCCCCGGGCCCCGAGTCCTTAGGGGCCCCCGGCGCCGGCCCGCCCGCCGCAAAAAACTAACCCTGCTACTTCCTAGTAATTGTAGTTGGCAGTGGCGTACCGCCAATATAGGCAGGGAACGCCACTGCTATGGGGCCCGCGGCACAGGGGGGCCCGGAGCGCATGGTAGGCCCCGCCCCCGTCAGGACTCGGGAATGCAGGTGCAGCGTGAATTGTCCCTACCCTGTGAGTTTACAGGCTCTGGAGGACCGCAGGGCAGCAGCATTATACGTCAGCAGGCATGCTGAGCCAATGAGGAGCTGGCTCTACACACGTGCCTGCTGACGTTGATTGATGCTGCCAGGTCCGCGCGCTCGGAAGGAAGCATGCAGAGGTCAGGTAGAAAAACCTCTGCATGCCATCAGCGGTGCTCCCCCTCCTCCTACGTGCCTCCTCCTGACTGCTCCTCTCCTGCAGCCTCCATGTAGAAAGGTAAGTGACCAATCTATGTTTGTTATGTGTGTGTGTATATACAGTATAGCTATTAATGCATGTGTGTATGTATATATGTGTCTCTCTCTCTCTCTCTCTATATATATATATATATATATATATATATATATATGCATGTGTGTATATGTGTCCATATTTATCTATGTATGTGTGTTTATATGTGTCTATATATATCTATGTATGGGTGTTGTGTGTATGTGTGTGTATATATATATATATATATATATATATATATATATGTGTGTGTGTGTGTGTCTATGTATCTGTATGAATGCATGTGTCTATATATATATATATATATATATATATTATAATATGTGTATCTATTGTCTATGCCTATGCATGTATTTGTCTTTCTGTCTTTCTCTCTCTCTCTCTCTCTCAAAAAAAAAAAAAATATATATATATATATATGAAATATGTTGGTGATCCTATTTATTATATGTGTGTGTGTCTGTGTTCCTGTGTGTGTGTGTGTGTGTGTGTCTGTGTCCCTGTCTGTGTGTCACTATCATCATGCTCACATGTTCCTATGTCTTCACGCAGCTACATCAGGACATTCTGTGCAGGGCAAGAAGAAGAAGGAAGAGGAGGCAGCGCTGCCAGCATGGAGTCCGTGGGAGGCACACTAATGACGTAGGTAACACTACTACATGATCTACACTAGTGTTATCTGCGGTTTTACATAAGACTGCAGATAACACTACCACATGATCTACACTAGTGTTATCTGTGGTTTTACATAGGACTGCAGATAACACTACCACATTATCAGCACTAGTGTTATCTGTGGTTTTACATAGGACTGCAGATAACACTACCACATGAGCTACACTAGTGTTATGGATCGATTTGCAGCAGCCCACTGGCCCATGGATTGGAGTGGGAGAAATGTGCCATTGGGGGGTGGGGGTGGAGGGGCCACAGAAGGAGAGATGGGGAGGGAGGGGAGAAATGTGCCATAAGGGCCATGGGGGGGGGGGGAAATAATGTGACGCGAAGGGGGTGATTGATGACGTGACATGGAGGGGGGCCCCTTATTGTTTTTCGCCCCCGGGCCCCATTTCACCTAGAACCGGCCCTGCTTTCAGTTGACAGGCGGATGCACTTATCAGTTATTATGCCCCGAGCAGCACTAAATACCCACTCTGACAAAATGCTGGCGGCAGGGCAGGCCAGCACCTTCAAGGAGTAGAGTGCCAGTTCGTGTCACGTGTCCAGCTTGGGCACCCAATAGTTGTAAAAGGCACAGAGGGATCACTGAGAACACTGACACAGTCTGCTACGTATTCCTTCACCATCTTCCAAAACTTTTCCCTCTTTGTGACACTAGGTCGCACATCAGGGTGAGGGAGCTGTCAGGGTGTTTTGAAACTGTCCCAGTACTTGTAGAGTGTTGCGCTGCCTCTGTTGAAACTGCTTTGTGTTCCCCTCGTCTCCCCTCCTTGCTTAGCCAAGGAACTACGTACTCTGCCAACAGCGTTGTCAGCAGGAAATTTTTGATGCAATTTTTCCACAAGGACCCTCTGGTATTGCACCACTTTGATAGTCCTCTCCACTACAGGAATGAGAGATGAGAAGTTCTCTTTGTAGCGGGGTTTGAGAAGGGTGAACAAGTCAGCCATGTGTGCCAGAGTCCCAACAGACAAGACTTCACTGTCCTCATCAGGAGGATGACTCTCGATCTCCTTATCCTATTCCTCCTCTTCGGCCCATCCACGCTGAACAGATGGAATAAACCTGCTATGGGTAATACCCTCTGTAGTGGAGGCAACCGTCTTCTGATCCTCCTCCTCATCATCCAATTCGTGCTGAGAAGACGAACTAAGGGTGGTCTGGCTATCATCCTGTGTACTGTCTTCCCCCATTTCCACTTCTTCCACATGCAAAGCGTACACCTTCATAGTGAGCAGCGAGCATTTCAGTAGATGTAGAAGTGGGATGGTTACACTGATAATAAGTGCATTGCCGCTCACCATCTGTGTTGATTCGTCAAAGTTGTGTAAAACCTCACAGAGCTCAGACATCCATGCCCACTCGTATCTTGTGAAGAGCGGAAGCTGACTAGAAAGGCGACAACCATGTTGCAGCTGGTATTCCACTACTGCCCTCTGCTGCTCACAAAGCCTGGCTAACATGTGGAACGTGGAGTTCCAGCCTGTGCTCACGTCACACAACACACAACAGTCGGTGAGCTGGCAATTGCAAGCGCTGCTGCAGCATTGCCAGACTGGCAGCAGCTGTAGGTTACTTTCAGAAATGGGCACACATGCGGCGCACCTTCACCAGTAGCTCAGGTAAATTGGGGTAGGTTTTGAAAAACTACTGGATCACTAATTTGAACATGTGGGCTTGGCATGTGTGTGTAAACTTATCGAGCTCCAAAGCCGCCACCAAGTTATAGCTATTATCAGACACAACCATGCCTGGTTATAGGTCAAGTGCGAGAGCCACAGCTGAGCCTGGTCCCTTATAATCTGCCACAGCTCTGCGGCAGTGTGCTGTTTGTCACCTAAGCAAATTAGTTTCAGCACAGCTTGTTGCCGCTTTCCCACTGCAGTGCTACACTGCTTCCAGCTACTGACTGATGGCTGGTGCTGCAAGATGAGAATTCAGTGGTGGAGGTGAAGGAGGAGGTACCGGAGGAGAAGGGGGAGTTGCAGCCACTAATGTAGGTGTTTGAAAGGGATTGAGATCTGCACGCCTTTTTGTGGGATGGGTGCTCATAGAGGATCAAGTCAGGATTTCAGGCGGAAATCTATGGCACACCACACGTCGTGAATGATATTTGAGGCTGTAGCTTTAATTTCATATGTTATGCTGTTACAACACTTTGTGTTATATTACATCCAGTATTTTAAACCACACCAATGTCCACGTTGTACCCTCAGGATACTACACATTTATTTACAAAAAGGTCACATAGACCTATTAAAACCTTTTAGGGGTTACAACATAGATATTAAAACGTAACCTTTATTATATTTTTTATAAAAGCTGATACGTATATTTATACACCCAGTCCCATTAAAATGATCAGGGAAGGAATCAGATATTCCACTCAATACTGAATGTGTGTAATCCTCTTTTACTAGGAGGTACTGCTTATGGCTGAAGTTCACTTTGCTGTGTTATAATGTGTGCATCTACCATAGGTTAATGCATATGTTTTTCTACATTCCTATCAGGAATTCAGCGCATTCGTTGCTCAACATTGTGCTTGATGGCAACCTACAACTTTGTTGCAACACTGGAATGTGTAGCCAATTGCTCACTCTTTGAAGCTTCTTGGCAATCAGATTCTGATTGTAAGTAAGAGTTGCAACTATGTGATTGTATAATAGAGCAGATTTCTATTTGCTCCTACTGCACTTATATTATGGCGCTGGAACCACTTGACTAATTCCTATGTTTGTGCACACATGCTTTGTCACTCTATGGCTCATGAGAGAGGAAATAGATTCCTACAAAATTACCAGGGAATGGTTTCCGTATTTTATCGTAAAGGGGGCGCCTACTGCTCACCCCTCTTTACTATGAGCCATATCACACCAACTTTCTCAGCCACGCAGATACACGCTGTTTAGCGCTTACCAACTACACATTCATTCATACAATTGTATGCTTCCGATTCAGTCCCTGTCTAAAAGCCAGCAGGCACCAACCCTCCTGACATGTTTCGCTGCATGTGCGGCTTCATCAGGGAAATAGGGTATTAGTGTAATAACGTTTTGGTCAGTTGTGACCTCTTTTTATCAAGGGATCTAGGAGAAATGTTATAAGATAGTATGAGCTTTAAGGAGCACAAAGTGTATGATAAAGAGGCAGAAATCTGAGATTAAGTCATATGTAATTAAAGATGTTAGAAGAAAATACTAATGGAAAGAGGTGTGGTCTAACCATGGTGATATGTAAATATGGAATGTTCACTTAGACGGTTACAGTACTGTGTGTCTATGAGTGCAAAAAAAAAAGGCTACATGCGTCATTAAGGGTATAAATTGCAGCCAGACAGTGGGGGAGAAGTGTTAATTGCAGGCAGCTAATGTAAATATATCTACAGTATATATGCATGCATAAGTAAGGGCATATTATTAGTATTGCCCTTACTTCAGCATGCATATATAGATATATATTTATATTAGCTGCCTGTAATTTACTCTTCTCCCCCACTGTCTGGCTGCAATTTATACCCGTAATGACGCCTGTAGCCCTTTTTTTTGCACTCATAGACACACAGTACTGTAACCATCTAAGTGAACATTCCATATTTACATATCCTCATGGTTAGACCACACCTCTTTTCATTAGTATTTTCTTCTAACATCTTTAACCACTTCAGCCCCCCTAGCTTAAACACCCTTAATGACCAGGCCACTTTTTACAATTCTGCACTACGCTACTTTCACAGTTTATTGCTCTGTCATGCAACTTACCACCCAAATGAATTTTGCCTTCTTTTCTTCTCACTAAAAGAGCTTTCATTTGGTGGTATTTCATTGTTGCTGACATTTTTACTTTTTTTGCTATTAATAAAAATGTAACAACATTTTTGCCAAAAAATGACATTTTTCGCTTTCTGTTGTAAATTTAAAAAAAAAAATACATTTCTATATAAATTTTTCTCTAAATTTATTGTTCGACATGTCCTTGATAAAAAAAAATCCAATAAGTGTATATTTATTGGTTTGGGTAAAAGTTATAGCGTTTACAAACTATGGTGCAAAAAAGTGAATTTCGGCATTTTGAAGCAGCTCTGACTTTCTGAGCACCTGTCATGTTTCTTCAGGTGCTAGAATGTCAGGAAAGTATAAATACCCCCCAAATGACACCATTTTAGAAAAAAGACACCCCAAAGTATTCGCGGAGGGGCATGGTGAGTTCATGTATCATTTTATTTTTTTCACAAGTTAGCAGAAAATGACACTTTCTGAGGAAAAAAAATATATAATACAGTTTCCATTTCTGCTAACTTCTGGCAAAAAATAAATAAAAATCTCAGACGGACTCACTATGCCCCTCAGTGAATACCTTGGGGTGTCTACTTTCCGAAATGGGGTCGTTTGTGGGGTGTGTTTACTGTTCTGGCATTTTGGGCGGGGCTAAATTGTGAGCAGCCATGTAAAACCTAAAGGTACTCGTTGGAATTTGGGCCCCTTTCCGCACCCAGGCTGCAAAAAAGTGTCACTCATGTGGTATCACCGTACTCAGGAGAAGTAGGGCAATGTGTTTTGGGGTGTATTTTTACATATACCCATGTTGGGTGAGAGAAATATCTCTGTAAACTGACAACTTTGTATAAAAAATTTTAAAAAGTTGTCATTTACAGAGATATTTCTCACACAAAGTATGGGTATATATAAAAATACACCCCAAAACACATTGCCCTACTTCTCCTGAGTACGGCGATACCACATGAGTGACACTTTTTGCAGCCTGGGTGCCAAAGGGCCCTAATTCCAATGAGTACCTTTAGGATTTCACAGGGCATTTTTACGCATTTGGATTCCAGACTTCTTCTCACGCTTTAGGGCCCTCTAAAATGCCAGGTCAGTATAAATACCCCACAAGTGACCCCATTTTGGAAAAAGACACCCCAAGGTATTCCGTGAGGGGTATGGTGAGTTCATGTATCATTTTATTTTTGTCACAAGTTAGTAGAATATGAGACTTTCTGAGGAAACTAAATATAAAATAAAGTTTCAATTTCCGCTAACTTCTGGCCAAATAAATAAAAATCTCAGTACGGACTCACTATGCCCCTCACGTGAATACCTTGGGGTGTCTACTTTCCAAAATGGGGTCGTTTGTGGGGTGTGTTATACTGTTCTGGCATTTTAGGGCTGAGGCTAAATTGTGAGAAGCCATGTGAAACCTAAAGGTACTCATTGGTTTTGGGTCCTTTGCGCATCTTGGCTGCAAAAAGTGTCACTCATGTGGTATCGCCGTACTCAGGAGAAGTATGGCAATGTGTTTTGCGGTGTATTTTACATATACCCATGTTAGGTGAGAGAAATATCTCTGTAAACTGACAACTTTGTATAAAAAATTTTAAAAAGTTGTCATTTACAGAGATATTTCTCACACAAAGTATGGGTATATATAAAAATACACCCCAAAACACATTGCCCTACTTCTCCTGAGTACGGCGATACCACATGAGTGACACTTTTTGCAGCCTGGGTGCGCAAAGGGCCCTAATTCCAATGAGTACCTTTAGGATTTCACAGGGCATTTTTACGCATTTGGATTCCAGACTTCTTCTCACGCTTTAGGGGCCCCTAAAATGCCAGGTCAGTATAAATACCCCACAAGTGACCCCATTTTGGAAAGAAGACACCCCAAGGTATTCCGTGAGGGGTATGGTGAGTTCATGTAAAATTTTATTTTTTGTCACAAGTTAGTGGAATATGAGACTTTGTAAAAAACTAAATAAAAAAAAATAAAACAATTTCCGCTAACTTGTGCCAAAAAATAAAAATTCTGTAAACTCGCTATGCCCCTCACAGAATACCTTGGGGTGTCTTCTTTCCAAAATGGGGTCACTTGTGGGGTATTTATACTGAACTGGCATTTTAGGGGCCCTAAAGCGTGAGAATCCAAATGCGTAAAAATGCCCTGTGAAATCCTAAAGGTACTCATTGGTTTTAGGGTCCCTTTGCGCATCTTGGCTGCAAAAAAGTGTCACTCATGTGGTATCGCCGTACTCAGGAGAAGTATGGCAATGTGTTTTGCGGTGTATTTTTACATATACCCATGCTGGGTGAGAGAAATATCTCTGTAAATTGACAACTTTGAATAAAAAAATTTAAAAAGTTGTCGTTTGTAGCGATATTTCTCACACAAAGTATGGGTATATATAAAAGTACACCCCAAAACACATTGCCCTACTTCTCCTGAGTTCGGCGATACCACATGTGTGCCACTTTTTTGCAGCCAAGATGCGCAAAGGGGCATTAAAACCAATGAGTACCTTTAGGATTTCACAGGGCATTTTTACGCATTTGGATTCTCACGCTTTAGGACCCCTAAAATGCCAGGGCAGTATAAATACCCCACAAGTGACCCCATTGTAGAAAGAAGACACCCCAAGGTATTCTGTGAGGGGCCTGGCGAGTTCACAGAAAAAAAAAATTTGGCACAAGTTAGCGGAAATTGATATATATACTTTTTTTTTTACAAAGTCTCATATTCCACTAACTTGTGACAAAAAATAAAATTTTACATGAACTCACCATACCCCTCACGGAATACCTTGGGGTGTCTACTTTCTAAAATGGGGTCACATGTGAGGTTTTTCTACTGCCCTGGCATTTTAGGGGTCTCCGCAATTATTACACGTATGGCCAGCATTAGGAGTTTCTGCTATTCTCCTTTTATTGAGCATACAGGTAATGAGATTTATTTTTTTCCGTTCAGCCTCGCATCGATCAATGTGGATGAAAAAATCTCTGCCAAAATCAGTGACTGCGGTGCGGTGGGCTGGGCGCTAACAAGTAGCTAACTAACTGGCAGTGATAAGGGACCCTTATGCCCCATTCACACGTCCGCAATTCTGTTTGCGGAACGGAATTGCGGACCCATTCATTTCTATGGGGACAGACTTTGTCCCGCTCGGATCTGGAATTACGGATCCGCGCTTCCGGGTCTGCACTTCTGTTCCACAAAAATATAGAACATGTCCTATTCTTGTCCGCAATTGCATTTTCTATATAGTTCTGGCAATGTGCGGATCTGCAAAATGCGGAAAGCACATTGCCGGTGTCCGTGTTTTGAGGATCTGCGGATCTGCGGATCCGCATAACACATATGGACGTCTGAATGGAGCCTTACAAGGGGTGAGATCAGTGACAGGGGGGTGATCAGTGACAGGGGGGTGATCAGAAAATCTAGATGGGGTGATCAAGGGGTTAACAAGGGGTTAATAAGTGACAGGGGGGGGGGTTAGTGTAGTGTTTGGTGCAACTTTACATAGCTACCTGGTCCTCTGGTGGTCGATTCCAGTAAATGGGACCACCAGAGGACCAGGTAGCAGGGATATCAGACGCTGTTAACAAAACAGCGTCTGATATACCTGTTTGATGCGATTTAATTCGCATCTACAGCCTGCCAGCGATGGATCATCGCTGGCAGGCTGTAGTTTGCCTCCTGAGACGCGCGGCACTGTGAGCGCGCACACGCGCGCGTTCACAGGAAATCTCACATCTCGCGCCTTAATAAAATCTTTTTGAACCAGAAATCTCACGTCTCGCGAGATGACGCGCCGATGCGTCAGATCAGAACTGCAGGACCGGACACATCCATGCGTTAGGCGGTCCTGTAGTGGTTAATGACATCCTGTATGACTTAATCTCAGATCTCTGCCTCTTTATCATACACTTTATGCTCCTTGAAGCTCATACGATCTTATAACATTTCTCCTAGATCCCTTGATAAAGGTCTTAACTGACTGAAACGTTGGGACTTCTGTGTTTGACCCCATGCTATGCCTTATATAAAATACTGGATGTAATATAACACAAAGTGTTGTAACAGCATAATATATGAATTTAAAGCTACAGCCTTAAATATCACGACCTGTGGTGTGCCATAGATTTCCGCCTGAAATACTAATGTAGGTGGTGGTTGAAATCCTGATGGAAGTAGGGCCCTCAATACTTGGCGTTGGAAGCACCTTTGCCATCCCAGTGTATGATTCGCATCCAACTCCACAACGTTCACCCGTTGTTCCGTCAGGGAAATGTAGCGTTCCTGGCCATGAGCACTTGTCCATGTGTCAGTTATTAAGTGGACCTTCCCAACAACTGTGTTGGTCAGAGCACGGGCAATGTTATGGGGCACATGTAGGTATAAGGTGGGGACGGCACACCAGGAAAAATAGTATCGGCTGGGGACTGAGTAATGAGGGACGGCCACCGCCATCAGGCTGCAGGAAAGCATCAGTGTCCACAAGCCTAAAGGCAGTGGTGTGACCGACACTGATTGTGGACCCAGGCATTCAGCCCACTTATTAGGGTGCTTTGATGCCATGTGGCGGATCAGCTGGTGGTGGTAAGGTTGCTACTTGCTAGTGTTCACACCCCGGCTCATTTTGTTACGGCACAGGTTGCAAATGACAATTCTTTCATCATCCGCACTTTCCTCAAAAAAGCGCCAGGCTGCGGAACACCTACCCCTTGGCAAGAGAGATTGCCATAAGGGGGTGTTCCAAAGAACAATTGCGGGCCTGTTTGGTGTTGGCTGCCTTCTCCCTTTTGCCACCCCAATGCCTCTTTCCGCCTGTAGCGGTGCTACGGATACCTCCCCCTCTATACTAATGTCCTCGCTCAGCTAGCCACCTTCCCAGGTTAGGACAGTGATCTCATCGTCCACCACCTCCTCTTCCACTTCCTCACTCTGGTCATCCTCCTGACTTGTTGACCTAACAAGAACCTCACTTATTGATAACTGTGTCTCATCCTCATCATGAATCTCTTGAAACACTAATTGCAGTTGACTTATTGGCAACTGTAAAACAGAAAAAAACAGTGTCGGCACTCCTGTTCAACAGATGGAATTAGGTGCTCACCTCCAGGTTTACCCGTAAACCAATAGTAATGCAGTATTATATCCAAAATGGAGGGGCACACAGTAATCGGGTCAAATGAACAGAGCTGCAAATTTGCTAGTAGAAAAAAAAAACATTATTTAATAATAATAACACATCTATTATAGATAAAAAATAAAAAATATGATAAGACCCTGTTAAAACAAATAATCGACAAGTGATATAATTGTGTCCAATAAATCCCTAGGATATAATAATCCTACTTGGGAAATATCCCCTTTTCAAAACTGCAGCCAATAATCACAAATGTAGCGTTGCTACTGGAGTGCGTCTCCTCCTTCTGCACTGATAGATGGATTGTCCTTGCATTATATATAATGGATATTAATTCATTCGTCTGTCCCATTCAAATATTGGTATAGTCCTTTGTGTAAAGTTACACCATGTAAGTACAGCGAATATCACGGTTTGAAATGGTACATTACCGCTCCATAACACGAGCGCCGGCCGTTTCCAACTTCCTTGCAATCGCCCTTCCAGAACCTGCCGCGGCGTCCCACGTGGTCCCCTGCGTCATACAACGTGGCGTCCCACGTGACGCGGGCTTAATCCTCGGATTGGTCCGGCATGTATCCTTGAATGGTTGTACTTTTAAATGCTCTGTTTAGACGTCTACTTTGCCAAAGTGCATATTCAGTGTTGTCGCTCTCACTATTGCTGGACCCAGATGCGTTTCGGGACGCAACTTGTCCCTTCCTCAGTGGCAGCAATAGTGTGAGCCTTGTGAGAGCTTTCTTATATGGGGACCTATCGTAAATCGCATTGTCCCATTGGCTGTCAGTTAACCCGCCCCCAATCCAAATGTAACTCATCATTGGATAGGATCCATATCTGGCTATTGGCATATAATCACACACAAAATGTAAATTTACTTATTACATCCATATATAAAATATATAAAACACCTCTAAAATACGAAAGACCCAAAAAAAGAAGCATTTTTCAAAGTACTTCAAGGTAGAACTTCTTGACTGAACGGGCACGTCGCCGCGCATGCACCCCGGTGTCTTCTTCCTGGCAAGTATACTATACTGGCCAGGAAGAAGTCACCATAGCGCATGCGCGGCGTCGGCGTGCGCTTTGAGGACTGCGCGCGGCCCGGCCGGGAGAAAAGAAGAAGTCGTCTGCGCAAGCGCGCCCACCACGATTCAGGAGGAGAGTGGTGGCTGTAACCAGGGGAGACGGAAGACAACAGTCAGGTAAGTATATTTTAAATTTCTTCTAAGGGGTGGGAATTTGTTAATTAAACATATTTAGAAAAATGATCACTGTTAAATCATTAACAGATTTAACAGTGATCATTAAGATGGGAATACCCCTTTAACCCTCTCAAGCTTACAGAAGCATACTACCAGCAATATTTTATTAATATCCCCCGTCTCCATAGGTGAATTGGAGTCCTATAGACTGTGAATTATTTAACAGGAGTCTATATATGCACATGCGATAGGTGACCACATTCATCATTTATTGTTTTACAATATTTTATTGTTGGTTGTATTTTATTTTAAATTAAAGGGTATATTTTAATATACAATATTGTGCTCCCTTCTGATGAGTGTGCCGCCACATCTTTTCTCACTATTTTCCTAGTCTGTGGCTTTAGGGTGAAGCCTTGTGGCTAGTGTACCCCGTTCTTATCCCCAACACTGGGTGTAGCCGTTGAAACATATTTTTACATTGAAGTGAGAAAATAACAGCCCTTTTTGGCGTGTTTTAGTGGCAAAAAAAAAATATTATTTGCTATTCATGCCCGCAGTTATATGTTCTAAAGCCTTTTTTGGTGTGAATTAGTGGGGGGAAAATGGGGCTTATTAGCCATTGTGTGTTGAAGTGAGAAATTACAGCCCATTTTGGCGTGTATTAGTGGCAAAAAAATAAATATTATTTGCCGTTCACGGCCAAAGTTTTATATTCTAAGGCCTTTTTTTGGCGTGCATTAGTGGGGAAAAAGAAAAATGGTTTATTAGACGTTGGGTAGTGAAGTGAGAAAATGAAAGTGAGAAATGAAAATGAAGTGAGAAATGAAAACTTTATTTCACGGCCAAAGTTATATGTTCGAAAGCCTTTTTTTTAGCGTGTATTAGGGGAGAAAAAAAGGGGGGCTTATTAGCTGTTGTGTGGTGAAGTGAGAAGATTATAGCCCTTTTTGGCATGTATTAATTTTCTTTTTATTTACTTATTTGATCTAACAGTATGTCAGACAGAGAAGTGACAGGCCCTGCACAGGGGAGGGGCACAGGCCTAAATGTTTCTGGAGCAGGCACAGGTCGCAGAAGAGTAAGGGGGCGTGGCAGCAGTGGTCAATCCGAGAGGCCTGAGCTCCCAGTGTCAGCTAGGGGTCGTGTCTTGACCAGTAACCCAACGTTTCTTGAATGGTTGATCTTCGACTTCGTCACATCAGACACCCTCAGCCAAGAGTTGGCGGGTTCGTCAGACACAACCCTTAGTTGTCAGGCCCTGTGCCCTCAGCTGTTCTCAACCTGCCTCTGTCCATTTCTGTTCCCTCAGCCAGAGAAGTATTGTATGCTGTGGGCTCAGCTCCACTATACAGTGAAGACGAGCTAATAGAAGACAGTCAATAGCTACTGGCAAGCCAAGATGTGGAGGAGACATCCGCCGCTTCCTCCACTAGACGGGCAAATAGTCATGAGGAGAGTGGCGTGGGAGCTGGTATTGCGAGATGGTTGATGGACATCAGTGACGTCCAGACAGTACTCGATGATGATGATGTAGCTGATCGCACTTGGGAGCTGGGTGATAAAGGGTCTTCATCATTATCAGCAGAGGATGGCAGCTTGCCTGTGAGCCAGCGGCAAAGCCAGCAAGTCGCTAGCTTCACTTCAGCCACTCGTACACAGCTAAGCACACCCTCCTTGAGCTGCATCAGCAACATAGACTGGTATGCGACGTTTCCACCCGTTGGAATTCCTTCTTCAATATGTTGTACAAACTTAGAAAGGCCATAAACAGTTTCTTGATGATACAGGAGGACAGAGGTTCTCCCCTGTGTAACTTGGATGTTAGCCAGTGGCAGCTCATGTCTGACACCTGCCGTTTGCTCGTGCCCTTTGAGGAGGCACTTTATTTGTCAGTCGCCAGCACTACGGAATGAGCAACGTCATTCCACTGATTCTGATCCTGGAAAAGCCGGCAGGAGCAGCACCAGCTCCATTAGCAGCAGACTAAGTCTAAAGTCGCTGATGAGCTGCTTTCTTCCCCCGCATAGTGAAGAAACTACTCACCAGCAGCTAAACATAAAGCAGGTGGTGGCATACTTAGAGTCTACCCTGCCATCTGTCATTGAAGATCGGTTGGAATACTGGGCAGCCAAACTGGATTTGTGGTCGCAACTGGCCGAGTTTGCCTTGGAAAAGCTGTCCTGCCCGGCCAGTAGTGTGGCATCAGAGCGATTGTTTAGCGTGGCGGGGGCCAGAGTTACCCTAAGGAGAACTTGCTTGTCCAGCCAAAGTGTGGAGAGCCTGACCTTTGTCAAGATGAATCAGGCGTGGATCAGCCAGGATTTCCACCCACCAATGCCTGATGCATCAGATTAGATCATCCATGCTGCTTCACCCAAACCTTAACAAATGAGACCGGTTTCTTCTGGTTACCTGCCTTAGCTACTATTCTGATGCTGCCATTCACCTGATGCCATATATCTGATGCCAAGTGCTCCTTCTTACACCCACCCATGTCAGTGGGTACTGTTAGTGCCACCCACTTCCCCACTATGTCACCTAGCCATTCTGTGGTCTCCTGATGCTGATGCCACCTCCACACTATGTCACCTTGCCACTCTGTGGTCTCCTGATGCTGCTGCCGCCTCCACACTATGTCACCTTGCCACTCTGTGATCTCCTGATGCTGCTGCCACCTCCACACTATGTCACCTTGCCACTCTGTGGTCTCCTGATGCTGCTGCCGCCGCCACACTATGTCACCTTGCCACTCTGTGGTCTCCTGATGCTGCTGCCGCCACACTATGTCACCTTGCCACTATGTGGTCTCCTGATGCTGCTGCTACCTCAACACTATGTCACTTTGCCACTCTGTGGCCTCCTCATGCTGCTGCTGCTACCTCCACACTCTGTCATTGTGTCACTCTGGGGTCTCCTGATGCTGCTGCTACCTCCACACCTTGTCACCTTGCCCACTCTCCTGACTGGGCCGCTATTTTGCCTTTTTGGCCTGGTTGATATCATCATTTATTTGGCCCGTCTTCTGATCTGTCAGAAGGAAGGAAAAATAAGACACACCACGGATCCTGTCTATGTAGCAGCTGTAAGGCCTGTATGGTCCCATCAGAAGTGGCATATGATTTGGTAGCCAAAAGCAGGAGTGGGTACAAAATATTGATGAGCGAGCATGCTTGCCGAGTAACGCATGTGCTCGAGTGAAATCCTCAAATCTCTGACCCGCATGTTTTGCAGGTTTTAAGCAGCCAATAAAGGTGCAGGTAAGTACTGCCCTTACTGTAATGCCAGTAGACATGTTGTCTGCTGGCATTAAATGATTGTCTGGCCAGAACGCGTCATCGGGTGCTATATAGTACCCGATGATGCATGTTCGGCTCAGATGTAGACAGGGAGAGCATCGGGTAGGAAGGGAAAGACAGAGCAGTGAGAAAATTTCAGCGATTTTAGTTAGAGAAAACTTTTGAAAGGTCCAAAAGTCCTTTTAAGGACTACTGTGTGTGTGTATTTTAGATCAACAATACATTTAACAGCAGTGTCAGGGACATCAGTGCTAAGGAAGGGACAGGTGCTTTTCTGTATTTAAAACCAAAAGCCTCAGAAAACACTGTCAGAATTACAAATTCCAATAATCTGGTCCTTATATAGTGTCCGTAATCTGAGGTTTTCTATAACCAATACTGTCCTGCCTCAGAAAACACTGTCAGTATTACAAATTCCAATAATCTGGGCCTAATATAATGTCCGTAATCTGTGGTGTTCTATACCCAATACTGAACTGCATCTGAAAACAGTGTGTATATTTCAACGTCGATTAATCTGGGCCTAGTATAGTGTCCAAAATCTGTTGGGTTTTGTATCCAATACTAAACAGCATCTAAAAACACTATTTATATTACGACCTCCATTAATCTGGGCCTAGTAGAGTGTCCAAAATCTGTTGTTTTTTGTATCCAATACTGAACAGCATCTGAAAACAGTGTGTATATTTAAACGTCCATTAATCTGGGCCTAGTATAGTGTCCAAAATCTGTTGGTTTTTGTATCCAATACTGAACAGCATCTAAAAACACTATCTATATTACGACCTCCATTAATCTGGGCCTAGTAGAGTGTCCAAAATCTGTTTTTTGTATCCAATACTGAGCAGCATCTGAAAACAGTGTGTATATTTAAACGTCCATTAATCTGGGCCTAGTATAGTGTCCAAAATCTGTTGGTTTTTGTATCCAATACTGAACAGCATCTAAAAACACTATCTATATTACAACTTTCATTAATCTGGGCCTAGTACAGTGTGCAAAATATGTTGGTTTTTGTATCCAATACTGAACTGCATCTAAAAACACTGTCTATATAACAACTTCTTTAATCTGGGCCTAGTGTACTGCCAAAATATGCGGGTTTTTGTATCCAATACTGAACTGCATCTAAAAACACTGTCTATATTACAAACTCCGTTAATCTGGACCTAGTGTAGTATCCAAAATCTGTGGGTTTTTGTATCCAATACTGAACTGCACCAGAAAACAGCGTGTATATTACAAGTTCCACTAATTTTTCCTAGTATAGTGTCCAAAATCTGTTGGTTTTTGTATCTTATACTGAACTGCATCTAAAAACACTGTCTATATTTCAACTGCTATTAATCTGGGCCTAGCATAGGGTCAAAAATCTATGGTGTTCTGTAACCAATACTGTCCTGCATCAGAAAACGGTGTCTTTAGCGGACAGTAAAACAATCTGCAACACATCTACAGACGAAACCATTAATATGAAGAAGGAAGCACAAAGTGACTGGGAAGTGGGTTTGAAGCTGATGGTGGAAGCAGAGGCCGTGGTCCTGGGAGCAATGAAACTGTGCCTGCTGCCAGTGCACCAGAAAAAACAAAAAAATCATCGTTACCCAGGTTTATGTCCAACTTAGCTGGGTGGCGCAGTACAACACTGTACAAGTTGGACCAGTGCGAACAGGTGGTCGGTTGGATTGCTGAAGATAAGGCTTCCAGTCGGTTAAGCAACATCCTCTCTTCCACTAAGTCCAGTCTTTGTAGCCAAGAGTCTGGTCAACCGAATCCTCACTCTGATCATCCTTTCTCCCACCATGTCGAGTCTGGCCAAACAAGTGATCCCACACTCGGATATTCACATGACCTCTTTTCATTGGCAGTACTTGGTTTGGCTCTCTCGCCAAGCACGCCTGAAGAGGTACCTGAGATATTGTGCCCTGTTTCCCAACCTCTTGAGCCTTCACAGTCTCAAGAAGATCTCGGTGGTGAATGCCAATCATTTGTTCACGAGGTGAATGATGATGAGACACAGTTGTCAATCACTGAGATTGTGGTTAGGTCAAGTCAGGAGGATGAGCAGAGTAAGGAAGTGGAAGAGGAGGTGGTGGATGATGAGGTCACTGACCCAACATGGAAAGGTGAAAAGCCAAGCGAGAACAGCAGTACAGAGGGGGAGGGATCAGCAGCACCGCAACAGTCTGGAAGAGGCAGTGAGGTTGCAAAAGGGAGAAGTCGGCCCACACAAAATCTACCTTGCCAAGGGGTAGGTGTTCCACAGTATGGAGTTTTTTTGAGGAAAGTGCAGACGACAAAAGAGTGGTAGTTTGCAACCTGTACCAAAATGAGCCATCATGATCCACCACATGGCATCCAAGCACCCTAACAAGTGGGCTGAATGCCTGGGTACACAATCTGGGTCTGCGGGTCACACTACTGCCTCCTCTTCTCCTGTGTTACGCATTGCCGGCCAATCCTCTGTCGAAGACGGAGGCCCAGATGCTCCTTGCCCTGCACCTGGACCTTTGAATGGTCAGCAACAACATCCACTTTCCTGTCCCAGCGCAGCGTCCAAATGTCGATAACACAGGCATTTGAATGCAAGGGCAAATACCCACCGACCCACAGGCCATAGCACTAAATGCGCAACTTTCGAAATTATTGGCCACTGAGGCCTACCGCAGCCTGATGTCGGCGGCCGTCCTTCGGTACGTAGTCCCCAGCTGCCATTATTTTTCAAGGTGTGCCATACCCGCCTTACACCTGGAAGAGTCCGAGAACATCACCCGTCCCCTGACCAAGCACTTACTGGCAAGGTCCACCTCACCACGGACACATGAACAAGTGCTGGTGGCCAGGGACGCTACATTTCCCTGACTGCCCACTGGGTGAATGTTGTGGAGGACGGGGATGAGTCATACCATGAGATGGCACAGGTGCTACTCACACTCAAGATTGCGGGCCCTATGTCCATCAGGGTCTCTGCTAGCAGCTATGTTACTGGCTCCAATCCCCACTTCTCCTCCTCTGCCGCCTCCTCCTCCTCCTCCACTTCCACCTCCAACAGCAGTCAGCCATCAGTCACTAGGTGGAAGCAGTTTAGCACTGCTGTGGGTAAGCGTCAACAGGCCGTGCTGAAGCTGATTTGCTTAGAGGACAAACAGCACACCTACGCAGAGCTTTGGCAGGGTATAAGGGACCAGATCGAGCTGTGGCTCTCACCACTCAACCTATAACCAGGCATGGTTGTGTCTAATAATGGCCGTAACTTGGTGGCGGCTTTGGAGCTCGGCAACCTGACACACATCCCATGCCTAGCCCACTTCTTAAACTTAGTGGTTCAGTGGCACTGGTTTATCAAAACCTACCCCAATTTGGTGAAGCTACTAGTGAAGGCCCATTTCCGCTAGTCGTCCACAGCTTCAGCCGGTCTGTCAATGCTGCAGCAACGTTTGTGGCTTCTAGCTCACCGACTGTTGTGCGATGTGAGCATGCGCTGGAACTCTACGTTCTACATGTTGGCCATGCTTTGTGAGCAGCAGACGGCAGTTGTGGAATACCAGCTGCAACATGGTCGTCGCCTTTCCAGTCAACTGCCACTATTCATAAGTGAGGAGTGGGCATTGATGTCAGACCTCTGTGAGGTTTTAAAAAACTTTAATGAATCCACACAGATTGTTAGTGGCAATAATGCTATTATCAGCGTAACAATCATAATGCTGTGTCTACTCAATCGATCGCTGCTCACAATTATGGACGAAGCTCTGAATGTGGCAGATGAGGAAATGGGGAAGAACATTACACAGGGTGATAGCCAGACCACCCACAGTCTTCTCAGCGCGAATTGGGCCATGAAGAGGAGGAGAAGGAGGAGCTGGAGCCAGTTGCTTCTGGTGGAGAGGACGTGTAAAACGGTGCATTACCAGAAGGTACTTGTTGAATGATTGCTCCAAAATATTCCATCTGACAACGCGGCCAGCAGAGTCCGTACCTCCTTAGGCAAAAGAGGAAGGGAGACAAGGAGAAGACACAGCAGTTCCAACAGAGGCAGGGCAACACTCTCTAAGGCATGGGACATTTTCATGACACCCTGCCAGCAACCTCACCCTGAAGCGTAGCCTAGTGGCACAAGGAGGGAAAAGTTTTGGAAGATAGTTAAGGAATACATCGCAGACCGTGTCAGCATCCAAAAATGATCCCTCAGTGCCTTACAACTACTGGGTGTCCAAGCTGGACACGTGACACGAACTTGCGCTCTATGCCTTGGAGGTGCTGGCCTGCCCTGCTGCCAGCGTTTTGTCTGAGTGTGTATTTAGTGCTGCTGGTGGCATTATAACTGATAACCGTATCCCCTTGTCCACTGACAATGCTGACAGATTGACTCAGATAAAAATGAACAAGGCCTGGATTGCCCCTAACTTCTCAACTCCACCAGAGGAGAGCTGAGCTGATGATGAACATAAAGGCAATTTCAATGTATTGTTTAGAATGCACTCAGTATACTGCAGTGTATTCCCATATTTTTGTCAGTCTGTAAAAGTGGCGTACAACTCAGACAACATGGTTCCCAGCAGCGACCTGAGAGTCCAAGATGCATCCATACATCCTCCCCATGCTGTTACCGATCCTCGGTGGTGTTTCTGTCACTTTTTGACCTTTTCCAATGGACCAGGCACCCTCCCCTCTTCAGATCAGGGGGTGCCTGGTTGTCTCCCATTGACTTCCATTATACTAGGGTGTTCGGCCGAGCACAAGAATGTTGCAATGTGTTAAACCCGAACACTCGAATACTATGGTGCTCGCTCATCACTAGGAATGAGTGAACCCGAACTGTATAGTTTGGGTTCGTAGCGAATTTTGGGGTGTTCGGGATCCGGACCCGAACATTTTCAAAAAAGTTCGGGTTCGGGTTCGTTGTTCGGCGATTTCTTCCCGCTTTCTGAAGGGCTGCACAGCAGCCAATCAGCTGGCGTTTTACTTCTTGCCCTAAGAAGCCCTAAGTAGGCATGGCTGTAATTGGCCAAGTGCAGCATGTGACCCAGCCTCTATTTAAGCTGGAGTCACGTAGCAACGCATGTCACTCTGCTCTGATTAGTGTAGGGATAGGATGCAGCTGCTGTGAAGGGCGAGAATAGGCAGGGAGAACTCAGCAAAAACACCTAATGAAGTGATCGATCTACAGCTGTGAATCATTCAACTTCTGCTAGTTAATTGCTCACTGGTTTTTAGGCTGCACAGATCGTTTTTCTGTCACTTTTTCTGGGGTGATCGGTGGCCATTTTGTGTCTTGTGGTGCACCAGCACAAACTGCCACCAAGTCCATCAATCCATCAATACTAGTTTTTTTTTTTTTTTTTGCTATATCCTACATCAGGGGATTGGCTATGCTTATTGTCACCCCTAGAAACTTAGGATAGAAATTTATATATTTTATTGAGGGGTTAAATTCAATTGCTAAAATAGCAATCCCCTAATTCTGGTGTACCAGTTGTGGCTAGCCAATTGTAATACTGTCTGCTGTCTGGCAAAGAATGGATTTTTTTCTGTGGTAAAATTCAATTGCCAAAATAGCAATCCCCTAAATCTGGTGTCCCAGCAGTGGCTGGCCAAGTTTAATAGTGTCCGGCAAAGGATAGATTTTGTTCTGCGGTGAAATTCAATTGCCAAAATAGCAATACCATAAATCAGTGGTTTCAGCTGTGGCTGGCCAAGTTTAATAGTGTACGGTAAAGGATATATTTTTTTCTGGGGTGAAATTCAATTGCCAAAATAGCAATACCATAAATCAGTAGTTTCAGCTGTGGCTGGTCATGTTTAATAGTGTCCGACAAAGGATATATTTTGTTCTGGGGTGAAATTCAATTGCCAAAATAGCAATACCGTAAATCTGGTGGCCCAGCAGTGGCTGGCCAAGTTTAATAGTGTCCGGCAAAGGATAGATAATTTTCTGGGGTGAAATTCAATTGCCAAAATAGCAATACCATAAATCAGTGATTTCAGCTGTGGCTGGCCAAGTTTAATAGTGTCCGGCAAAGGATAGATAATTTTCTGGAGTGAAATTCAATTGCCAAAATAGCAATCCCCTAAATCTGGTGTCCCAGCAGTGGCTGGCCAAGTTTAATAGTGTCCGGCAAAGGATATATTTTGTTCTGGGATGATATTCAATTGCCAAAATAGCAATACCGTAAATATGGTGTCCCAGCAGTGGCTGGCCAAGTTTAATAGTGTCCGGCAAAGGATAAATCATTTTCTGGGGTGAAATTCAATTGCCAAAATAGCAATACCGTAAATCAGTGGTTTCTGCTGTGGCTGGCCAAGTTTAATAGTGTCCGGCAAAGGATATATTTTGTTCTGAGGTGTAATTCAATTGCCAAAATAGCAATGCCGTAAATCAGTGGTTTTAGCTGTGGCTGGCCAAGTTTAATATTGTCCGGCAAAAGATATGTTTTTTTTGGGTGTTAAATTCAATTGCCAAAATAGCAATCCCCTAAATTTGGTGTTCCAGCATTGGCTGGCCAAGTTTAATACTGTCCGGCAAAGGATAAATCATTATCTGGGGTGAAATTAAATTGCCAAAATAGCAACCCCCTAAATCTGGTGTCCCAGCAGTGGCTGGTCAAGTTCAATAGTGTCCGGCAAAGGAAATATTTTGTTCTGGGGTGAAATTCAATTGCCAAAATAGCAATACCATAAATCAGTGGTTTCAGCTGTGGCAGGCCAAGTTTAATAGTGTCCGGCAAAGGATATATTTTGTTCTGGGGTGAAATTCAATTGCCAAAATACCAATTCCGTAAATCTGGTGTCCCAGCAGTGGCTGGCCAAGTTTAATAGTGTCCGGCAAAGGATAGATAATTTTCTAGGGTCAAATTCAATTGCCAAAATAGCAACCCCTTAAATCTGGTGTCCCAACAGTGGCTGGCCAAGTTCAATATAATAATATGTATAAATATATTATGGCTAAATATATATATATAAAAATTAAGTTAAGCCTCCATTTCTGAACTCATAGGGATTTGAACTCACAGTTTCTGCATCACAGCACATAATTTACACCACTACACTATTATAGCTAAGTGGTTAAATGCCTTGCCTCTAATACAGAAGGTCATGAGTTTGAATCCCAGCAGAAACTTTTTTGAAATACAGGCTAATTTAGATTTAAATACACTGGGTGTCCCCAAGCACTGATTCCATGTATGGACATATATAGAGTATATATGTACTATATATAGAGTAAGAGCAGGGACTCCTAAGCCGCGGACTCACACTAAGGGATTCCCTCACTGTACAGCGATCTTCTGCATAGAAATAGAGGCTAAATTAGATTTAAATACACTGACTCTAGCATCGCACTTGAGCACCGTGCCGGCGTTCACACAGAAAGTGCTGCCATACGAGCCTGATGAAGGGCAATGCATAATATGCCCGAAACGTTGCCTGTAAAATAAGTCCGGCAATACCATGAATAAAACTAAATTGCATTGAAACACGTTTGGAGTGCCGTCTGAATTTTCTGTTATATGTACAAGTACCCTGAGGTGGAGCGGGATACATCCCCTGACGTGCACCCTACAGCCAAGAAGTGGCAGAAGTGCCATGGCTAAACAAATTGTAGTTCTTGAACGGTTGACTTGTTCATCCACTTCATCGCAAGTGACATCAGACACCCCCAGCCAAGAGTCAGTGGATTTGTCAGACACAACCCTTAGTTGGCATGGCCCAGGAGCAGGCCTTGTGCCCTCACCTGTCCTCACCCTGCCTCTGTCCTTTTCTGTTTCCTCAGCCAGAGAAGCATTATATGCTGTCGGCTCAACCCCACTACACAGCGAGGACGAGCTACTAGAGGACAGTCAGCAGCTACTGGCAATCAATACAGTCAATATTCGGAGGAGACATACACTGCTTCCTCCACTAGCCGGGGAAGTAGTGATGAGGAGAGTGGTGAGGGAGCTGGTGTTGCTAGCGGTGAGGCTCCTGACCAAGAGACCATTGAGGAGGACATCAGTGACGTGCAGACAGTACTCGATGATGATGATATAGCTGATAGCACTTAGGAGTCGGGGGAATTAGGGGATTCATCATCATCTGGAGTAGAGGGTGGAAGCTTGCCCGTGAGGCAGCGGCGGAGCCAGCAAGTCACTAGCTTGGCCGGGAGTCAGCAGGGTGGCAGCAGTGGGAGGTCGGGAGCCAAACGTGCCCGAGGTAGGCCACCCGCTTCACAGGAGCCTAACTGCCCGGAAAGTAGTGGTGCACGGATTCACGGAAGCAGCGGCAGTAGCAGTCAGTCAGTGCATAGTTCTGGGGGTAAAATTACCTACTTGGCGGTGTGGCAGTTTTTTGTTAAGCTGCCGGAGGAGGCGAACATGGCCATATGTAGAATCTGTTGCCAGAAGGTGACTCGTGGTCAGGGTGTCAATGTTGGCAACATGGCCTTGTGTCAACATATGCAGCATCACCATAAAATGGCCTGGGAGAACTGTGGTTCCGATGTGGTGGTCCAGCCTGCTGAAGCAACTGCTGCATCACTCAGTGGCACACACCCGGTTTCAGGTAGTCAAGGCTCTTCCACCTCAACGGAACGGGAGCTGTCTTTTCTTCCCAGGAGTGGGTACAAAAAACAGAAGATATGCAAATATTCCATTCATGTGTCATCTCTGTTTTGGATCCACTCCTGTTTTTTTGGCATTAGCAATACTGATGGATTACTGTTTACTGACCAAATGTTGACTGAGTGAAGGCGGATGCTCAACAGACAGGATCGTTTTTTGGGGGTTATTGTTCTGATGGATCAGAGGAAGGGCAAAATAATTAGTGACATCGACACAAACTTCCATTCTGTCGGAGAGCTTTACTTGTATAAGCTTTTAATAGTACAGGTTCTGTAGGCATCTATGTGGAATCAGTTGATGACGGTGAAAAAGGAGTGTGCTTCTTCTTGGCGCTAACATCGACCTGTAAGGGTGAGTTCATACTTCAGTTATTTGGACCCGTGACTGTCCAAATAAGTGAAGTGTGCAGTAATTCTAAGAGTGGTGCCTGTCGTCTGCATGTCATACTGACTCACAGTATTATTTCACTACCGCAGCAGACTCCCTATGCGTGTTACTGCAAGGCACAGTGTTGTACACCACTATAAAGGATCTCTGGAGGCAGGAAATAGACAATTTTTAACGAGATTTCAGATCAAACCGATTTTTTTCAGAAAATTTGGAGAACAGGCCGAATCGAATTTTGGAAAAATCCGATCATCTTTAGTAAAGATGATGCAACCTTGTGGGTGGAATTACAGAGGGAAGAAATAATGAAAAAATAATTCTTGGTGTGATCTATAGACCCCTCAATATCAAAGAAAAGAAAGATCAACTGTATTTGTAATGACCCGGAGTGCCATTACCACCTCCTTTTGTACCCCCACTATCTTTAATGTGTGATCCTCTGTTATCTCTCATATTTAATGTAATTTCCTGCAATGTGTATATGCATTTCCTTGCAAATGTAATGTTTTATATGTAATGTGCCTGGTTACCAGCAAGTGGCAGCAAATCTGAGCAGAAAAAGTTTCTCTGGAGAGGAACCCTGTAGTTCCTTCCAGCCCTCTTTAGGGAGGGAGGAGTTTACTTAGTCAAAGTCAGTTCCAGCCTAGTCCTCCTGGGGAGAGGTTGTGTGTGTGTCTGAGAAAACCTCTGCTAGGAGAAATCAACAGGCCTGGTCCCACCTGGACAGTTTCTGTTAGGCCTAAGCCAGCCCTATCACTGGAGGTTGTGCAACACCAAGCATAAGCAAGCTTGAGGTACTCTGATGCCATGGCAAGAAGTTCCTAGGATTAAAGATAAAGTAAAAGACAGACTACAGACAGCTAAGTTCCAGCAGAAGAGGAAGAGTTTCCCATTTATCCAGAAGTGTTTGCCTGCACAGATTACGTCAATATCTGCTGATGACCAAGACAAAGCTGGGAAACTGTTTGGATTACCGTGCCAAGTAAAGCTGTGTTCAATGCTACTACACAGTCTGGACTCCATATATATATATATAACACAAGAGAGTGAATCTGGATCGCACATCCTCAGTACTATGCTTTTGATATAACGACTGTCCTTCAGCATAATTACATGCCATCTCAGCCCAATTCGTAATACATTCTATGCTGTGCATAAATGAGGCATTAGTATACAGTTTGATCAAAGAGCATAGGCCCACCTACCGCGACAAGGTTGCCTTGTTCGGGTACCTGCATATTCGGGTTCGAAAAGTTCGGCCGAACTTCCCGAAAATGTTTGTGTTCGGGATCCGACCTCGACCAGAACTTCACCCCGAACCCCATTGAAGTCAATGGGGACCTGGACTTTTGGTCACTAAAAAGGCTGTAAAATAGCCCAGGAAAGGGCTAGAGGGCTGCAAAAGGCAGAAGCATGTAGGTAAATCCCCTGCAAACAAATATGGATAGGGAAATGACTTAAAATAAAATAAATAAAAATGAACCAATTCAATATCAATTGGCAACTTGGAGGAGGAGGAGGTGAAATAGGAAGTTGGGGTGGCATCAGGTGGGAATGCTATGGGAGTTGATGTTATCATCACAGCCAAAAAGGATTCATGTCTGCCTGCAGTGCCACAGGCCTCATTCACAGACTCAGGGCCATGGCACCCGCAAAGAGGAGAGCGGTCATGTAACAGCAACACAGGCCTCAGGTCAACCTGCAATGGAAGAGGCCATTATCATTTATGTAGGCCCCTGACACCCAGACAGAGGAGAGGCAATTTGACAGAAAAAAGAGTTTAATGTCTCTCACGCAGACAGCAAGCAATTAAATGAAATATAGGCCCCTGACACCCAGACAATGGGGCGGTCATGACAGTAAAAAGAGTTTAATATCTTCCACCAAGACAACAAATGATTAAACAACATATAGGCCCCTGAAACCCAGACAATGGGGCAGTCATTAGACAGTAAAAAGAGTTAAATGTCTGCCACCAAGACAGCAAGCAAGTAAACGAAATATAGGCCCCTGACACCTAGACAGAGGAGAAAGGTCCCATAGCAGCAAAAGAGGCATCATGTCACCGACCAACGGAGAAGGCCACTTTTAGTTATTTAGGCCTAAGCCCCCAGACAGAGGAGAGAGGTCCCAAAGCAGAGAATCAGGCTTCATGTCACCCACCAATAGAGAAGGCCACATTCAGATATTTAGGTCCCTGGCACCCAGACGGAGGAGAGGTTCATTCAACTTTGGGTTGCGGTGCAAAAAAATGGTAAAATTAAAAAAAGAGGATTCAATAAAGAAGTGCCCTGGAGTTCAAGAATATATGGTTAAGGGGGAGGCAGTTATAAATGTCTATTCTGCACAAGGGATGGACAGGTCCTATGGGATCCATGCCTGGTTAATTTTTATGAATGTCAGCTTGTCCACGTTGGCTGTGGACAGGCGGCTGCGTTTGTCAGCAACGACGCCACCTGCCGTCAGGCCAGCACCTCCGAGGCATAAAATGCTAGCTCTGGCCACGTGGACAATTTGGAGACCCAGAAGTTGAATGGGGCAGAACCATCAGTCAGTACATGGAGGGGTGTGCACACATACTGTTCCACCATGTTAGTGAAATGCTGCCTCCTGCTAACACGTTCCGTATCAGGTGGTGGTGCAGTTAGCTGTGGCGTGGTGACAAAACTTTTCCACATCTCTGCCATGCTAACCCTGCCCTCAGGGGAGCTGGCCATGACACAGCTGCGTTGGAGACCTCTCACTCCTCCTCTGCCTTCGTCTTGGGCTTCCACTTGTTCGCCTTTGACATTTGGGAATGCTCTCAGTAGCGCGTCTACCAAGGTGCGATTGTACTCGCGCATCTTCCTATCACGCTCCAGTGCAGGAAGTTAGGTGGGCACATTGTCTTTGTACCGGGGATCCAGCAGGGTGGCATCCCAGTAGTTCACACACGTTAAAATGTGGGCAACTCTGCTGTCGTTGCGCAGGCACTGCAGCATGTAGTCGCTCATGTGTGCCAGGCTGCCCAGAGGTAAGGACAAGCTGTCCTCTGTGGGAGGCGTATCGTCATCGTCCTCCGTATCCCCCCAGCCACGCACCAGTGATGGCCACAGCTGCGTTGGGTGCCACCCCGCTGTGAACCTGCTTCATCCTCCTCCTCCTCCAACTCCTCCTCATCCTCGTCCTCCAGTAGTGGGCCCTGGCTTGGCCACATTTGTACCTGGCCTCTGCTGTTGCAAAAAATCTCCCTCTGAGCCACTTCTAAGAGACTGGCCTGAAAGTGGTAAAAATGACCCCTCTTCCTCCTCCTCCTCCTCCTGGGCCACCTCCTCTTCCATCATCGCTCTAAGTGTTTTCTCAAGGAGACATAGAAGTGGTATTGCAACGCTGATAACGGAGTCATCGCCACTGGCCATGTTGGTGGAGGACTTGAAACAGCGCAACAGGGCACACAGGTCTCGCATGGAGGCCCAGTCATTGGTGGTGAAGTGGTGCTGTTCTGCAGTGCGACTGACCCATGCGTGCTGCAGCTGAAACTCCACTATGGCCTGCTGCTGCTAGCACAGTCTCTCTAGCATGTGCAAGGTGGAGTTCCACCTCTTGGGCACGTTGCATATGAGGTGGTGAGCGGGAAGGCCGAAGTTACGCTGTAGCGCGTAGTTGTGAATGAACTTCTGTACCACTGAATTCAGCACATGCGCCATGCAAAGGATGTGCGTCAAACCGGCTAGTCCCAGAGCTGCCACAAGATTTCGCCCATTATCATACACCACCAGGCCGGGCTTGATGCCCACCGGCAGCAACCACTCGTCGGTCTGTTGTTCAATACCCCACCACAACTCCTGCGCGGTGTGGGGCCTGTCCCCCAAACATATGAGTTTCAGAAAGGCCTGCTGACGTTTACCCTGGGCTGTGCTGAAGTCGGTGGTAAAGGTGTGTGGCTGACTGGATGAGCAGGTAGAAAAAGAGGAGGAGGAAGCCGAGTAGGTGGAAGAGGCTACAGGAGGCAAAGAATGATGCCCTGTGATCCTTGGCGGCCACTACATTCACACAGTGTGCAGATAGGGAGATATAGCGTCCCTGGCCGTGCTTTCTGGTCCACGTATCTGTGGCTAGGTGGACCTTGCCACAGATGGCGTTGCACAGTGCACACTTGATTTTATCGGATACTTGGTTGTGCAGGGAAGGCACGGCTCTCTTGGAGAAGTAGTGGCGGCTGGGAACAACATACTGTGTGACAGCCATCGCCATCAGCTGTTTGAAGCTGTCTGTGTCCACCAGCTTGAATGACAGCATTTCAAAGGCCAGTAGTTTCGAAATGCTGGCATTCAGGCCCAGTGCTCGAGGGTGGGTAGGTGGGAGTTTGCGCTTTCTCTCCAATGTTTGTGAGATGGAGAGCTGAACGCTTCCGTGTGACATGGTGAAGATACTTGGTGACGGAGGTCGTGGTGTTTGTGGCACATCCTCTGTTTGGTGGGCTGCAGGTGCCAACATTCTTCCCGAGGCGGAGGAAGAGGCTGAGACAGCAGCAGAAGAGGGAGGAGGGGGAGCCTGAGTGAGTTCCTTGTTTTTAAGGTGTTTACTCCACTGCACTTCATGCTTTGCATGTAGATGCCTGGTCATGCAGGTTGTGCTAAGGTTCAGAACACTAATGCCTCGCTTCAGGCTCTGATGGCACTGCGTGCAAACCACTCTGGTCTTGTCGTCAGCACATTGTTTGAAGAAGTGCCATGCCAGAGAACTCCTTGAAGCTGCCTTTGGGGTGCTCGGTCCAAGATGGCGGTGGCCAGTAGCAGGCGAACTCTCTTGGCGGTCCTCTGAACTATGAAAGTCAGTGGCACGACCTTCATTCCATGTGGGGTCTAGGACCTCATCGTCCCCTGCATCGTCTTCCACACAGTGTTCCTCCCTGACCTCCTGTTCGGTCTGCACACTGCAGAAAGGCACAGCAGTTGGCACCTGTGTTTCATCATCATTAGAGACGTATGGACTCCGATGAGGTGGTATTCCCATGTCCTCATCATCAGGAAACATCAGTGGTTGTGCATCAGTGCATTCTATGTCTTCCACCGCTGGGGAAGGGCTAGGTGGACTCCCTTGGGATACCCTGTGTGCAGAGTCTTCAAAAAGAATTAGAGACTGTTGCATAACTTGAGGCTCAAACAGTTTCCCTCATATGCATGGCGGTGATGTGACAGACTGATGGGCTTGGTTTTCAGGCGCCACCTGTGCGCTTTCTGCAGAAGACTGGGTGTGAGATAATGTTGTGAGCGTGCTGGATCCACTGTCGGCCACCCAATTGACTAGCGCCTGTACTTGCTCATGCCTTACCATCCTTAGAACGGCATTAGGCCCCACCAAATATCGCTGTCAATTCTGGCTGGTACTGGAACCTGAGGTAGTTGGTTCACTTGGACGTGTGGCTGTGGCAGAACGGCCACGTCCTCTCCCAGAACCAGAGGGTCCACTAACAACACGACAACCATGTCCGCGTCCACCTCCCTTACTACATTTTTTCCTCATTGTTACCGTTCACCACAATAAGAAAAAAAATATTTGGCCCAATGTATTGAATTCAAATTCAGGCCTTTTTTTAAACGCACCTAACACTATCTGGCCATCTATTTATGTAGTATATTACACTAATCCAAGTACAGCAGCAACCACAGATTTTGGGGAGTATAAATTGTAGGCCTAGTATTTAGGCCCTGGATGAAAGGTATCCATTTACGGACAGATTTACACTTGGAGATGCACAGTAGCGTGTGAAAAAATATATAGGATTTTGCTTTCAACACTTGTATTTTAGCACTTTGTGTAATATACCCTTTAGCGGAAAGAAATATACTTAGAGATGCAAAACGATGTGTGCAAATGTACAGGATTATGCTGTATTCTAACACTTACTGTAATATACCCTTTAACGGAAAGAAATACACTTGGAGATGCACGCTGAGTGTAATATACCCTTTTACGGACAGAGTTACACTTGGCCTGCAACAGCTGGAACACCAGATTTTGGGTATTGCTATTTTGCCAATTGAATTTCACCCCAGAAAATAATATATCCTTTGCCTGACACTATTAAACTTGGCCAGCCACTGCTGGGATACCAGATTTAGGGGATTGCTATTTTGGCAATTGAATTTCACCCCAGAACAAAAAATTTCCTTTGCCGGACATTATTAAACTTGGCCAGCCACAGCTGAAACCACTGATTTATGGTATTGCTATTTTGGCAATTGAATTTCACCCTGGAACAAAATATATCATTTGCCGGACACTATTAAACTTGGCCAGCCACTGCTGGGACACCAGATTTAGGGGATTGCTATTTTGGCAATAGAATTTCACCCCAGAAAAAAATATTTCCTTTGCCAGACACTATTAAACTTGGCCAGCCGCAGCTGAAATCATTGAATTACAGTATTGCTATTTTGGCAATTGAATTTCACCCCAGAACAAAATCTATCCTTTGCCAGACACTTTTAAACTTGTTCAGTCACAGCTGGCTGGAACACCAGAATTACAGTATTGCTGTTTTTGCAACTGAATTTCACCCCAGAACAAAATATATCCTTTAACGAACACTATGAAACTTGTCCAGTCAGAGCTGGAACACCAGATTTATGGTATTGCTATTTTTGCAACTGAATTTCACCCCAGAAAATAATATATCCTTTGACGGACACTATGAAACTTGTCCATTCAAAGCTGGAACACCAGATTTACGGTATTGCTATTTTGGTAATTGAATTTCACCCCAGAACAAAAGCTATCTTTTGACGGACTCTATAAAACTTGTCCTGCCACAGCAGAAACCACTGATTTAGGGTATTGCTATTTTGGAAATTGAATTTCACCCCATAAAAAATATATATTTTTTGCCAAACAGTATTATACTTGGCTAGCCACAGCTGGAACACCAGATTTTGGGGATTGCTTTTTTTTTTAAGTGAATTTCACCTCTCAATAATGTATAGAAAATGTTATCTTGAGTTTCTAGGGGTGACAATAAGCACAGCCAAGCCCCTGATGTATGATATAGAAAAAAAAAAAAAAAAAAAACTACTATTGATGGATTAATGGACTTGGTGGCAGCTTGTGCTGGCGCACCACAAGACACAAAATGACCACCGATCACCCCATAAAAAAGTGACAGAAAAACGCTCTGGGCAGCCTGAAAACAGTGAGCAATTAACTAGCATAAGTTAAATGATTCAGAGCTGTAGATCGATCACTTCATTAAGTGTTTTTGCAGCGTTTATCCCTGCCTAATCTCGCCCTAACAGCAGCTGCATCCTATCCTTACACTAATCAGAACAGAGTGACGTGCGGCGCTAAGTGACTCCAGATTAAATAGAGGCTGGGTCACATGCTGCACTTTGCCAATCACAGCCATGCCATTAGTAGGCATGGCTGTGATGGCTTCTTAGGACAAGAAGTAAAACGCTAGCTGATTGGCTGCTGTGCAGCCCTTCAGAAAGTGGGAAGAAATTGCCGAACAACTTTTATGTAAATGTTCGGGTTCGGGTCCGTGTCACGAACACCCCAAAATTCTATACAGTTCGGGTTCGCTCATCCCTAGTTATATATTCTTTATTATATAACATCGATATCTCAGAATAATGGATGCATTTCGGCTAATCTAGTCTTCATAAATGATGAAAGCTAGATTACCTGAAACACATCCAATTTTCTGAGATATCGATGTTGTATAATAAAGAATACTTAAACTGAAGTCTCCAAGCGCCTGCTGGGATTTCTTGTACTACGCCCGGAAATTCCTTCCTTCCCGTGCCAGTGCACACAGGGATTGAGTGCCGACTACCTTTTTATTTGTCAGGTAGAAAGGAACACCATGACATGTGTATATAACATCTACAGATACTGTAGGACACCCTGCACCACTCTTGCAATCCTACCCCTGGGTACCAACATTACCATCTACAAAGGGGACTCCAAGTCCTCGCTGCTTAACCACAGCTGACGTCATGATTACTTGCTCTATAAGAGGGACATATTTCGTAGATACCTCCTAAGGGGCAAGGAATACCCCAGGCGTGCGTAGTGGGCTCGTTGCATATGCTCAAATGGAGATTGATAACATGGTTCTGCCTCTGCTGCAAAAAGGAGAACATTCCATAGCTTTTTGCAGGATAAATTTATGGGCCACTTTGTAGAAGGTCCCACTAGAGGCAATGCTTTGCTGGATCTAGTAATTTCTAACAATGCAGAGCACGTGGAAAATGTCTATGTCCAGTAAAACCTTGGTAACAATGACAACAATATAATTATGTTCCAACTAAACTGCGAAAAAACAAACTCTGGTCTGTAGGGCAAAAAAAGTAATTTAAAAAATGGTGAATTTCCCAGAGTTGAGGAATGTACTTCAGGAAATAGGCTGGGAGCAAATATTGTCACATAATGACAATAATGCTACATGGGAGTGCTTTAAATGTACTTTGGATTAATATATATATATATATATATATATATATATATAACAATTTTGCAGCACCACAGAAAATAGCAACGGAGTGCCAGCGGCTGTAGGGTCGATCCAATGTCCCAATACTCATACAAAAAAGAAAGGGTCCACGGCACCTCAAGTGACAAGAGTCTTTTATTTACACCAACGCGACGTTTCGGTCCGCTCAATGGAACCTTTTTCGAGCATCACTGCTTGAAAAAGGTGCCATGGACCCTTTCTGTTATATATATATATATATATATATTGTGGGGAGTCGCTCTGGTAGTCAGCGGTGCGGGTGCAGTTTAGAGGCAAAACCAGGAGTCCAGATTGTGCAACAAACAGTGTTTTATTCACACTTGCACACAAAATGAAAAACAGTCTCTTGGTGACAGTTCACACACAACGGAAATAACGTAGCCAAACAAAAACAGTCCAACACAGGTTCAGTCACCTGGGAGGTGTAGGTGCAGGTTCGCACCACTCTGTCGGCCCAGCCGCAGGAGAATCCAGCTTCAGGTAGCCAGGAACACAACACCTCCTTGCTGAGCGCTTTCCTCCAGGACAGAGAACTCCCAGCCCTGTTAGCAGCTCCAGGATAATCACACTCACAGCTGGTGGTGCTGGCTGAGTTTATAAACCCAGCCCAAAACTCGGACTGGACCGTGGGGAGCAGCCACCCACCCTACTCTTTAGCTGCTCCCAGTAAGAGCCGGCCCGGATCGGCTTTGCAGCCATGCTATTTAACAAAGTCAAACAGCACTAGCTGCTGCAGACAAAAACCCGGCTCTCACCTCACCGAGGCCAGCAACCTCGGTGACACGTACCTGCCATCTAGGACGGCACCCTGCACCTTACCACATACCCCCCTTTGTTCAACCCTGAGGGGTGGACACAGGACAAACAGTGTACCCGGGAGAGCGCGTCTGCATTTTTTAATAACCGGCCCGCTCTGTGCTCCACCGTGAATTTAAAATTCTGTAGAGACAGAAACCACCTGGTGACCCGGGCATTCCTCTCTTTGGCTTGGGACATCCACTTGAGTGGGGAGTGGTCGGTCACCAGGCAGCTTCTGCCCAACAGGTAATAACGGAGGGCCTCGAGTGCCCACTTGATGGCCAGGCACTCTCTCTCGACTATACTGTACCTAGTCTCTGCTGGGGTGAGCTTGCGGCTGAGGAAGACAACGGGATGCTCCTCCCCGTTGACTTCCTGCGACAGTACCGCACCAAGGCCAACTTCAGAGGCGTCGGTCTGGACTACGAAATCCTTCCTGAAATCGGGTGTCACCAAAACCGGGGACCCACACAGGGCCGATTTCAAGGCGGAGAAAGCCTTTCCGCCTGCTCATTCCAGCGGACCATCCCTGTCTTACGCCCCTTTAACAACTCTGTCAATGGCGAAGCAATAGTAGCAAAGTGGGGCACAAACCTCATGTAATACCCCACAATCCCCAGGAACGACTTTACCTGCCTGGTGGTGACCGGTCGGGGCCAACTCCGTGTGCCTCTACCTTATTTACCTGAGGCTTGATGACTCCCGCCCAATTACATATCCCAGATATTTTGTCTCCTCTAACCCTATGGAGCACTTCTTTGGGTTAGCGGTCAGACCGGCTTTCCTCAGGGCATCCACTACCGCCTGCACCTTGGGTAAATGGCTTTCCCAGTCGGTGCTGTGGATGACTACATCATCTAAGTAGGCCGAGGCGTACCGACGATGTGGTTGCAGCACTATGTCCATTAACCTTTGGAAAGTGGCGGGGCGCCATGCAGGCCAAAGGGTAACACCTTGTAGTGATACAGGCCCTGCGGGGTAACAAATGCGGTTTTTCCTTAGCCGACTCCGTTAAGGGTACCTGCCAGTACCCTTTAGTGAGGTCCAGCACAGAAAAATAACGGGCTTGTCCTAAACTTTCAACAAGCTCGTCTACTCGGGGCATGGGATACGCGTCAAACTTGGATACTTCATTTAACTTGCGAAAGTCGTTGCAGAACCGCAGCGTCCCATCCGGCTTGGGTATTAGGACTATGGGACTGGCCCACTCACTTTTCGACTCCTCAATGACATCGAGCTTCAACATTAATTGCACTTCCTCCGCGATGGCCCGTCGCCGAGCCTCGGGTACCCGGTATGGTTTTAACCGGACCTTGGCCTGAGGCTCAGTGGCGATGTCATGTCGGATGAGAGGCGTGCGGCCAGGGAGGTCGAGAACACATCCGTGTTCCGACTGAGGAACTCCTGACTTCCTGAACTTGTTTGGAAGATAGGCTGTCTGCAATTTTACCGTGGTTACGGCTTCACAGGCCTCGAACTGTGGGGCTGGACCCTTTTCACCTAGAAGCCCTGGCCGGGGGCTGTGGTCGTCGGCCGCGTCCCTATCTTTCCACGGCTTAAGTAAATTCACGTGGTACACCTGCTCCGGCTTGCGCCGCCTGGCTGGTGTACTTTGTAATTTACTTCCCCTACCTTCTCGATCACCTCATAGGGGCCCTGCCACCTAGCTAGGAATTTGCTGTCAAGGGTGGGTACCAGAACCAAAACCCGATCTCCCGGATTGAAGTCCCGTACCCGAGCCTGACGATTGTACACCCTACTCTGGGCTTGTTGCGCTGCCTCCATATGCTCCCGGACCAAGGGCAACACCCTTTCCATCCGTTCCTGCATTTGGGCGACATACTCAATGACACTTTTGTGGGGGACAGGCTGTTGTTCCCATGCTTCCTTGGCGATATCCAACAGGCCCCGAGGGTGTCTGCCATAAAGCAGTTCGAAGGGCGAGAACCCAGTAGAGGCCTGGGGCACCTCTCGCACTGCGAACATGAGATAGGGCAGAAGCAGATCCCAGTCCTTCCCATCTCTAGACACCACCCTCTTTAACATATTTTTAGAGTTTGGTTAAACCTCTCCACAAGACCGTCTGTTTGCGGATGGTAAACGGACGTCCGTAACTGCTTTATACGCAACAATTTACACAGTTCCCTCATTACTTTAGACATAAAAGGGGTCCCTTGGTCTGTCAGAACCTCTTTTGGCAGGCCCACACGGAAAACATCTCCATTAACTCTTTGGCAATGAGCTTAGCTGAGGTATGTCGCAGAGGCACCGCCTCCGGATACCGAGTGGCATAGTCGAGAACTACCAGAATGTGTTGGTGGCCCCTGGCGAACTTTGGTACAGGCCCAATTAAATCCATCGCGATTCGCTCAAGCGGTACTTCAATAATTGGCAGAGGTACCAGAGGACTACGGAAATGTGGCTGGGGGCTAGTTATCTGACAAGTCGGACAGGACTTACAATAATTCTCTACCTCCTTGAACACACTGGGCCAATAAAATCGCTGCAGTATGCGGTCCTGGGTTTTCTGCCACCCCAGGTGTCCCCAAGAACATGTTGGTGGGCAAGCTCCATGACAAGCTTGCGATACGCTGTGGGCACCACCAACTGTTCAACAGGTTCGCCTCGGATTTGGTTCACCCGATACAACATATCCTGCAGAACAATAAATCGTGGGAACATTAATTCAGCCCCTGGTTTCTGGGGTTTACCATCAATTTCCAGCACATTCTCCCAGGCCCTGGTTAGGGTTTGGTCCCGGTGTTGTGCGGTCCCAAAATTTTCCCCGGAGACATTGAGGTCTGCCAACTCAGGTCCCGGTGGCAAGTCCTCCGTGTCTCCCACCATTACACTCAGTGGGGTTGTCTCCCCCTCTACCGCTGGAGCAGTGGTCACCCCTACCGCTGGCCCGTCAGACTCGGGCTCCCAGGGTTCTGGCCTTCCAGTGGTATCAGGCCACTCCACTAGGGTCACCCCTGTCTCGGGTCCCTCAGATACCTTTATTACCGGCCACAGCGCCGGAAAACCGGGAAGTCCCTCCCAAGTATCAGTTCGTGTGGGAGTTTAGTAGCGACAGCCACCTCGTGGGTCCACCTACCAGCCGCGGTGGACAAAGTCACTAGTGCAGTGGGGTAGTCTTTCAGGTCTCCGTGGATGCACAGGACCCCGACTTTACGGCCAGTATACTCCACTGGGACGTACAAGTGCAGCCCTTACCAGGGAGACTAAACTCCCGGAGTCCAGCAGAGCCACCGCCAGAGAGTCTCCCACCTCTACCTGACACAGGTGGTTATGGTCCTGCACCTCACGGGTGCCAGTTGCGCACAGCTTCCGTGCATACAGGGAGTGGCGACCCCGTAGGTCATATCCATCGGCTCATCCCGATGCGGACAGTCGGCCCTGATGTGGCCTGGCTCCTGACACCTCCAGCATACCACGGGAGGCGGACTCGCAGGGGTATATTCCGGGCAGGCCGCTCTGTCGCCGGACGTCGGAACTGGGGCAGAGGCCTCCGGGGTTTGACTGACCCCTTCCCGCAAGAGTCCCCTGCAGGTTTCTGGTGGCCTCGTAGCGCTCTACCAGGTCGACCATCTCCAGGGCATTGGTGGGCGATACCTGGCCGATCCAGTGCTGGAGGGGATAAGGCAGGGCCCTCCAAAGATGTCCGCCAACAGTCGATCCAGCATGGCAGTGGGACTTAGTAGATCGGGCTGCAGCCACTTTTGCAGCCTGTGCAGCAGATCGTAGAACTGCGGCCTAGCGGGTTCAGTCGTTTTAAAGTCCCACTGGTGGACTCTTTGAGCGCGGACCAGCACGTTCACGCCCAGTCTGGCTAGGACCTCTCCTTTCACAGTGTCATAATCTGCCGCTTGGTCGTCCGACAAGTCAAAAAACACCTGCTGGGGTCCGGAAGCCAGGAGCGGAGCGACCACCTCAGCCCACTGGTCACGGGGTAACTTTTCCCTCACGGCGACCTTCTCAAAAACCGCCAGGTACGTCTCAACGTCGTCTGCGGGGTCATTTTGGGATCGCCGCACGGACCGCTTTCCGGGCATCATGGACGTGGTGGGACGCTCCTGCCGCCTGTAACGCCATCACATGTTGTAGCAATAGTTGGTTGGTCTCCCGCTGCTGCACGTTAGCCTCTATGAGAGCCTTCACAGCAGCCTCCATGTTGTCAGAAACTCCTGCTTGCAGCTTTGCTGGCTTAATATATTCCATACACTTTAGAAAAACAAAACTTCGGCGTTCACGCCAGCCTCACTGCGCATGCCCGCATCCGACACCAAATGTGGGGAGTCGCTCTGGTAGTCAGCGGTGCGGGTGCAGTTTAGAGGCAAAACCAGGAGTCCAGATTGTGCAACAAACAGTGTTTTATTCACACTTGCACACAAAATGAAAAACAGTCTCTTGGTGACAGTTCACACACAACGGAAATAACGTAGCCAAACAAAAACAGTCCAACACAGGTTCAGTCACCTGGGAGGTGTAGGTGCAGGTTCGCACCACGCTGTCGGCCCAGCCGCAGGAGAATCCAGCTTCAGGTAGCCAGGAACACAACACCTCCTTGCTGAGCGCTTTCCTCCAGGACAGAGAACTCCCAGCCCTGTTAGCAGCTCCAGGATAATCACACTCACAGCTGGTGGTGCTGGCTGAGTTTATAAACCCAGCCCAAAACTCGGACTGGACCGTGGGGAGCAGCCACCCACCCTACTCTTTAGCTGCTCCCAGTAAGAGCCGGCCCGGATCGGCTTTGCAGCCATGCTATTTAACAAAGTCAAACAGCACTAGCTGCTGCAGACAAAAACCCGGCTCTCACCTCACCGAGGCCAGCAACCTCGGTGACACGTACCTGCCATCTAGGACGGCACCCTGCACCTTACCACAATATATATATATATATATATATATATATATACTGTATATATACATTCCTAGAGGTAACAAGAGTTAACCCCACATGGCTTTTACAGATAGTGTAAAAAGGGCAATAAATGACAAAAAGAGGGCCTTTAAGAAATACAAATCTGGGGGGTCAGCTTTAGCCTTTAAAAAGTATAAAGAACAAAATATATTATGTAAGGGGATAATAAAATCAGCTAAAATACATAATGAAATACCAGTGGTCAAAGAATGTAAGACCAACCCCAAAACATTCTTCAAATGCATAAATGTAAAAAAAAAAAGTCAGAGCATGTAGGGCTTCTAAATAATTGCAACGGGGTGTGAGTTACTGGGGATCAAGGGAAGGCCGAACTTATAAATGTTTTTTTTTTTTTAAGCTCTATATATACAAAAGAAGAGAGAGCATCTCATGAGGGTGGTGCCACTGGTATTAATACTTTACCTCAAATATCATACTCAGCTGGCTGACTATAGATATGGCCCTTAATATGTTAAGAAAAAAAAAAGTGAACAAGGTGGATTACACCCTAGAGTTCTAAAGGAACTTGGTTGAATTATTGCTTTGCCTCTGTTGATAATATTTACACATTCTTTAATGACAGGAAATTAACTAAGGGACTTGTGCAAGGCGCATGTGGTGCCCGTGTTCAAAAAGGGTGCTAGGTCCTCACCAGGTAATTATAGCCTAGTAAGCTTAACATCAATTATGGGGAAAAAGTTCTAAGGGGCATTTACGGGACTACATACTGGATTATGTAACTGTAAATAATATAATAAGTCATATCCAACATGGTTTTACTAAGGACAGAAGCTGTCAAACTAACCTGATTTGTTTTTATGAGGAGGTGAGTAGAAGCCTGGACAGAGGATAGGCTGTCGATATTGTGTTTTTGGATTTTGCAAAGGCGTTTGATACTGTACCACACGGATGACTAATGGGTAAATTGAGGTCTATTGGTTTAGAAAATATAATTTGTAATTGGATTGAAAATTGGCTTCAAAATTGTATATCCAAAGAGTTGTGGTCAATGATCCCCGGTTATATGTGGTGTACCCCAAGGTTCTTTGGAAGGATTAATATTGTTGTTTCTATTTCTGCAGATGACACCAAACTTTGCAATACGATCCAGTCTATGGAGGATGTTAATAAGTTACAAGCTGACTTTGACAAAATTGCAATTTGAACCTCCACCTATTAAATGAGGTTCAATATAAATAAATGTAAAGTTATGCACCTTGGGGTTAATAATCGGCATGCAGCATATGGCCTAGGGGAATAAAACTGGAAGAGTCCCTTGCTGAGAAGGATTTGGGTGTATTAGTAGATCATAAACTAAATAACAACATGCAATGCCAATCATCTGCCTCTCAGGCCATCAGAATTTTGTCTTGTATTAAGAGGTATGGACTTGTGGGTTAGGGATATAATTTTGCCATACAAAGCATTGGCAAGCCTCACCTGGAATATGCAGTTCAGTTCTGGGCACCAGTGCATAAAAAGGATACTGGGGAGTTGCAAAAAGTGGAAAGGGGAGCAACTAAACTCATAAAGGATCTGGGAGATCTTTGTATTGAGCAAGGATTAAACAAACTGAATTTGTTTAGTATTGAAAAAAGACATTTAAGGGGGGACATAATTAATCTATATCAATATATGAATGGACAATACAAAAAATATTGAGATAAGCTCAGTGGCGTAACTAGAGTTCCATGGGCCCCAGGGCAAACTTTGAATTGGGCCCCCGGGCCCGACCCCCCAAACCCTCCCCCTCGCACATCCCCACCCCCCGGTCGCACCCTCTCATTACGCCCCGGGACCCATCACTACAGAACATACAGGCTAATACAGCACCCCATACCACTTACATCCAGTGACGTCTCCTTTGATGTAGATGTTCTGTCCTCATCTTCTCCCTTTAGATCTTCAGACCAGACACCATTTTCAGCCATTTCTCATCTCTGCAGTTTGACAAAACATATCTTAGTTTACTACTTCAATCATCCTACCACCCTGTGCTCCCCAATATTATACTGCAGAAACAGTTAAACCCCTGATAATACTAATACATGCAGATAATCCCCCATGCAGTAATTATTGGCACACAGCACCCTAAAATAACTGCACATTTGGCACCCTCTGTATTTAGTTGAATAATTGCCCCCTCACTCAGAATACATTTTATTTTGCCCCCTCTCACTCAGAATATATTTTATTTTGCCACCTCTCACTCAGAATATATTTTATTTTGCCCCTCTCACTCAGAATACATTTTATTTCGCCCCTCTCACTCAGAATATATTTTATTTTGCCCCTCTCACTCAGAATACATTTTATTTTGCCCCTCTCACTCAGAATATATTTTATTTTGCCACCTCTCACTCAGAATATATTTTATTTTGCCCCCTCTCACTCAGAATACATTTTATTTCGCCCCCTCTCACTCAGAATATATTTTATTTTGCCCCCTCTCACTCAGAATACATTTTATTTTGCCCCCTCTCACTCAGAATACATTTTATTTTGCCCCTCTCACTCAGAATACATTTTATTTTGCCCCCTCTCACTCAGAATACATTTTATTTTGCCCCCTCTCACTCACAATACATTTTATTTTGCCCCCTCTCACTCAGAATATATTTTTATTTTGCCCCTCTCACTCAGAATATATTTTTATTTTGCTGCCCCTCTCACTCAGAATATATTTTTATTTTGCCCCTCTCACTCAGAATATATTTTTATTTTGCACCCTCTCACTCAGAATATATACAATGTGAGAGGGGGCAAAATAAGATATATACAATTTTGCTCCACAGGTGGGGAAAGTGGAATATCGATAAAGAGGGGAAAATGGAATATATACAGAGGGGGCAAAATGGATATAAATAGAGGGGCCCTGTATATATCCATTTTGCCCCTCTGTATATATTCCATAATCATTTATCCCCTGTGTGTATATATTGCATTTTTGCCCCCTCTGTTATCTGTTTAATTTTTTTCCATTTTTTTGCCTTTTTTCTTATTGAAATATATTTTTGTTCCCCATTGGTCCCCTGTGGAGGATTTCTTGCCTGACATTTAGTTCCATGCCAGGTGCCCCCTGTGAGTTATAGCCAGGCAGTGGTGGTGTGCACATTTAAAAAAAAATACTTACCTCGTCAGACTGCTCCGCTCCCGCCTTCTTGCTCTTGCTTGCAGCCCACAATCCTGTCTTCCAGCGTGCGTTGTGTGATCCCGCGAGACCTGGCTGGCGCGATATCACAGCGCCACCAGGCCTGAATGGGTGGAGGCGGAGCCCGAATGGATGGAGGCAGGGCTGGGGTTGGTGGGGCGGCGCAACTACTCACAGAGGCCGGGGGCCCAAGCAACCAGCCATTTACATAAAAATGTTAAAATTACTTGCGATGGGGCGACGGAGCTGCGGGCCCCCCCCACCGCCGGGCCCGGTCGCGGTCGCATCCTCTGCGACCGCGATCGTTACGCCCCTGGATAAGCTATTCTGTGTTAAACCCCCTCAAAAAAACAAGGGGCCACTCCCTTTGCCTGGACAAAAAATGATTTGGTTATAAGAGACGACAAGCATTCTTTACAGTAAGGGCTGTGAATCTCCGGAATAGCCTGCTGCAGGATCTGGTCACAGTAAATTGAGGCTTATGAAAAGCTATAGAAATCATGTTCTACACACCCTTTCCCTTTGGCTCAACTACTCCTTTAAAGGAAAATTTATGTGGAACCAGAGATTTCTTCTGACTGCCACATCTGGCATTGGATTTTTTTTCCCCCAAAGAGTTTTAGTTTTTTTTGTCTTCCCATGGATCATTATATATCAGGATTACAGGTTGGACTTGATGGACTTTTATCTTTTTACATCCTTAACAACTATGTGATTATGACACATAAAACAACATATTAAAGGGAGTCTGTCACTAGGGAATTTATAATAACTTAGTGATATGTTTTTTGTTTTCATTCTGAAGATAAAACACTTTTAAATTCTTATGTAAACAACTAGTTAATGCACCAAAGGCCACTCTTTGCACCCTTTCTTCTCCTACTGCCTCTGCTAGACCCTGTCTCTCCTTCTTTGCCCTAACAATCAAGATGGATTAGCAGAGGATGCAATAAGAGCAACGGTGTGCAGAGTGGATCGCTTAGGCGCAATTAACTGACCATTTGCATATGGATTAAACTGACTTTTTCCCAGAATGAAGCAACTAATCCCTAAGGGAAAGTATTATTTCAAAATGAGAACTCGAATATGAACAAATCAAATTTGAACTGGATTTTCCGAAAATTTGTGTCACGTTCAAGTGTTGCCAATTTGATGCAGGCAAATTTCTCAACATTTTCATTTCAGAAGGCAGGAAAGAAAAAAATAGATGATCATATGACCCCAGACGAAAGCATGCATTTCCCGCCCAACTTTAAAAAAACAAACAAAGCAAAAAAAATGCTACAGAGATGTTTGTTGCTATTTGTTACCGTCAGTGGTCATATTTGTTGCTGTCACTTTAAAGATTATAATATTTAATTTAATATAATCTTTCATTATAATTATTAATGCTAGCTTTGTGTTTAAGAGCTTGAACTGACTTTAAGGGCACTTTTGATTCGGGTTGAATTTATTCAGACTTAAATCAAATTGCCCGGCCAATTCAACCAAATCAAATCCAAATTCTATTTCAAGAAACGTGCTTATTACTAGTCACTATCATTAAATTCAGCTTGCCTTAACCCCCTTAAGCGTTCACTGGTTTTTGACAGTGAATTTCTTAGTGTCAGATTCCAGAGATCAACATACATTTTAAGTAACTATATGGTACAGACACATATATACAATTATTATTTTTTCCTGATGTTATTCGATCTTCTACAATATGCTATTATATTATTATTTGTATAATCTGTTATATATTTTTACTGTATTTACCTGCATCTAGTGTTTGTCCAAATATTAAAGATGAAATTAAATTCCCCCAAACGCCAGATGATTGGAATATTAGGAAAAAAAGTCCAAAATATTGATTAACAATATCTTTCCCGACCTTTCCAACTTTCTCAGCATATCGATTTCCACTCTCTGTCAGATATGTACATTTTGCAGCCCACAACGGTGCACCTCCAAATCCCAAAATCACAGATGTTGGAATAAGAGTATACCTAGAAGATTAAAGTTCATATAATTTTCATTTCACATTTTCTTAGACAAGCAAAACAATGTTTTTTTATTATTAGCATTTTCCAAGAATCTTGTCATTTTACATCATAAAACAATATATAATTGCTAAATATATCATTTTCTGTCTAGTCAACATGAGTGTAATTTTGGCTCAATGGAAAATCTGTAACATGACGCTCCACCTACTATGTACCCTTTGTATTACTGGAGTATCATTCTATGGGCTTTTGGGCCCTCGCAGGCACCAGAGCCGAGGTGCAGCTGCTACTTTTGCACCCCTATCCCTAAGCACTTGAAGGGAAAAAAACTCATAGAAAGTATGGGATATTAGGGTGTCCTCCATTTCACTGGCTCCATGCTCAGTCAGAAGCATTGCACTGTCTGAGCGTGAGCTGACTGACTGAGGCTTCTGTCAGTCACTAGAGCCAGCAGACATGTCTCTCTGTGTCTGACTGAGGGGGAGAAAGGCACACCAGGCCCTGCACAGCTCATCTTAAGGTCTTCCAGTCCTTTATTTTTATTTTGTTTCTTTTGCTGACAACATTCCTGAGAGAAGGGCATGGCTTTGCGGAATTGAAGGTATGGCCTATAATGTTCGGCTTTTTGGGGTGAAGCAAGTGGCCGCCCAATAAATAGCTAGGACCCCATGATACCTGAAACTAGGGTTCTGCGAGTCCCTTCTCTGACTAGAGGGGCAGTGCACATGTTGCTCGCATCTGTTCATAATGCTTGCTAACCTACAGTTAATAAGTAGTGTTGATCACGAATATCCGAATTGCAAATTTTTATTGCGAGTATTGGCAAGTATTTAGAATATAGTGATATATATTCGTAATTTTGAATATTCGAGATTTTTTTTAAACAGTACACATGATCCCTCCCTGCTTCTAGCTTGTGGGCCAATGAGAAGGCTGCAATATTTTTGATTTTAGGAGTAGTGTTGAATGCGAATTTTCGTAATGCGAATTTTTAAATTGCCGATTTCCACAATCAAGAAAATAATGACTGGAGATAATGAATTTGCAAGTATATGGCGAATATTCGCCCAAATTTTCGCAAAATATCACGAATTCAAATATTGCCCCTGCCGCTCTTCACTATTCACTATTAATAAGCTGTTACATTGCTACAATGCTTTCTGCAGCAGAGTTACTGTTCTGGAGTTTGAAATATCCTTTTTTGCTGCTTTGGGCATAGGAGGGCATGGAGTTATTTCAAGGTAATACTTAGTGATGAGAAAATTCTTTGATATTCAATTTGGATTTGATTCGGCCAAATTGGTTGGGCCATTCGATCGAAATAAATTCAACCTGAATTAAAAGTGCTACAGTTCCCCCGAAAAGTTGTGGATGACATTTAGGGTGTCTTTGACATTCAACTAATTTCAAGCTCTTCAAAGGGGTTGTCTCATCTCAGATATTGGCATATCACTAGGATATGCCAGCAATGTCAGATAGGTGCAAGTTCCACCTCTGGGACCTGCTCCTATCTGCAGAAAGGGCCCCCCAAAATGAACGACAGCACACAGTGTGAGCACAGTCGGCCTCCATTCACTTCAGTCGAGAGATGGCTTGGCTATTTCCAGCACTCCCATAAAGATAAATTGAGAGATGGCCATGCATGCACAGTGCACTCTCCATTAACTTCTGTGGGAGTTCTGAAATTAGCCGAGCATGTACAGTGCACTCTCCTTCATTTTGGGGACCCCTTTATGTAGATAGGAGCAGGTGCCAGAGGTGGAATCCACATCTAAATGACATGGTGGCAAATCTTAAGGATATAACAATAGAAAAGGGGATTGGCACTCTATATCTGGATTGGTATAGCGAAAAGAATATATAGATATAGATAAGAATAATATAAATGTATTAGTATAAGAGTAAAATGTATATCATAAGCAAATATCAAATTAATTGTATGTCACACTGATATCCCCTACAAATATGTTGATAGGTGGAAATTATAGATAAGTAACTAAAGATTAATAAAAATTAATACCGTAGCGAATATCAATCCAATTGTATGTCACATTGATATCTCCTACGCAATATTTGATATATAAAATGGATAAAAAATAACGTTGAGGATAACTCCACTGATATTAATGGGTCCGTCAGGGAGATCTTATTGTGGCTCATATAATCCTCTCAGAAAGAGAAAATCAATTAAAAAATGGAGCAAAAAGCGCAAAGGTAAAGTCTTTAAGGCACTAATAGTCTGTGTAGCCCATGGAACCGATATTCACATCAATGATCCAGATTATACCATGTCCACTTAGAGCTTCCTTGTATAGTGATCCACAATGGAGGAAAAATACAAAAGGTATAGCAGTTACCAGTCCCTCTGTAGCAATGATTGCTACAGAGGGACTGGTAGCTGCCGGCAATGAGAAAATAGAGCTGAGCACACATCCGAGTACACGGGACCAAGCAGGAAATACTACTTGAGGTAAGATCCCCCCCGAACTATCTCTGGCACGTGGGACGCCGCGGACGGTTGCGAAGGTGGATCCCTCAGCTAAGATACTTACAGGTAACGCTGCTGGTGTGTATGAGATGGAACTTTTATTGCTCATCTTGATTATATGCTGCTACCCTCCTATTGTTATCAGCATTAATAGTAATGCCAAGAGACTGATACTGCTAAAATAGAATTTGTGGGTACCGCTTCTATACTTCTTGTTTTTTCCTCCATTGTGGATCACTATACAAGGAAGCTCTAAGTGAACATGGTATAATCTGGATCATTGATGTGAATATCGGTTCCATGGGCTATACAGGCTATTAGTGCCTTAAAGACTTTACCTTTGCGCTATTGGCTCCATTTTCTATTGATTTTTTCTTTCTGAAAGGATTATATGAACCACAATAAGTTCTCCCTGTCGGAGCTATTAATATCAGTGGAGTTATCCTCAAAATTAGTTTTTATCTATTTGATATATCAAATATTGCGTAGTGGATATCTATGTGACATACAATTGGATTGATATTCGCTACCGTATTAATTTTTATTAATCTTTATTTACTTATCTATAATTTCCACCTATCAACATATGTGTATACTAGAGGATATCAGTGTGACATACAATTGATATTTGCTCATGATATACATTTTACTCTTATACTAATACATTTATATTATTCTCATATCTATATATTCTTTTCTCTATACCAATCCAGATATACAGTGCCAATCCCCTTTTATATTGTTATACGCTTCCTTTTGCATCTGGGTGAGACGCCCTTCGGATTTTAGCAGCAACCAGTTCATTGATCAGTGAGCCACACGGATTTTTATTCTTAAATCCTAACGATATGCCTCCTTTAACGTGACGCCTACATTAGTATCTTAAGATAACAATGACATATTTAGCTATGGGTAAATAGGTACAGTAACAGTTAGAAATAGCAAACATCCTATTTAAAAACACACTGCTTTGTTGCATGTTTATACTGTTTAAAATTTTAAAAAGAATTGTCAAAGAATTGTCCCTTTTGGGGGGGAAATGCCTGATGGTGTTTGAAATGCTTGCTGTGAGCAGTGAGGTGCAAATCTACACTTATATCTAGACTGTGTGCGGCCTATATTTAATTCAAAAATACCAGTGACAGACAGTCATTTTCTGTATTCCACAAACTCTGCTTGCTGTGAGCAGTAAGACGCAAATCTACACTTATATCTAGACTGTGTGCGGCCTATATTTGAATCAAAAATACCAGTGACAGACAGTTATTTTCTGTATTCCACAAACTCTGCTTGCTGTGAGCAGCAAGACGCAAATCTACACTTATATCTAGACTGTGTGCGACCTATATGTAATTCAAATAACAGTGACAGACAGTCATTTTCTGTATTCCACAAACTCTGCTTGCTAGTAAGACGCAAATCTACACTTATTTCTAGACCGTGTCAGCGTCCTCAGTGATCCCTCAGGGCCTTATAACTACTGGGTGTCCAAGCTGGACACGTGGCACGAGCTGGCACTCTACGCCTTGGAGGTGCTGGCCTGCTATGCCACCAGCGTTTTGTCTGAGCGGGTATTTAGTGCTCCTGGTGGCATTATAACAGATAAGTGTAACCGGCTGTCAACTGAAAATGCTGATAGGTTGACTCAGATTAAATATGAACAAAGCCTGGATTGCCCCTGACTTCTCTACTCCACCAAAGGAAAGCCACGACTGAACATCGAGGCACTTTAAATGTGTTGTTTAGAATGTACTGAATACTCTGTATTCCCATGCACCCCTTCCACCACAAAAAAGGGTATATGGTTGAATCTTCCTTTTCTCATCCTCCTCCTTGTCCATCATATCTACATGCTTAATTGTCGCATATAATGCCATCGCGTATATGTCTTCTCATATAATTTTTCGGATGGTTAGCTCACCCCCAGGCCCTCGCATAAATAATGTTTTCAATTTTCAGCTCACCCGCAGGCCCTCGCATAAATAATGTTTTCAATGGTCAGCTCACTTACAGGCCCTTGCATAAATAATATTTTCGATGGTCAGCTCATCCACACGCCCTCACCCATAATGTTTTAGATGGTCAGCTCAGCTGAAGACCTTCACCCCTAATGTTTTAGTGGATACCAAGCAGGCCATCAATCATACTTTACCTCTCCTCCTGTATAACATTTCCTCATCCTAAATACCCATGACATTCCCTGTAATCTTCTTGTACTCATTCCAATGACAGGCTCTCTTAAGAGTCCTGTATTGTTATTTATCGTCACTACCTCACTGAGGCGGTACTTGGAAATTGGAGCGCCCCCGTCTGCCTTTCTTGGAAGTGGTAGCCATGGCTATCCCTCAGGCTCCCTCTCCGGAAACGAACCATGATTCCCCATTACTTGTGGTCACCATGGTAGGCGCATAAAAGAACATCGAAAGTTGAAAGAGCAGACATCGATAGATCGTAAACATCACGGAAACGTGCGGTCAGCTTAGAAGTTATCTAGAGTTAAAAAAGTGGCAGCAGACCCTCACCTACAATATTATATACACGGTCACTGGTCAGCTCAACGTCCACTCCGTTCCTCTTACAAGTTCATTATCATCAGATGATAGTCCGGTCAACACAATCAAAGCCAACGGCCGTCCCTCTTAGTCATGGCCCCAGTTCTGAAAATCATGAAAATTTTTGTCTGAACTTGCTATTTATATAAAAGTAAATATACAGGAAAGAATGTTTCCTAACATTTTTTCATCTAAAATCGCTTTTATCTTGTGAGTTTTTTTATGGTCAGTCTGTAAAAGTGACGTACAACTTGGGCAACATCGTTCCCAGCAGCGACATTGTAGTCCAAGATGCATCCAGACATTCTCCCCATGCTGTCCCCGACCCATTTCGGTGGTGTTTCCATCAATTTCTGACCTTTTCCTATGAACCAGGCACCCTCCCCTCTCCAGAGCAGGGGGAGCCTGGTTTAATGCTTGGGTTCTCCTATCGACTTCTATAGGGCTCGGGTGCTCAGTAGAGCACCAGAGCCTCCCGATGTGCTTGGGCAGAGCACCCGAGCATCGGGGTGCTCGATCATCACTAGATTTGAAGTCAGGGCATCTGCATCAAAGCCCAGAACTTTAACCACTAGACTACATATCTACATAGAGTGTCACTTTAAAAAAAAAAAAAAAAAAAAATATATATATATATATATATAAAACTTCTACTGTATAAGAATACTTCCTTGTAGTCAGTATTCCTCTACAGTAGAAGTCTCATATATATATTTTTAATGACTGGTTATGCAGATATATAGTCTAGGGGTTCTGGGCTGTGATGCGTTCCGATCCCATCACAAACTTTTTCAGGAAAAGAGGTTAAATCAGATTTATATATATATTTTATTTTAGAGCTATAGCAGCATTGAGTGTGTTGCGACAGCTGTCATGTGTATAGATGTAGCAGAGCTGAGTGTGCTGGGGCAGCTGTCATATATAGAGATATAGCAGGGCTGAGTGTGCTGGGGCAGCTGTCATGTGTATGGATTTAGCAGAGCGGAGTGTGCTGGGGCAGCTGTTATATATGGATATAGCAGAGCTGAGTGTAGTGGGGCAGGTGTCATGTGTATGGCTGTAGCAGAGCTGAGTGTGTTGGGAAGCTGTCATATATAGGGATATAACAGAGCTCAGTGTGCTGGGGCAGCTGTCATATATAGGTATATAAAAAACAAAGCAATAGCTGATCTTAGGGAGACCAGCTACAAAAATACCGTGGAGCCTCACTTAAGAGTCTCAAACACAGCAATCCAAAGTGCAAAGCTCCCTGGGAAACATAAAATGCAAAAAGATTGTGGAGCCCCAGTTATGGGTCTACAACACAGTGAAAGCCAGATATCCCTCAAAGGAAGGAAAAACAAACACCCCTTTGCTTGTTTTTCCTTCCTTTGAGGGATATCTGGCTTTCACTGTGTTGTAGACCCATAACTGGGGCTCCACAATCTTTTTGCATTTTATATATAGGTATATAGCAGAGCTGAGTGTTCTGGGGCAGCTGTCATGTGTATGGATGTACACTGCTATCACAGCTATAACAGAGTCTACAGTAGAAGTCTCATACTTTTTTTTAATAACTGGCTATAAAGCTCTTATAGCTGAGTGGCTAAGTGCCTTGCCTCTAATGCAGAAGGTCATGGGTTTGAATCACAGCAGATTCTTAAATACAGGCTAACTTAGATTTAAATACACTGGGGTGTCCCCAAGCACTGACTCCATATATGGAACTAGCTATATATGGAGTCAGAGCAGGGACTCCTAAGCCCCAGACTCACACTGAGGGATTCCCTCAGTGTGAGTCCGATATGCTAGAGAACTATGCTCGAGCGGAACTAGTGTTCGTCCGAGCATGCTTGCTTAACACTAGTCCGCACATAACACTCTGGTAAATGGCTATAATGCAGTTGAAGATGATTGGCCATGATTAAAACTTGAAGATTGCTCTAGGCGAAACAACATAACTTAGGTTCAGAAATATTTCAGAGGCTATACAAGACTCTCAACTTAAAGAGGTTTTACCATCACATACAATGGGGACCACAAGAACAGAGCAGGGAAATAAATCGAGGGTGCATGCGCAGCCGTCCTCCATTAATTTTAATAGGGCTGTCGAAAAAAGCTGAGCGCTGACTATTTCTGTCTGCCCCTTGGAAATGAATAGGAGCAGGGGCTGCGCATGTGTGATGTGCTTCAATTCCCTTGTATGAGAGCAGCGCTTGGTGGTGGACTGTGTCACGGTTAATGGGGAGGGGATAACACCAGATAATAGACCGGAGTCTGGGCCTCAAAGCTAAGGGAGAGGGATGGTGACCTACTAGGAATCCCTAGACCTCTACCTGACTCCTACCAGTAGGAGTAGACCCAGAAGGTGGAAATACTCATTATGACAAGACTATTCGCTGTTGTGAGATTGTAAAAACTCAGATCCGATGGTATATTCTAACCCCGAGGCGTTCCCATGGTGATAGGGACTGACTGGAGCGGGCTAAAATCCTAGGGAGCTCAGACAGATTAGAACTGTTTTTTTGGGAACCAGACACCCTAAGCAGGGAGGACTCATGTGTACTGTTCACTTCAGATGGATGATGACAAATGATAAATATTCGAAAAACTAATATATAGCAATATATTCTAAATATTGGCAAATTATCGAATTTGCAAATAAAATTCGTTATTCGAATATTCGTGATCAACCATACTGAGGATGAAAAGTCGAAGAGAAGGACAGTTGGACCCCCAGGCGAGTACAGAACGCCTTCCTGAATCTGGAAACAAACTGAGTCCCCTTATCAGACACCACATCAGAGGTTATACTGTGTAGTTTAACGATGTCATCAACAAGCACTTGTGAGAGAATTTTAGCATTAGGTAGACCTGATAATGCTATAAAGTACGAAGCGATCAACCACCACCAGAATCACAGTTTTCCCTGAGGAATTAGGCAAATCTGTGATAAAGTCAATGGACAAATGAGTCCACGGTCAGGACCGGATAGACAAGGGAAGTAGCGATCCTGAAGGCTGAGTATGTGTCACCTTGAAACGCGCACAAGTCTCACAAGCTGACACATCGCCCTCAATACATTTACGCAACCTTGGCCACCAGAAACTCTGGAAAATGGGATCAACTGTGGATTTGCTCCCAGGGTGTTCTGTAAGAACAGTACTGTGATGTTCTTCAAATACCTTGTGCCATAGTTCCAAAGGAACAAACAACTTTCCTGGAGGACAAGAATCCGATGCATCTCCCTGGGCCCCCAACACCTCTGCCTCAAGTTCAGGATAAAGGGCGGATACAACCACCCCATCAGCTGATATTGGGCCAGGATACTCCGAATTCCCCCCCCCCCAGGGAAAGCTACGCAACAAAGAATCCGCTTTGATGTTCTTAACTCCAGGGCGATAGGTGACAACGAAATGTAATCTGGTAAAAAAAAACAACAACCAGATAAACCAGATTTTTATGATCAGTAATTGACGTAATGGGATGAATCGCTCCTTCCAACCAATGATGTCATTCCTCAAAAGCCAAATTAATGGCCAGCAACTCTCTATTACCTACACCATAATTTCTTTCAGCATGAGGCGCCATTTGCTAGGAGAAGGACCCTGCGACAAGACTGCTCCAACCCCTACCTCGTATGCGTCAACTTCCACAATGAATGGCTGTGATACATCAGATTGCACCAGTATAGGAGCAGAAGTAAAACATTCCTTTACTGCTGAAAAGGCATGTAATGCCTCATAAGACAAGACTGAGAAATCCGCACCTTTCTTAGTCATATCTGTTAATGGTTTAACAGTCGAGTAATTCAAGATAAATTTACAGTAGTAGTTGGTGAACCCCAAAAATCGCATGAGCGCTTTCAGATTTTCGGGTGAATCCCAGTCCAGCACAGCACGGACTTTTTATGGATCCATACGAAAACCCAAAGATGAGAGTAGGTAACCCAGGAATTGCACTTCCGGAACTGCAAATACACACTTCTCCATCTTAGCATACAGTTTATTTTCTCTTAGGATCTGTAACACTTGTCTCACATGATCCTGTTGCGTCTCCATGTCAGGGGAATAAATTAAAATATCATCCAGATACACCACCACAAACCTGCCCACCAGATGATTAAAGATGTCATTGATGAAATGTTGAAAAACAGCAGGCGCATTGGTCAACCCAAAAGGCATGACCAAATTCTCAAAATGACCTTTAGAGGTATTAAAGGGCGTCTTCCATTCATCCCCCTCCTTTATCCGTACCAGATTATATGCCCCCTTCAAATCCAATTTAGAGAACACCTTGGCACCGAAAATCTGATTGAACAAATCTGGAGTCAAAGGAAGGGGATAGGGATCATGGACAGAAATGCGATTAAGCTCACGGAAGTCCAAACATGGCCTAAGAGTTCCGTCCTTTTTTTTAACAAAGAAGAACCCTGCTGCCACTGGTGATTTGGACGGTCTACTATGACCTTTAGCCAAACTCTCGGTGATATATTCTTTCATGGCTACTCTTTTGGGTTCAGAAAGATTATACAACTGAGACTTGGGCAACGTAGCTCCGGGAATAAGGTTGACGGGGCAATCATACTCCCAATGTGGAGGTAACTCCTGGTCTCAACTTTCAGAGAATACATCAGAAAAATCCGAAATAAAATAAGGTACTATTTTAGTGGTTACAACAGAAAGCGATGTGCTAAGACAATTGTCTATGCAATAATCACTCTAATCAAGAATCTGTCTCGCTTGCCAATCGATGGTAAGGTCAAGTTTAGTTAACCACGGTAAACCTAGTACCAGAGGAGCAAGCAGACCATATAGCACAAAACACGAAATGGATTCTTGATGAGAATCTCCCACCTTTAGGCGAATGTCCTGCACCATTTGTGACAAACACTTTTGTCAGAGTGGGGCGGAATCAATCCCAAACACCTAAATAGTTTTGTCTAATGCGCTTGTTGTCAAACCATGCATACGGACAGGCTGGCCATCCACTAGGTTAACCCCTGCCCCACTGTCAATAAATACTTTAATTCCCACAGTTTTCGAGTCTAGCACCACCTTGGCAGGCAGGATAAATCGGGTACTACCAGTAAATGACAAAAGTACATTCTTAGATTCCCACCCACTCTACCAAGAGTGAGAAGAGGACTAAACACATTTTTTTTCTTTCTCTCTATAAGGACATACATTAACAAAATGTCCCCCTTTACCACAGACAAAGCAGAGTATTTTCTTAACCCTAACGTTTTTACTTAACCTGGTCCAGGAGTGACTTCCCCCAACTGTATTGGCTCATCAGACATGAGCTAAAGTGCCTCCCTACCCAAAGTGTCGGAAGAGGCTGCTTCCCCATATGATAGTGTATCCATAGCGAGAGGAACCTTAGATCTCTCCCTCAGGCATCTATCAATACGTACTGCCAGAGACATGGCTGCCTCCAATGACTCTGGATATTCGTGAAATGCCAAGGCGTCATTCAGGTTCCCGGATAATAATCCTTGACAGAATTGACTATGAAGGGCTGGGTCATTCCACTTAGTATCAGTTGCCCATCTCCTAAATTCAGTGCAATAGGACTCCGCAGAAAGGGAGACCCGATCTGGGTCATCGTAGATAAGCCCCAGAGCCCTGAAATATTCATCTACTGACTGGAGGGATTGTGATCCGGTCAGCAAAGAAAAAGCCTAAGCGTCACCTTTCAGTATTGAAATAATAATGCCCACTCTTTGACTCTCGTCCTCAGAAGAGTTAGGACTTAGTCTAAAATATAGTTTGCATGACTCCCTGAACCAAAAAAAAAACGACCTTAGGTTCAGGGCAGGCCTGGTTCCTGCCGATGGAAGCCGCCGCCTGTGGTCTCTGAAACTGCGAGACAGCAATGCCGAGGTCAGCCACCTCCAAAGACAGTCCCTGCATATGATCGACCAGTGCAGAAACAGTATTAATCGCTGCACTGACACAAACAAAATGAATTTTTTTGGGCGGTTGATAATGTCACGAGTAATGGGGAGGGGATAACACCAGATAACACACAGAAGGAATAGACCGGATTCTAGGCCTCAAAGCTAAGGAAGAGGGATGGTGACCTGCTAGGAATCCCTAGACCTCTCCCTGACTCCTGCCGGTATGAGTAGACCCAGAAGGTGGAAATACTCATACACCGGAACCTTAGCCCTGGATACCCTGGAAGGCCCTGGAGTGGTGGCAGAGAATGAGACTATTGGTTTACCCCAGATTAAGGAACCAGCGTCTCCCTGAGGTCTAGACAACAACCCACACAAGTGAACAACAAAATGCAAAACAAAATGCACTTAGCTTAAAGAAGAATGGAGGAGCCGAAGATTCAAAGGAACAACACACCAGCTCAACCAACTCCAGCAGGAAATATCAACTGCATGGTAAGCAGTGTGAGTCAGAACTAAATAGAGCCTCAGTAATGACCCATAAGCTGCACCTGACAAGAGGTGTGGTCATTACTAGTGTTGAGCGAACAGTTCGAAAATCGTTCGGGTCCGTACCGAATTTTGGGGTGTCCGTGACACGGACCCGAACACGGACATTTTCAAAAAAGTTCGGGTTCGGGTCCGGTGTTCGTCGATTTCTTCCCGCTTTCTGAAGGGCTGCATAGCAGCCAATCAGCTAGCGTTTTACTTCTTGCCCTAAGAGCCCATCACAGCCATGCCTACTAATGGCATGGCTGTGATTGGCCAAGTGCAGCATGTGACCCAGCCTTTATTTAAGCTGGAGTCACGTAGCGCCGCACGTCACACTGCTATAACTAGTGTAGGGAGAGGATGCAGCTTCTGTGAGGGCGAGATAGGCAGGGATAAAGAAGTGATTGAATGATCTACCTTTTTACACCTGTGCATCAGAACAACTCAGCTGAGCTGTTCACTGAAAGTCACTATTTTGTTGAGACTGGCCAGAGTGATTTTTACTGGCACATGTAACTGGGCTGACCGGCGGTGGCCATTTTGGGACTTGTGGTACGCCAGCACTTGCTGCCACAGAGTCTAAACCAAAGCTCCAAAGAAGTGAAAAATCTACACCTGTGAATCAGAACAACAGCGATTCAGCTGCTCAGTCAAAGTCTATTTTTTTTCTGGCTGGGCAGACTGTTTTCTGATAGGCGGCGGCCATTTTGGGACTTGTGGTGCTACAGCAAAAGCTGCCACAACGTCCATTAATCTCATGTAATAGTCGATTTTTTTCATAGATATACTACATCAGGGGTTTGGCTGTGCTTGTGTCACCCATACTAACTGCAAAGATATTTAATATATCAGTGGTGAAACTGAAAGTAACCCACTTGGATAGCAAATCCCATGAATGTGCTGTTCCAGCTAGGCTAGCCAGTGCCACTACTTTGTCCAATACTGTCAGCCAGAAATACTTTTTTTTTTTATGTGCCAGAAATATAAATTAGAAAAAGCTTTCACCATAATAAAAGAAATTATTCTGGTGTTAGACCAGAAAAAGCACTCCTGTTGTAATTAATACTGTAAAAAGGCTTAGGCAATATTTCTCCCAGTGTGGGAAATTTATCTAGCAAAACTAGCATTTTAAAAATTCCGGTGTTCTGAAATACCAGCAGTCCTCTTGTAATTAATACCGCCAAAAGGCATTATATCGTCCAGTGTTGTAATTTTGGTGAAAAAAAGGCCAATTTAATCATTCTGGTGTTTGTTAGACCAGAAACACTAGGCCTCACGTTTTTACTCCTGTAAAAAGGAATTATATCTCCCCGTGTGGGAATCTATGTACCAAAACTAGCATTTTAAAAATTCTGGTGTCCAATTTGCAGCAGTTTTCTTGTAAATAATACCGCCAAAAGGCATTATTGTCCAGTGTTGTAATTTTGGTGAAAAAAAGGCCAATTTAATCAATCTGGTGTTTGTTAGACCAGAAACACTAGGCCTCACGTTTTTACTCCTGTAAAAGGAATTATATCTCCCGTGTGGGAATCTATGTACCAAAACTAGCATTTTAAAAATTCAGATGTCCAATTTGCAGCAGTTTTCTTGTAAATAATACCGCCAAAAGGCATTATATCGTCCAGTGTTGTAATTTTGGTGAAAAAAAGGCCAATTTAATCAATCTGGTGTTTGTTAGACCAGAAACACTAGGCCTCACGTTTTCACTCCTGTAAAAAGGAATTATATCTCCCCGTGTAGGAATCTATGTACCAAAACTAGCATTTTAAAAATTCTGGTGTCCAATTTGCTGCAGTTTTCTTGTAATTAATACCGGAAAAAGAAATTATATCTTCCAGTGTGGGAATTTATGTACACAAACTAGCATTATAAAATTTCTGGTGTCCAATTAGCAGCAGTGTTCTTGTAATTAATACCGCCAAAAGGCATTATTGTCCAGTGTTGTAATTTTGGTGAAAAAAAGGCCAATTTAATCAATCTGGTGTTTGTTAGACCAGAAACACTAGGCCTCACGTTTTCACTCCTGTAAAGGGAATTATATCTCCCGTGTGGGAAGCTATGTACCAAAACTAGCATTTTAAAAATTCTGGTGTCCAATTTGCAGCAGTTTTCTTGTAAATAATACCGCCAAAAGGCATTATTGTCCAGTGTTGTAATTTTGGTGAAAAAAAGGCCAATTTAATCAATCTGGTGTTTGTTAGACCAGAAACACTAGGCCTCACGTTTTCACTCCTGTAAAAGGGAATAATATCTCCCTGTGTGGGAATCTATGTACCAAAACTAGCATATTAAAAATTCTGGTGTCCAATTTGCAGCAGTCTTCTTGTAATTAATACCGGAAAAGGAATTATATCTTCCAGTGTGGGAATTTTGGGGCTAAAAATAATATATTTTATTGTGGTGCGAGTTGAATCGCAACAATGAGGAAACATTCTATTAAGGGACGAGGACGTGGTCGTGGTGGTGTCCGTGGAGCCTCTGTTGCTGGCAGAGGACGTGGACGTTCGGCCTCAGGCGCACAAAGTAGTGAACCAACTCCCTCAAGTAGCCGGCATAATTTACAGCGATATTTGGTGGGGCCCAATGCCGTTATGAGGATGGTAAGGCCTGAGCAGGTAGAGGCATTAGTCGATTGGGTGGCCGACAGTGCTTCCAGCACGCTCACCACATTGTCTTCCGCCCAGTCTTCTGCGGAAAGCGCACAGGTGGCACCTGAAAACCAAGCCCATCAGTCTGTCACATCACCCCCATGCATATCAGGGAAACTGGCTGAGCCTCAAGTTATGCAGCAGTCTCTTCTTCTGTTTGAAGACTCTGCAACCCACGGTTTTCCAGGGGCATCCACCTATCCCTTCCCCAGCGGTGGAAGACATTCCATGCACTGATGCACAACCACTTATGTATCCAGATGATGAGGACATGGGAATACCACCACAGCAGAGTGACCGAGTGTCTGATGATGACGAAACACAGGTGCCCACTGCCGCGTCTTATTGCAGTGTGCAGACTGGAGGGATTGTGATCCGGTCAGCAAAGAAAAAGCCTAGCTGCCACCTTTCAGTATTGAAATAATAATGCCCACTCTTTGACTCTCGTCCTCAGAAGAGTTAGGACTTAGTCTAAAATATAGTTTGCATGACTCCTGAACCAAAAAAACGACCTTAGGTTCAGGGCAGGCCTGGTTCCTGCCGATGGAAGCCGCCGCCTGTGGTCTCTGAAACTGCGAGACAGCAATGCCGAGGTCAGCCACCTCCAAAGACAGTCCCTGCATATGATCGACCAGTGCAGAAACAGTATTAATCGCTGCACTGACACAAACAAAATGAATTTTTTGGGCGGTTGATAATGTCACGAGTAATGGGAGGGGATAACACCAGATAACACACAGAAGGAATAGACCGGATTCTAGGCCTCAAAGCTAAGGAAGAGGATGGTGACCTGCTAGGAATCCCTAGACCTCTCCCTGACTCCTGCCGGTATGAGTAGACCCAGAAGGTGGAAATACTCATACACCGGAACCTTAGCCCTGGATACCCTGGAAGGCCCTGGAGTGGTGGCAGAGAATGAGACTATTGGTTTACCCCAGATTAAGGAACCAGCGTCTCCCTGAGGTCTAGACAACAACCCACACAAGTGAACAACAAAATGCAAAACAAAATGCACTTAGCTTAAAGAAGAATGGAGGAGCCGAAGATTCAAAGGAACAACACACCAGCTCAACCAACTCCAGCAGGAAATATCAACTGCATGGTAAGCAGTGTGAGTCAGAACTAAATAGAGCCTCAGTAATGACCCATAAGCTGCACCTGACAAGAGGTGTGGTCATTACTAGTGTTGAGCGAACAGTTCGAAAATCGTTCGGGTCCGTACCGAATTTTGGGGTGTCCGTGACACGGACCCGAACACGGACATTTTCAAAAAAGTTCGGTTCGGGTCCGGTGTTCGCCGATTTCTTCCCGCTTTGAAGGGCTGCATAGCAGCCAATCAGCTAGCGTTTTACTTCTGCTCTAAGAGCTCATCACAGCCATGCCTACTAATGGCATGGCTGTGATTGGCCAGTGCAGCATGTGACCCAGCCTCTATTTAAGCTGGAGTCACGTAGCGCCGCACGTCACACTGCTCTGACTAGTGTAGGGAGAGGATGCAGCTTCTGTGAGGGCGAGATAGGCAGGGATAAAGAAGTGATTGAATGATCTACCTTTCTACACCTGTGCATCAGAACAACTCAGCTGAGCTGTTCACTGAAAGTCACTATTTTGTTGAGACTGGCCAGAGTGATTTTTACTGGCACATGTAACTGGGCTGACCGGGCGGTGGCCATTTTGGGACTTGTGGTGCGCCAGCACTTGCTGCCACAGAGTCTAAAACCAAAGCTCCAAAGAAGTGAAAAATCTACACCTGTGAATCAGAACAACAGCGATTCAGCTGCTCAGTCAAAGTCTATTTTTTTTCTGGCTGGGCAGACTGTTTTCTGATAGGCGGCGGCCATTTTGGGACTTGTGGTGCTACAGCAAAAGCTGCCACAACGTCCATTAATCTCATGTAATAGTCGATTTTTTTCATAGATATACTACATCAGGGGTTTGGCTGTGCTTGTGTCACCCATACTAACTGCAAAGATATTTAATATATCAGTGGTGAAACTGAAAGTAACCCACTTGGATAGCAAATCCCATGAATGTGCTGTTCCAGCTAGGCTAGCCAGTGCCACTACTTTGTCCAATACTGTCAGCCAGAAATACTTTTTTTTTTATGTGCCAGAAATATAAATTAGAAAAAGCTTTCACCATAATAATAGAAATTATTCTGGTGTTAGACCAGAAGAAGCACTCCTGTTGTAATTAATACTGTAAAAAGGCTTAGGCAATATTTCTCCCAGTGTGGGAAATTTATCTAGCAAAACTAGCATTTTAAAAATTCCGGTGTTCTGAAATACCAGCAGTCCTCTTGTAATTAATACCGCCAAAAGGCATTATATCGTCCAGTGTTGTAATTTTGGTGAAAAAAAGGCCAATTTAATCATTCTGGTGTTTGTTAGACCAGAAACACTAGGCCTCACGTTTTTACTCCTGTAAAAGGAATTATATCTCCCGTGTGGGAATCTATGTACCAAAACTAGCATTTTAAAAATTCTGGTGTCCAATTTGCAGCAGTTTTCTTGTAAATAATACCGCCAAAAGGCATTATTGTCCAGTGTTGTAATTTTGGTGAAAAAAAGGCCAATTTAATCAATCTGGTGTTTGTTAGACCAGAAACACTAGGCCTCACGTTTTTACTCCTGTAAAAGGAATTATATCTCCCGTGTGGGAATCTATGTACCAAAACTAGCATTTTAAAAATTCAGATGTCCAATTTGCAGCAGTTTTCTTGTAAATAATACCGCCAAAAGGCATTATATCGTCCAGTGTTGTAATTTTGGTGAAAAAAAGGCCAATTTAATCAATCTGGTGTTTGTTAGACCAGAAACACTAGGCCTCACGTTTTCACTCCTGTAAAAGGAATTATATCTCCCGTGTAGGAATCTATGTACCAAAACTAGCATTTTAAAAATTCTGGTGTCCAATTTGCTGCAGTTTTCTTGTAATTAATACCGGAAAAGAAATTATATCTTCCAGTGTGGGAATTTATGTACACAAACTAGCATTATAAAATTTCTGGTGTCCAATTAGCAGCAGTGTTCTTGTAATTAATACCGCCAAAAGGCATTATTGTCCAGTGTTGTAATTTTGGTGAAAAAAAGGCCAATTTAATCAATCTGGTGTTTGTTAGACCAGAAACACTAGGCCTCACGTTTTCACTCCTGTAAAGGGAATTATATCTCCCGTGTGGGAAGCTATGTACCAAAACTAGCATTTTAAAAATTCTGGTGTCCAATTTGCAGCAGTTTTCTTGTAAATAATACCGCCAAAAGGCATTATTGTCCAGTGTTGTAATTTTGGTGAAAAAAGGCCAATTTAATCAATCTGGTGTTTGTTAGACCAGAAACACTAGGCCTCACGTTTTCACTCCTGTAAAGGGAATAATATCTCCCTGTGTGGGAATCTATGTACCAAAACTAGCATATTAAAAATTCTGGTGTCCAATTTGCAGCAGTCTTCTTGTAATTAATACCGGAAAAAGGAATTATATCTTCCAGTGTGGGAATTTTGGGGCTAAAAATAATATATTTTATTGTGGTGCGAGTTGAATCGCAACAATGAGGAAACATTCTATTAAGGGACGAGGACGTGGTCGTGGTGGTGTCCGTGGAGCCTCTGTTGCTGGCAGAGGACGTGGACGTTCGGCCTCAGGCGCACAAAGTAGTGAACCAACTCCCTCAAGTAGCCGGCATAATTTACAGCGATATTTGGTGGGGCCCAATGCCGTTATGAGGATGGTAAGGCCTGAGCAGGTAGAGGCATTAGTCGATTGGGTGGCCGACAGTGCTTCCAGCACGTTCACCACATTGTCTTCCGCCCAGTCTTCTGCGGAAAGCGCACAGGTGGCACCTGAAAACCAAGCCCATCAGTCTGTCACATCACCCCCATGCATATCAGGGAAACTGGCTGAGCCTCAAGTTATGCAGCAGTCTCTTCTTCTGTTTGAAGACTCTGCAACCCACGGTTTTCCAGGGGCATCCACCTATCCCTTCCCCAGCGGTGGAAGACATTCCATGCACTGATGCACAACCACTTATGTATCCAGATGATGAGGACATGGGAATACCACCACAGCAGAGTGACCGAGTGTCTGATGATGACGAAACACAGGTGCCCACTGCCGCGTCTTATTGCAGTGTGCAGACTGAACAGGAGGAGGTCAGGGAGGAAGACTGGGTGGAAGACGATGCAGAGGACGATGAGGTCTTAGGCCCCACATGGACTGAAGGTCGTGCCGCTGACTTAAATAGTTCAGAGGAAGAGGCAGTGGTGAGACCGAGACAACAGCGAAGCCAAAGAGGGAGCAGGGGGCAAAAGCAGAACAGCCGCCGTCCAGAGAGTTCGCCTGCTATTGGCCAGCGCCAACAGGGACCCAGCACCCCAAAGGCATCTTCAAGGAGTTCCCTGGCATGGCACTTCTTCAAACAATGTGCTGAGGACAAGACCAGAGTGGTTTGCACGCTGTGCCATCAGACCCTGAGGCGAGGCATTAATGTTCTTAACCTGAGCACCACCTGCATGATCAGGCATCTACATGCAAAGCATGAACTGCAGTGGAGTACACACCTTAAAAACAAGGAACCCGCTCAGGCTCCCCTGCTCCCTTTAGCGCTGCTGCCTCGGCTTCCGCCTCGAGAGGAATGTTGCCACCTGCCGAGCAGCAAACAGAGGATGTGCCACCGACACCACCACCACCACCGCCACCGTCACCTAGCGTCTCCACTATTTCACACAGCAGCGTTCAGCTCTCCATCTCTCAAACCTTTGAGAGGAAGCGCAAATTCCCACCTAGTCACCCTCGAGCTCCTTGGCCTGAATGCCAGCATTTCTAAACTACTGGCCTTTGAAATGCTGTCATTCCGGCTGGTGGACACAGACAGCTTCAAACATCTGATGGCCATGGCTGTCACCCAGTATGTGGTTCCCAGCCGCCACTACTTCTCCAAGACAGCCGTGCCTTCCCTGCACATGCAAGTGTCCGATAAAATCAAGTGTGCACTGCGCAACGCCATTTGTGGCAAGGTCCACCTAACCACAGATACGTGGACCAGTAAGCACGGCCAGGGACGCTATATCTCCCTAACTGCACACTGGGTAAATGTAGTGGCGGCTGGGCCCCAGGCGGAGAGTTCCTTGGCGCACGTCCATCCGCCGCCAAGGATCACAGGGCATCATTCTTTGCCTCCTGTAGCCTCCTCCTCCTACTCGGCTTCCTCCTCCTCCTCCTCTGCTTCCACCAGCATATCCAGTCAGCCACACACCTTCACCACCAACTTCAGCACAGCCCGGGGTAAACGTCAGCAGGCCATTCTGAAACTCATATGTTTGGGGGACAGGCCCCACACCACGCAGGAGTTGTGGCGGGGTATTGAACAACAGACCGGCCAGTGGTTGCTGCCGGTGGGCCTCAAGCCCGGCCTGGTGGTGTGCGATAATGGGCGAAATCTCGTGGCAGCTCTGGGACTAGCCGGTTTGACGCACATCCCTTGCCTGGCGCATGTGCTGAATTTGATGGTGCAAAATTTTATTCACAACTACCCAGACATGTCAGAGCTGCTGCATAAAGTGCGGGCCGTCTGTGCGCGCTTCCGGCGTTCACATCCTGCCGCTGCTCACATGTCAGTGCTACAGCGGAACTTCGGCCTTCCCGCTCACCGCCTAATATGCGACGTGCCCACCTGGTAGAACTCCACCTTGCACATGCTGGAGAGACTGTGCGAGCAGCAGCAGGCCATAGTGGAGTTTCAGCTGCAGCACGCACGGGTCAGTCGCACTGCGGAACAGCACCACTTCACCACCAATGATTGGGCCTCCATGCGAGACCTGTGTGCCCTGTTGCACTGTTTAGAGTACGCCACCAACATGGCCAGTGGCGATGCCACTGTTATCAGCGTGACGATACCAATTCTATGTCTCCTAGAGAAAACGCTTAGGGCGATGATGGAAGAGGAGTTGGGCCAGGGCCAGGAGGAGGAGGAGGAGGATGACGGGTCGTTTTTAGCACTTTCAGGCCAGTCTGTTAGAAGTGGCTCAGAGGGAGGTTTTTTGCAACAGCAGAGGGCAGGTACAAATGTGGCCAGCCAGGGACCACTACTGGAGGACGAGGAGGATGAGGAGGAGGTGGAGGAGGATGAAGCAGGTTCACAGCGGGGTGGCACCCAGCACAGCGCAGGCAAATCCCTGGTGCGTGGCTGGGGGGATACAGAGGATGATGACGATACGCCTCCCACAGAAGACAGCTTGTCCTTACCTCTGGGGAGCCTGGCACACATGAGCGATTACATGCTGCAGTGCCTGCGCAACGACAGCAGAGTTGCCCACATTTTAACGTGTGCTGACTACTGGGTGGCCACCCTGCTGGATCCACGGTACAAAGACAATGTGCCCACTTTACTTCCTGCACTGGAGCGTGATAGGAAGATGCGCGAGTACAAGCGCACACTGGTAGACGCACTCCTGAGAGCATTCCCAACTGTCACAGGGGAACAGGTGGAAGGCCAAAGCCAAGGCAGAGGAGGAGCTAGAGGTCGCCCACGCAGCAGTGTCACGGCCAGCTCCTCTGAGGGCAGGGTTAGCATGGCAGAAATGTGGAAAAGTTTTGTCTCCACGCCACAGCTAACTGCCCCATCACCTGATACGGAACGTGTTAGCAGGAGGCAACATTTCACTAACATGGTTGAACAGTACATCTGCACACAACTCCACGTACTGAACGTGTATTCAGCACGGCAGGGGGCGTCATTACTGACAAACGCAGCCGCTGACGTTTATAAAAATGAACCAGGCATGGATCCCACAAGACCTGACCCTCCCTTGTGCAGAGTAGTCCTTAATAACTGCCTTAAACCATGTTGTACTCCTGGCCACTTCTTCATTGAAAAATCAATTTTTGAAATTAAGTAGGATCTTGGGGTGCAACCCAGATTTGAATGAACCTTCCGTCTGTCTGGGTGCCGGGGCCAAAGTACATGAAAGTGTCCTTCTCCTGTGCTGGGTGATATGAATGTTATACTTGTGCTGTCTGACATGTCTCCTTTGTGTGGGTGCAGGGGGCCAAAGTCACTGAAAGCGGCCTTCTCCTGTGGTGGCTGATATAAATGCCTGAATCTCTGCTGTGGGACCTCTCTCCTCCGTGTGGCTGCAGGGGTCAAAGTCTCTAAAAGTGCCCTTCTCCTGTTGTGGTTGATGTGAAACTGATGCTTGTGCTATCTGACCTGTCTCCTCTGTGTCGGTGCAAAGGCCTAAGTCACTGAAAGCGGCCTTCTCCTGTTCTTGCTGATATAAATGCCTGAATCTCTGCTGTGGGACCTCTCTCCTCTTTCTGGGTGCAGGGGTCAAAGTCTCTAAAAGTGCCCTTCTCCTGTGGTGGTTGATGTGAAACTGATGCTTGTGCTATCTGACCTGTCTCCTCTGTGTCGGTGCTAAGGCCTAAGTCACTGAAAGCGGCCTTCTCCTGTTCTGGCTGATATAAATGCCTGAATCTCTGCTGTGGGACCTCTCTCATCTTTCTGGGTGCAGGGGTCAAAGTCTCTAAAAGTGCCCTTCTCCTGTGGTGGTTGATGTGAAACTGATGCTTGTGCTATCTGACCTGTCTCCTCTGTGTCGGTGCTAAGGCCTAAGTCACTGAAAGCGGCCTTCTCCTGTTCTGGCTGATATAAATGCCTGAATCTCTGCTGTGGGACCTCTCTCCTCCGTGTGGCTGCAGGGGTCAAAGTCTCTAAAAGTGCCATTCTCCTGTTGTGGTTGATGTGAAACTGATGCTTGTGGTATCTGACCTGTCTCCTCTGTGTCGGTGCTAAGGCCTAAGTCACTGAAAGCGGCCTTCTCCTGTGCTGGCTGATATAAATGCCTGAATCTCTGCTGTGGGACCTCTCTCCTCCGTCTGGGTGCAGGGGTAAAAGTCTCTCAAAGTGGCCTTCTCTTGTGCTGGGTGATGTGAAGCTGATGTTTGTGCCATCAGACATGGTTGCCGGGTCCCATTAAATGGTGGCCTACTCCTGTGGTGGGTGATCTAAATGCCTGATTCTCTGCTGTGAAAACCCCTCTCATCCGCCTGGGTGCAGGGGTCAAAGTCTCTCAAAGTGGCCTTCTCTTGTGCTGGGTGATGTGAAGCTGATGTTTGTGCCATCTGACATGGTTGCCGGGGTCCCATTAAATGGTGGCCTACTCCTGTGGTGGGTGATCTAAATGCCTGATTCTCTGCTGTGAAAACCCCTCTCCTCCGCCTGGGTGCAGGGGTCAAAGTCTCTCAAAGTGGCCTTCTCTTGTGCTGGGTGATGTGAAGCTGATGTTTGTGCCATCTGACATGGTTGCCGGGGTCCCATTAAATGGTGGCCTACTCCTGTGGTGGGTGATCTAAATGCCTGTTTCTCTGCTGTGAAAACCTCTCTCCTCCGCCTGGGTGCAGGGGTCAAAGTCTCTCAAAGTGGCCTTCTCTTGTGCTGGGTGATGTGAAGCTGATGTTTGTGCCATCTGACATGGTTGCCGGGGTCCCATTAAATGGTGGCCTACTCCTGTGGTGGGTGATCTAAATGCCTGATTCTCTGTGGTGAAAACCTCTCTCCTCCGTCTGAGTGCAGGGGTCAAAGTCTCTCAAAGTGGCCTTCTCTTGTGCTGGGTGATGTTAAGCTGATGTTTGTGCCATCTGACATGGTTGCCGGGTCCCATTAAATGGTGGCCTACTCCTGTGGTGGGTGATCTAAATGCCTGATTCTCTGCTGTGAAAACCTCTCTCCTCCGCCTGGGTGCAGGGTCAAAGTCTCTCAAAGTGGCCTTCTCTTGTGCTGGGTGATGTGAAGCTGATGTTTGTGCCATCTGACATGGTTGCCGGGGTCCCATTAAATGGTGGCCTACTCCTGTGGTGGGTGATCTAAATGCCTGATTCTCTGTGGTGAAAACCTCTCTCCTCCGTCTGAGTGCAGGGGTCAAAGTCTCTCAAAGTGTCCTTCTCTTGTGCTGGGTGATGTTAAGCTGATGTTTGTGCCATCTGACATGGTTGCCGGGGTCCCATTAAATGGTGGTCTACTCCTGTGGTGGGTGATCTAAATGCATGATTCTCTTGTGAAAACCTCTCTCCTCCGTCTGGGTGCAGGGGTCAAAGTCTCTCAAAGTGGCCTTCTCTTGTGCTGGGTGATGTGAAGCTGATGTTTGTGCCATCTGACATGGTTGCCGGGGTCCCATTAAATGGTGGCCTACTCCTGTGGTGGGTGATCTAAATGCATGATTCTCTGCTGTGAAAACCTCTCTACTCCGTCTGGGTGCAGGGGTCAAAGTCTCTCAAAGTGGCCTTCTCTTGTGCTGGGTGATGTGAAGCTGATGTTTGTGCCATCTGACATGGTTGCCGGGGTCCCATTAAATGGTGGCCTACTCCTGTGGTGGGTGATCTAAATGCCTGATTCTCTGCTGTGAAAACCCCTCTCCTCCGCCTGGGTGCAGGGGTCAAAGTCTCTCAAAGTGGCCTTCTCTTGTGCTGGGTGATGTGAAGCTGATGTTTGTGCCATCTGACATGGTTGCCGGGGTCCCATTAAATGGTGGCCTACTCCTGTGGTGGGTGATCTAAATGCATGATTCTCTGCTGTGAAAACTTCTCTCCTCTGTCTGGGTGCTGGTCCAAAATACATGAGAGTGGCCTTCTCCGGTGGTGGTTGATATAAAGCATGATTCCTTGCTGTGGGACCTGTATCCTCTGTCTGGGTGCTGGTCTGAAATAAATGAGAGTGGCCTTCTCCGTTGGTGGTTGATATGACGCATGATTCCTTGCTGTGGGACCTGTATCCTCTGTCTGGGTGGTGGTCCAAAATAAATGAGAGTGGCCTTCTCCGGTGGGGGTTGATATGACGCATGATTCCTTGATGTGGGACCTCTCTCCTCTGTCTGGGTGCTGGTCCAAAATACATGAGAGTGGCCTTCTCCGGTGGTGGTTGATATGAAGCATGATTCCTTGCTGTGGGACCTGTATCCTCTGTCTGGGTGCTGGTCCAAAATAAATGAGAGTGGCCTTCTCCAGTGGTGGATGATATGACGCATGATTCCTTGCTGTGGGAACTGTATCCTCTGTCTGGGTGCTGGTCCAAAATAAATGAGAGTGGCCTTCTCCGGTGGTGGTTGATATGACGCATGATTCCTTGATGTGGGACCTCTCTCCTCTGTCTGGGTGCTGCTCCATAATACATGAGAGTGGCCTTCTCCGGTGGTGGTTGATATGACGCATGATTCCTTGCTGTGGGACCTGTATCCTCTGTCTGGGTGCTGGGCCGAAATAAATGAGAGTGGCCTTCTCCGTTGGTGGTTGATATGAGGCATGATTCCTTGCTGTGGGACCTATCTCCTCTGTCTGGGTGCTGGTCTAAAATAAATGAGAGTGGCCTTCTCCAGTGGGGGTTGATATGACGCCTTATTCCTTGATGTGGGACCTCTCTCCTCTGTCTGGGTGCTGGTCCAAAATACATGAGAGTGGCCTTCTCCGGTGGTGGTTGATATGACGCATGATTCCTTGCTGTGGGACCTGTATCCTCTGTCTGGGTGCTGGGCCGAAATAAATGAGAGTGGCCTTCTCCGTTGGTGGTTGATATGAGGCATGATTCCTTGCTGTGGGACCTATCTCCTCTGTCTGGGTGCTGGTCCAAAATGAATGAGAGTGGCCTTCTCCGGTGGTGGTTGATATGACGCCTTATTCCTTGATGTAGGACCTCTCTCCTCTGTCTGGGTGCTGGTCCAAAATAAATGAGAGTGGCCTTCTCCGGTGGTGGTTGATATGACGCATGATTCCTTGCTGTGGGACCTGTATCCTCTGTCTGGGTGCTGGGCAGAAATAAATGAGAGTGGCCTTCTCCGGTGGTGGTTGATATGACGCATGATTCCTTGCTGTGGGACCTATCTCCTCTGTCTGGGTGCTGGTCTAAAATAAATGAGAGTGGCCTTCTCCAGTGGGGGTTGATATGACGCCTTATTCCTTGATGTGGGACCTCTCTCCTCTGTCTGGGTGCTGGTCCAAAATACATGAGAGTGGCCTTCTCCGGTGGTGGTTGATATGACGCATGATTCCTTGCTGTGGGACCTGTATCCTCTGTCTGGGTGCTGGGCCGAAATAAATGAGAGTGGCCTTCTCCGTTGGTGGTTGATATGAGGCATGATTCCTTGCTGTGGGACCTATCTCCTCTGTCTGGGTGCTGGTCCAAAATGAATGAGAGTGGCCTTCTCCGGTGGTGGTTGATATGACGCCTTATTCCTTGATGTGGGACCTCTCTCCTCTGTCTGGGTGCTGGTCCAAAATAAATGAGAGTGGCCTTCTCCGGTGGTGGTTGATATGACGCATGATTCCTTGCTGTGGGACCTGTATCCTCTGTCTGGGTGCTGGGCCGAAATAAATGAGAGTGGCCTTCTCCGGTGGTGGTTGATATGACGCATGATTCCTTGCTGTGGGACCTGTATCCTCTGTCTGGGTGCTGGGCGAAATAAATGAGAGTGGCCTTCTCCGTTGGTGGTTGATATGAGGCATGATTCCTTGCTGTGGGACCTGTATCCTCTGTCTGGGTGCTGGTCTGAAATAAATGAGAGTGGCCTTCTCCGTTGGTGGTTGATATGACGCATGATTCCTTGCTGTGGGACCAGTATCCTCTGTCTGGATGCTGGTCCAAAATACATGAGAGTGGCCTTCTCCGGTGGTGGTTGATATGAAGCATGATTCCTTGCTGTGGGACCTGTATCCTCTGTCTGGGTGCTGGTCCCAAATAAACAGAGTGGCCTTCTCCAGTGGTGGATGATATGACGCATGATTCCTTGCTGTGGGACCTCTCTCCAATTGATATTGGTTAATTTTTATTTATTTTATTTTATTTTAATTCATTTCCCTATCTACATTTGTTTGCAGGGATTTACCTACATTTTGCTGCCTTTTGCAGCCCTCTAGCCCTTTCAGGGAGTTTTAGTGCCCAAAAGTTCGGGTCCCCTTTGACTTCTATGGGGTTCGGGTTCGGGATGAAGTTCGAGTTGAGTTCGGATCACGAACCCGGACATTTTACGGAAGTTCGGCCGAACCTCTCGAACCCGAACATCCAGGTGTTCGCTCATCTCTACCAGTGATATTAAATGCAAATTATTATTGCATTATTTAATTATTCATTATTTTTTGCATTGTGATATTGGTGTTTGTGTGTTTGCAAAGAGAAGGAAATTTAATTGTCCCTCTCTCTTATAAAGTTACAGAAAACACATTTTAAATTTTGATACGGTTTTGCAACAATTTGTAACTATGACTTTTTATTTATAGGCCTCATAATAAAATGTCTGGAAAATTTTATAAAAAGAGTGCACAATGAAAGACCGATGGCTCATCCTTCCATTTAGAATGTGGGTAGCAGCAGTAGCAGCACCAGCAATTCAGACAGTAGCAGAAGTAATAGTAGGCCACAGTTCTCCCTTGCTTCCAAAAGGTGCAACATTATTATTGAAAACAAAGAGGATGTGGTTAAGGACTGGTTGGCCCACTTCTCCTTCTAGTTACAGCAGGGTGAAACTGCTGAGGAAGGGGTGAAACAAGTATACCCCGAAACGCGTCTGGTAAACTGACCCCCATATGCTGGATCCACGGCCCTAAGTATGCCCATCTGAGACTTTGAAGAAACTCATCTTGGTACCTGCCATATTGACTACTCCACTAATACACCACGCGAACCACGGCGTCTGGTACAGAGAAGATACCGACATGACATCATCGGTCCTCGTGCTCTAGAACGCCGGCGTGGACACGCTGTACTGGGGCAGACTCCCGGTACCTGTATCATCTAACCTGAAGGTGGGAGACACAAGTACCATTCCTCAGACTACGATAAGACCGTCTATTACTCAGATTGTGGGCGGAATAGCGATCGCTTTCTAAACAGCGGGACGCCGCTGCAATTTACAGAGCGGGACGCCGCTCTAACTTTACAACTGGTTTACAATGTGGGCAATACAGTTATTGCTGCATTGTCAGCTTGAACTTATTATATTTGGATCTGGATCCTGATCAGTTCACTTATTTTGGAGCAATTTTTAGGGGAATTATGAACTTTATATCGATTTAGTACCAATAGTGGAAAATACACGAACATACAAACGGACAACCTTTAATTTCCACCATTTAATGGACTGATGGCCATACAGTCGAAACATTCAACTGTATCTCTTGATAGATTAATCTGTGTTCCACTGTACAATAACCTATGCACTTGAGTGTTGTGTTTACATTTTGCACCTGCACATATTGCGTTGATTTTTTGTATTTTTAATAAAATTATTGTTTTTACTATATTGTGCTTGGTACATGTGACCCAAATATAGGTGTGTGCCCTACCCCAAATATTTCAACTTTTATTTTCTATCGATTGGGCATTATCGATCGGTATAGGAGCACCACTCCACGGCCCTAAATTCCCTGGTGCGACATTTTTTATATTTCTAAAAAATAAACATATCGGGTATCACTACATCCGAAAATATCTGAAATCTTAAAATCTTAAAAAATGTCCTGTGTGGTGTACCTTTTCCCCAAAGAACTAAATTACAGTGATTAAAAAGTCATAAGTACCACATAAATGGTAACAATAAAATTACAGTTCATCCTGCAAAAAGAAGCCCTTAGGCCTCATGCACACGACCGTTGTTTGAGTCCGTGTCCATTGCTCCGTTTTCGTGATTTCCTGCGGACCCATTGGTTTTCAATGGGTCCGTGGAAACCTTGGCAAATGCACCGTTTGTCCTCTGCGTCCGTGGTCCGTGATTCCAGTCCGTCAAAAAAATATAACCTGTCCTATTCTTGTCCGTGAAAAATGGTTCACGGACCCATTCAAGTCAATGGGTCAGTGAAAAATGCGGATAGCCATCCGTGTGTAATCCGCGTGCCCGTGTCCGTTTTTTGCGGATCCCTTGGCAGGCACTTGGGAAAAATTGTCAGCCTGTCTTTTGGTAAAATCTTTTGGGTCATGTCCGCTAAAAAAACGGAAGACACACGGAAACACAACGGAAGGCAAAAACGGACACGGATCAAAGAACAACGGAACCCGCTTTTGCGGACAGCATAAAAACGGTCGTGTGCATGAGGCCTTATACAGATGTGTGGATGGAAATATAAAAAAGTTATGGCTGTTTGAAAAGTGCGATGCAAAGAAAATTTAGATTTTTTTCCAAAGGTTTTTTTAAGTAAAAATGTACAGGTTTGATATCGCTGTATTTGTATTGAATGCAGAATAAGGATGTCAAGTCATTTTTAGCGCATAGTGAACGCTGTTATGACAAAACCCGAAAAACCTTGGCAGAATTGTGTTTTTATTTTTCTTATTTAACCCCATGAAGATTTTTTTCCCATCCTTTAATAGTGATGTCGCAAACATAAAATTTTCCGTTCGCGAACAGCGAACGCGAACTTCCGCTAATGTTCGCGAACGGGCGAACCTGGCGAACTGCCATAGACTTCAATTGGCAGGCGAATTTTAAAACCCACAGGGACTCTTTCTGGCCACAATAGTGATGGGAAAGTTGTTTCAAGGGGTCTAACACCTGGACTGTGGTATGGCGGAGGGGATCTATGGCAAAACTCCCATGGAAAATTACGTAGTTGACGCAGAGTCGGGTTTTAATCCATAAAGGGCATAAATCAACTAACATTCCTAAATTGTTTGGAATAACATGCTTTAAAACATCCAGTGTGTGTATACGATCAGGTATGATGTTGCATCGATCAGGTAGTGTAAGGGTTACGCCCACTTTACAGACATTGACAGACCAAACTCCCCTTTTAATGCGCCGCAAACAACCGTAAACAGTTCATTTGCACAACCGCAAACTCCTCATTTGCACAAGGTTGGATACCAAGCTAGCCACGTCCCGGTGATGTAATTGAAGGTTTCTTCCTCCACCCAGCCACATACAACACCAAGGGTCCCCGAAAGTTAAATTGAATAGATTTTTCGAACGGGGAGATGGTTAAAAAAACGCTGTCTCCCTCCACTTTGTTTTTATCCACGGTCACTGCGTCTGGGCCGTGCAATTTACTGTCACACCCGATATGAGTGGTATTTTCTGTAGTACTATTCTCATCAGTTTAATCCCTCTAACATCCCCAATCTGGGGGCCATTTATTGAATAGATTTTTTGAACGGGGAGATGGTTAAAAAAACGCTGGCTCCCTCCACTCTGTTTTAATCCACGGTCACTGCGTCTGCGCCATGCAATTTACTGTCACACCCGATATGAGTGGTATTTTCTGTAGTACTATTCTCATCAGTTTAATCCCTGTTACATCCCAAATCAGGGATTGCCTTTTGTGAAAAAAAAATTAGGCCGGGTACCTTAACCTGCCTTCACAGTGACAGACCAAACTCTCATACACCAAACTGAATTGATTTCAGGAACCGGGAGATGGAAAAAGCAGCTTGGTCGGTCCTCATACTTCCAAATTGGGGCACTGCGCGTGCACAGAGCAATGTGCTGTGACACCCTATATGAGTGGTCTCTTAACTAGTACTATTCCTATCAGTTTAATCCCTGTTATGTACCCTATCCGGTCGAATTGATTAACCATTGTCGAATTAGCGAACCATTACGACATCATAAAATAATTTAGTTCTGAGCTCTGTACTTGCTTTGTATTGGAATTGATGGGGATTTTTTTAATTGTCTGCATCATTTCTAATAAACTATTAAGAGACTTTATTATGATTTTTTATTTTATGTATTAAAACCCATACAACATATAAAAAAAGCAAATTAATGTTTTTCTATGAAATATTATCCAGCCATCCGAACGCTTTTGGTCAGGGGCGTAGCTAGAAATGACTGGGCCCCACAGCAAATTTTTGTATTGGGCCCCCTACCCGCTGCGTTCGCTCCCCCTCTATAATGTGCCAGCCATATAGCCCCCTATAATGTGCCAGTAGTCAGCCATATAGCCCCCAGCCCCCTATAATGTGCCAGTAGCCAGCCATATAACCCCCTATAATGTGCCAGTAGTCAGCCATATAACCCCTCCTATAATGTGCCAGTAATCAGCCATATAACCCCCTATAATGTGCCAGTAGTCAGCCATATAAACCCACCCTATAATGTGCCAGTAGCCAGCCATATAGCACCAGATGCCCCCATAGTGCTCCTCTCCCCATAGTGCCCCTATAATGTGCCAATATCAAGTGCCTCTGTCTTCCCCCATCCCAATATCATAGTGCCATCCTCTCCCCTGCCCCCTAATGTGTGTGCCAATATGAAGTGCCTATCTCTCCCCCCATTTGCCAATATTATAGTGCCAATAGCCCCTCCTCCCCTGTGGCAGTAAAGTAAAAGTCCAGTATTAAAAAAATAAAAATAAAAATAAAAAATCCTGTCTTTCAGAAAAGTTTGTGAAGGGAATCGAACCTGTGACCATTAGGATGAAAGGCAAGCCACTTATCCACAAGACCATATGAGCTGCTTAGCCAGGTAGCTAAAAAAATAAGACCTCTAGATAAGGAGAACTTTGATAGTGTATCTATACACATTACAGCTGCACCAGCACACCAAGCTCTGCTACATCCATATACAATGTGCTGGTGCAGCTGTAATGTGTATGGATACACTATCAAAGTTCTCCACATCTAGAGGTCTTATTTTTTTTTTTAGCTATCTGGCTTATCAGCTCATATGGCTTTGTGGTTAAGTGTCTTGCCTTTGAACCTAATGGTCGCAGGTTCGATCCCCAGGGCAAGCTTTTCTGAAAGAAAGAAAAATAAGTTTTAAGTAGACAAGGGCGAGAGTACACTGCGATTCACTGAGTAATTAGCGAAGGGAGAGGAGTGAGGACAACACGTGCTTGCCGGGCCCCCTGTAAGCCCGGGCCCCGAAGCAGCTGCTTCCCTAGTTACGCCCTGCTGCTTCCCCTAGTTACGCCCCTGCTTTTGGTCTGACCATAATGAAGCAACGGCCTTATCATCTGGGGTGTGGCAACATTGCCAACACACTCATAGAGGTGATGATTGCTTCATTGTGATACGCAAGCCCCTTCACCACAACAAAGTAACGATCATGAAGGGGAATTGACACTTGTATGTGCCTTTTTTTTGGTTTGTTTTTGCAGCCACAGTGCTGCACCATAGGACAGAAAAATTAGGCATGTACACATGCCTGAAAAATAATGGCATTGTTGCAGCCGCTATTGTAGCAGCGGCCGGAAAAATTGATGTTTTCCAGGCAGAAAAGTGACTAAAACATTGCGGCTTGAACCCTAGTTGGTGGTGGAGAATTCACGAAAGTCATCCGGTATGCAGACAATAAATACAGCAGCGTGGGGACCATTTTGAGGCCAAGGCATGTAATCAGGCCTTTTGTTAGTCAAACTTATCCCCACTGTCAGTCCCTTCGGGATCCATGCCTCATTCATCTTTATGAAGGTGAGGTAATCAACACTTTTTGACCGAGGCGACTTCTCTTGTCAGTGACAATGCCTCCTGCTGCACTGAAGGTCCTTTCTGACAGGACACTTGAAGCAGGGCAGGCCAGAAGTTCTATCGCAAACTGGGATAGCTCAGGCCACAGGTCAAGCCTGCACACCCAGTAGTGAAGGGGTTCATTGCTCCTCAGAGTGTCGATATCTGCTGTTAAGGCGAGGTAGTCTGCTACCTGTCGGTCGAGTCGTTCTCTAAGGCTGGATCCCGAAGGGCTGTGGCGATGAGTAGGACTGAAAAAGCTCCACATGTCCTCCATCAACAACACATCTGTAAATCGTCCAGTCCTTGCCGCCGTGGTAGGAGGAGGATTACACTCACCTCTTCCCCTGTTAGATTCCCGTTGTGCTGTGACATCCCCTTATAAGCTGTGTAAAGCATATTTTTTAGTTTGGTTTTGAACTGCTGCATCCTTTCCGACTTTCGGTAATTTGGTAACATTTCTGCCACTTTCTGCTTATACCGGGGTCTAGTAGCGTGGCCACCCAGTACAGGTCGTTCTCCTTCATCCTTTTTATACGTGGGTCCCTCAACTGACATGACAGCATGAAAGACCCCATTTGAACAAGGTTGGATGCAGAGCTACTCATTTCCCGTTCCTCGTCCTCACTGATGTCATTGACGGTCTGTTCTTCCCCCAGCCACGTACAACACCATGGGTCCCAGATAGGTGACAACAACGAGCACCCTGGGGTGCCTGCTGTGGTTGGTCTTCCTCCTCCTCAAAGCCGCCACATTCCTCCTCTGACTCCTCTTCCTCATACTCCTCTTCCAGCGTTGCCACAGGTCCGGCAAGCGATGATGACATGGCTGTTTCTGGTGGTGATGGTGACCACAACTCTTCCTCTTCATGCTCATCTACAGCCTGATCCAGCACTCTTCGCAGGGCACGCTCCAGGAAGAAAACAAATGGGATGAGGTCGCTGATAGTGCCTTCGGTGCGACTGACTAGGTTTTTCACCTCCTCAAAAGGACGCATGAGCCTACAGGCATTGCGCATAAGTGTCCAGTAACGTGGCAAAAAATTCCCAGCTCCGCAGAGGCTGTCCTAGCACCCGGTCATACAAATACTCGTTGACGGCTTTTTCTCGTTGGAGCAGGCGGTCGAACATTAGGAGTGTTGAATTCCAACGTGTCGGGCTGTCACATATCAAGCGCCTCACTGGCATGTTGTTTCGCCGCTGAATATCGGAAAAGTGCGCCATGGCCGTGTAGGAACGCCTGAAATGGCCACACACCTTCCTGGCCTGCTTGAGGACGTCCTGTAAGCCTGAGTACTTAGACACAAAACGTTGTACGATGAGATTCAATACATGTGCCATGCACGGCACATGTGACAACTTGCCCAAATTCAATGCCGACAACAAATTAGTTCCATTGTCACACACCACTTTGCCGATCTCCAGTTGGTGCGGGGTCAGCCACTGATCCACCTGTGCATTCAGGGCGGACAGGAGTGCTGGTCCTGTGTGGCTCTCTGCTTTCAGGTAAGTCAACCCCAAGACAGCGTGACACTGTCGTATCCGGGATGTGGAATAACCCCTGGGGAGCTGAGGGGATTCAGTTGATGTGCAGCCAGACGCCGCAGCAGAAGAGGACTCAGCCGAGGAGGATATCGAAGAGGATGGAGTCGGAGCAGAGGAGGTGGCAGTAGGTCTGCCTGCAAGTCGTGGTGGTGTCACCAACTCCGCTGCGGAGCCATGCATTCCATGCTTGTCAGCCGTCAGCAGGTTGACCCAATGCGCAATGTACGTGATATACCTGCCCTGACCGTGCTTTGCAGACCAGGTATCAGTGGTCAGATGGACCCTTGCCCCAACACTGTATGCCAGAGATGCCATGACTTCCTTTTCAATGACATGGTAGAGGTTTGGGATTGGTAAAAGCTGGCGGGCTAAGAGTTCCGTCAAGCCAGCTGTCAGTCGCCGGGCAAGGGGGTGATTCTGTGACATTGGCTTTTTACGCTCAAACATGTCCTTGACAGACACCTGACTGTGGGCAGATGAGCAGGAACTGCTGAAGGTGAGAGATGGAGTGGCGGTTGGTTGAGAGGGGGCAGGGAGGACAGCAGTGGTTGACGTGGCTGAAGATGCTGGACCAGGAGGAGCATGGTGGCTTTGAGTTTGTGTGCTGCTTGTACTCATGTGTTGATCCCATAGGCGTTTGTGATGTGAGATCATGTGCCTTCGCAAAGCAGTTGTACCAAGGTGGGTGTTGGACTTCCCACGACTCAGTTTCTTTTGGCACAGGTTGCAAATGGCATTGCTGTTATCAGAGGCAGACACACAAAAAAATGCCACACTGCTGAGCTTTGCAATGACGGCATTCTGGTGGTGGCAACAGCATGCATTGACTGGCGTGCTGTCTGGCTGACCCCAGGTGCCGATACATGCTGTCTGACTGTGCCACTAACTCCTTGCGACGACCTCCCCTGCTTCCAACTCGTCTCCTCATTCTCTCTGTCTCCCTTCTGAACTTTCCCCCTCTTCTTCTCTTCGAGCAGGCACCCACGTGGCATCCGTGGACACATCGTCATCATCAACCGCTTCACTTGTATCTGACACCTCAGCAAAGAAAGCAGCAGCGGGTACTGTGGTGGCTGTGGTGGTAGTGGTAGTGGTGGCGGCGGGCGGGTGCGTGGTAACTTGAGAGCAGATGACCGATGCTGAGCTGGAGGAGGATGGTGCGTCAAGGTTCTTAGCGGAAGCTGTTGAAGATTGGGTGTCCTGTCTAAGCCAGTCAACTATGTCCTCAGAATTTTTCGGGTTCAGGGTACGTGGCCTCTGAACACTAGGCATTATTCCAGGGACAGTGGAAATCACAGCACCACGACCACGACGGCCCCTGCGGGGTGGCCTGCCTCTGCCTGTCATTTGTTTTAAGATAAGTGGTACTACGCATGCTAGGTACTGTGCCACCCAGTATCAGTGGTTGGCACTGGCGGTGGGCACACTACAGTCAGTGGAAGTGGGCCTGACACACACTGGCAGCAGGAAAGCAACTGAATTTAGACTACTGGCTAAAAATTAAATGCCTTATTTATCGGCAAGCTACTGTGCCACCCAGGAACATGTGATTGGCACTGGCAGTGGGCTCACTACAGTCTGTGGAAGTGGGCCTGACACACACTGGCAGCAGGCAAGCAACTGAGATTAGATTGTGTTAAAATGAAATGCCTTATTTATCGGCAAGCTACTGTGCCACCCGGTATCAGTGGTTGGCACTGGCAGTGGGCACACTACAGTCAGTGGAAGTGGGCCTGACACACACTGGCAGCAGGCAAGCAACTGAATTTAGACTACTGTCTAAAAATTAAATGCCTTATTTATCGGCAAGCTACTGTGCCACCCGGTATCAATGGTTGGCACAGGCAGTGGGCACACAACAGTCAGTGGAAGTGGGCCTGACACACACTGGCAGCAGGCAAGCAACTGAATTTAGACTACTGTCTAAAAATGAAATGCCTTATTTATCGGCAAGCTACTGTGCCACCCGGTATCAGTGGTTGGTACTGGCAGTGGGCATACTACAGTCAGTGGAAGTCGGCCTGGCACACACTAGCAGCAGGCAAGCAACTGAAATTACACTAAAGTGTAAAAATTAAATGCCTTTTTTGATGCAAAGTCCTGTGCCACACGGGATGACAGGGGTGGGCACTGGCAGTGGGCACACTACAGTCAGTGGAAGTCGGCCTGACACACACTAGCAGCAGGCAAGCAACTGAAATTACACTAAAGTGTAAAAAGGAAATGCCTTTTTTGATGCAAAGTCCTGTGCCACACGGGATGACAGGGGTGGGCACTGGCAGTGGGCACACTACAGTCAGTGGAAGTCAGCCTGATACACACTGGCAGGCAACTAACCTTAGATTAAAGTGTAAAAATTAAATGCCTTTTTTGATGCAAAGTCCTGTGCCACATGGATGACAGGGGTGGGCACTGGCAGTGGGCACACTACAGTCTGTGGGCCTGCAGCTCCTCACACACAGGCAGGCCAGGCAACTGCAATATGTATATGGAGAGAAAAAAAGCAGACTAATGTTGCAGCCCTAAAAAGGGCTTTTTGGGGTGCTGTCAGGACGCTGTCCTTACAGCAGAGATCAGATGAGTCTTTCAGGACTGGAGTGGACACTGAATTCACTAGCCTAGCTATCGATTTCCCTATTAAATCAGCAGCAACTACACTCTCCCTCCTCTCACTAAGACTGCAAATTCCAAATGAATCTAAAATGGATGCTGTTCAGAAGATGGGAGGGTCTGGGAGGGAGCTGCTGATTGGCTGGAATATGTCTGCTGACTGTGAGGTACAGGGAAAAGTTTGCTCAATGATGATGTATAGGGGGGCGGACCGAACATCGCATGTGTTCGCCCGCTGTGGCGAACGCGAACAAGCAATGTTCGCCGGGAACTGTTCGCCGGCGGATAGTTCGGGCCATCTCTATTCTTTAATTATAGATATGGTAAATTAAATGGTGCCCTTAAAAAATAAAACTTATCTAACAAAAAATAAGCTATCATATGGCTATATGAATGGAAAATTAAAAAAGTTATGTCCAGTAGAACGTGGGGAGGAAAAAATGAAAATGCAAAACCAAAAATGGACCCAGTACTTAAAAATAGAAGTGGCTGTCACGTAGAGCAAAAAGAGTTTCCTCCTTCACTTGTTCTCCTTTGAGGCAGAAACATTGCTTTCACATGCAATACAGTGTTCTTGTTATCGCAATAATCACTTACTGCTTCTCCCGTACAGACTCCTACTCGTCCTACTCTGCTTCATCATCAGCCATTGATAACAGAGAATGTACACGAGCAGCAATCCCTCATATCATATGTGTAAAGTGTAGTGTTGCCATGTGATGTTAGAGCTGATTGGCCTGGGCAACAGAAACCACATACAGTAGCTGATGGACTTACACCTCATGGACTTACAGCAACAGAATGGTCTACCATTACACTGCTTGATTCAGGACATTCCAGCTAGTTGGAGTTCTATTTTGCAGATAGTAAAGTGTCTGTACAAGCACCGTACGGCGGTGAATGATGTTGTCATAACTAGAGATTAGAGATGAGCGAACACCTTGATGTTCGGGTTCGAGAACTTCGGCCGAACTTCCCAAAAATGTTCGATCCGAACTCGACCCGAACTTTATCCCGAACCCGAACCCCATTGAATTCAATGGGGACCCGAACTTTTAGGCACTAAAAAGGCTGTAAAATAGTCCAGGAAAGGGCTAGAGGGCTGCAAAAGGCAGCAAAATGTAGGTAAATTCCCTGCAAACATATGTGGATAGGGAAATGAATTAAAATAACATAAAATAAATAAAAATTAACCAATATCAATTGGAGAGAGGTCCCATAGCAAGGAATAAGGTGTCATATCACCCACCACTAGAGAAGGCCACTTTCAGTTATTTCGGCCCCAGCACCCAGAAAGAGAGAGAGGTCCCACAGAAAGCAATCATGCGTCATATCACCCACCACTGGAGAAGGCCACTTTCAGTTATTTCGGACCAGCACCCAGACCGAGTAGAGGTCCCACAGCAAGGAATCATGCGTCATATCACCCACCACTGGAGAAGGCCACTTTCAGTTATTTCGGCCCGAGCACCCACACAGAGCAGAGAGGTCCCACAGCAAGGAATCATGCGTCATATCACCCAACACTGGAGAAGGCCACTTTCAGTTATTTCGGCCCCAGCACCCAGACAGAGGAGAGAGGTCCCACAGCAAGGAATCATGCGTCATATCACCCACCACTGGAGAAGGCCACTTTCAGTTATTTCGGCCAAGCACCCAGACAGAGGAGAGAGGTCCCACAGCAAGGAATCATGTGTTATATCAACAACCAGTGGAGAAGGCCACTTTCAGTTATTTCGGCCCAGCACCCAGACAGAGGAGAGAGGTCCCACAGCAAGGAAAAAGGCGTCATATCACCCACCACTGGAGAAGGCCACTTTCAGTTATTTCGGCCCAGCACCCAGACAGAGGAGAGAGGTCCCAAAGCAAGGAATCATGCGTCATTTCACCCACCACTAGAGAAGGCCACTTTCAGTTATTTCGGCCCAGAACCCAGACAAAGGAGAGAGGTCCGACAGCAAGGAATACGTCATCATATCACCCACCACTGGAGAAAGTCACTTTCAGTTATTTCGGCCCGAGCACCCACACAGAGCAGAGAGGTCCCACAGCAAGGAATCATGCGTCATATCACCCAACACTGGAGAAGGCCACTTTCAGTTATTTCGGCCCCAGCACCCAGACAGAGGAGAGAGGTCCCACAGCAAGGAATCATGCGTCATATCACCCACCACTGGAGAAGGCCACTTTCAGTTATTTCGGCCAAGCACCCAGACAGAGGAGAGAGGTCCCACAGCAAGGAATCATGTGTTATATCAACAACCAGTGGAGAAGGCCACTTTCAGTTATTTCGGCCCAGCACCCAGACAGAGGAGAGAGGTCCCACAGCAAGGAAAAGGCGTCATATCACCCACCACTGGAGAAGGCCACTTTCAGTTATTTCGGCCCAGCACCCAGACAGAGGAGAGAGGTCCCAAAGCAAGGAATCATGCGTCATTTCACCCACCACTAGAGAAGGCCACTTTCAGTTATTTCGGCCCAGAACCCAGACAAAGGAGAGAGGTCCGACAGCAAGGAATACGTCATCATATCACCCACCACTGGAGAAAGTCACTTTCATTTATTTCGGTCCAGCACCCAGACAGAGGAGAGAGGTCCCACAGCAAGGAATCATGCGTCATATCACCCACCACTGGAGAAGGCCACTTTCAGTTATTTCGGCCCAGCACCCAGACAGAGGAGAGAGGTCCCACAGCAAGGAATAAGGCGTCATATCACCCTCCACTGGAGAAGGCCACTTTCAGTTATTTCGGCCCAGCACCCAGACAGAGTAGAGAGGTCCCACAGCAAGGAATCATGCGTCTTATCACCCACCACTGGAGAAGGCCACTTTCAGTTATTTCGTCCAAGCACCCAGACAGAGGAGAGAGGTCCCACAGCAAGGAATAAGGCATCATATGACCCACCACTGGAGAAGGCCTCTTTCAGCTATTTCGGCGCAGCACCCAGACAGAGGAGAGAGGTCCCACAGCAAGGAATAAGGCGTCATATCACCCACCACTGGAGAAGGCCACTTTCAGTCATTTCGGCCCTAGCACCCAGACAGAGGAGAGGTTCATTCAACTTTTGGGTTGCACCGCAAGATAATGGTAAAGTTAAAAAATGAGGATTCAATAAAGAAGTGCCCCGAGTACAAAAATACATGGTTGAGGGGAGACAGTTATAAATGTATATTCTGCACAAGGGAGGCACAGGTCCTGTGGGATCCATGCCTGGTTCATTTTATGAACGTCAGCTTGTCCACGTTGGCTGTGGACAGGCGGCTGAGTTTATCAGTAATGACGCCCTTGCCGTGCTGAATACACGTTCAGACAAAACGTTGGCCGCCGGGCAGACCAGCACCTCCAAGGCATAAAATGCTAACTCTGGACACGTGGACAATTTGGAGACCCAGAAGTTGAATGGGGCTGAACCATCAGTCAGTACGTGGATTGGTGTGCAGACGTACTGTTCAACCATGTTAGTGAAATGCTGCCTCCTGCTAACACGTTCCGTATCAGGTGGTTGTGCAGTTAGCTGTGGCGTGGAGACAAAACTTTTCCACATTTCTGCCATACTAACCCTGCCCTCAGAGGAGCTGGCCGTGACACAGCTGTGTTGGCGACCTCTTGCGCCTCCTCTGCCTTCGCCTTGGGCTTCCACCTGTTCCCCTGTGACATTTGGGAATGCTCTCAGGAGCACGTCTACCAGCGTGCGCTTGTACTCGAGCATCTTCCTATCACGCTCCAGTGCAGGAAGTAAGGTGGGCACATTGTCTTTGTACCGGTGATCCAGCAGGGTGGCAACCCAGTAGTCCACACACGTTAAAATGTGGGCAACTCTGCTGTCGTTGCGCAGGCAGTGCAGCATGTAGTCGCTCATGTGTTGCAGGCTCCCTAGAGGTAAGGACAAGCTGTCCTCTGTGGGAGGCGTATCGTCATCATCCTACGTATCCCCCCAGCCACGCACCAGTAATGGGCCTGAGCTGTGTCGGGTGCCATCCCGCTGTGAACCTGCTTCATACTTATCCTCCTCCACCTCCTCCTCATCCTCCTCGTCCTCCAGTAGTGGGCCCTGGCTTGGCCACATTTGTACCAGGCCTCTGCTGTTGCAAAAAACCTCCCTCTGAGCCACTTCTAACAGACTGGCCTGAAAGTGCTAAAAATTACCCCTCATCCTCCTCCTCCTCCTCCTGGGCCACCTCCTCTTCCAACATCTCCCTAAGTGTTTTCTTAAGGAGACATAGAAGTGGTATTGTAACGCTGATAACGGTGTCATCGCCACTGGCCATGTTGGTGGAGTACTCAAAACAGCGCAACAGGGCACACAGGTCTCGCATGGAGGCCCAATCATTGGTGGTTAAGTGGTGCTCTTCCGCAGTGTGAATGACGCGTGCGTGCTACAGCTGAAACTCCACTATGGCCTGCTGCTGCTTACACAGTCTCTCCAGCATGTGCAAGGTGGAGTTACACCTGGTGGTCACATCGTATATGAGGCGGTGAGCGGGAAGGCCGAAGTTACGCTGTAGCGCAGACAGGCGAGCAGCGGCAGGATGTGAACGCCAGAAGCGCGCAGAGGTGGCCCGCACTTTATGCAGCAGCTCTGACATGTCGGGGTAGTTGTGAATGAACTTCTGCACCACCATATTCAGCACATGCGCCAGGCAAGGTATGTGTGTCAAACCGGCTACTCACAGAGCTGCGACGAGATTTCGCCCATTATCGCACACCACCAGGCCGGGCTTGAGGCCCACCGGCAGAAACCACTCGTCGGTCTGTTGTTCAATACACCGCCACAACTCCTGCGCGGTGTGGGGCCTGTCCCACAAACATATGAGTTTCAGAATGGCCTGCTGACGCTTACCCGGGCTGTGCTGAAGTTGGTGGTGAAGGTGTGTGGCTGACTGGATGAGCTGGTGGAAGCAGAGGAGGAGGAAGCCGAGTAGGAGGAGGAGGCTACAGGAGGCAAAGAATGATGCCCTGCGATCCTTGGTGGCGGAAGGACGTGCGCCAGGAACTCTCCTCCTGGGGCCCAGCCGCCACTACATTTACCCAGTGTGCAGTTAGGGAGATATAGCGTCCCTGGCAGTGCTTACTGTTCCTCGTATCTGTGGTTAGGTGGACCTTGCCACAGATGGCGCTGCGCAGTGCACACTTGATTTTATCGGATACTTGGTTGTGCAGGGAAGGCACGGCTGTCTTGGAGAAGTAGTGGCAGCTGGGAACAACATACTTTGGGACAGCCATGGACATCAGCTGTTTGAAGCTGTCTGTGTTCACTCAGCCTGAATGACAGCATTTCAAAGGCCAGTAGTTTAGAAATGCTGGCATTCAGGCCCAGGGCTCGAGGGTGGCTAGGTGGGAATTTACGCTTTCTTTCCAAGGTTTGTGAGTTGGAGAGATGAACGCTGCCGTGTGACATGGTGGAGATGCTTGGTGACGCATGTGGTGTTGTCGGTGGGACATCCTCTGTTTGGTGGGCGGCAGGTGCCAACATTCCTCCCGAGGCGGAGGAAGAGGCCGAGGCAGCATCAGAAGAGGGAGCAGGGGAGCCAGAGTGAGTTCATTGCTTTTAGGGGCTTTACTACACTGCAGTTCATGCTTTGCATGTAGATGCCTGGTCATGCAGGTTGTGCTAAGGTTCTGAACGTTAATGCCTCGCTTCAGGCTCTGATGGCACAGTGTGCAAACCACTCGGGTCTTGTCGTCAGCACATTGTTTAAAGAAGTGCCATGCCAGGGAACTCCTTGAAGCTGCCTTTGGGGTGCTCGGTCCCAGTAGCAGGCGAACTCTCTTGGCGGCGGCTGTTTTGCTTTTGCCCCTGCTCCCTTTTTGCTACGCTGTTGGCTCGGTCTCACCACTGCATCTTCCTCTGAACTATGAAAGTCAGTGGCACGACCTTCATTTCATGTGGGGTCTAGGACCTCATCATCCCCTGCATCGTCTTCCACACAGTCTTCCTCCCTGACCTCCTGTTCGGTCTGCACACTGCAGAAAGACGCAGCAGTTGGCACCTGTGTTTCGTCATCATCAGAGATGTGCAGACTGCGATGAGGTGGTATTCCCATGTGCTCATCATCAGGAAACATCAGTGGTTGTGCATCAGTGCATTCTATGTCTTCCACCACTGGGGAAGGGCTAGGTGGATTCCCTTGGGAAACCCTGCCAGCAGAGTCTTCATACAGCATAAGAGACTGCTGCATAACTTGAGGCTCAGACAGTTTCCCTGATATGCATGGGGGTGATGTGACAGACTGATGGGCTTGGTTTTCAGGCGCCACCTGTGCGCTTTCTGCAGAAGACTGGGTGGGAGATAAAGTTGTGAACGTGCTGGATCCACTGTCGGCCACCCAATTGACTAGCGCCTGTACCTGCTCAGGCCTTACCATCCTTAGAACGATATTGGGCCCCACCAAATATCGCTGTAAATTCTGGCGGGTACTGGAACCTGAGGTATTTGGTTTACTAGGACGTGTGGCTGTGGCAGAATGGTCACGTCCTCTCCGAGCACCAGAGGGTACACTAACACCACCACGACCGCGTCCAAATCCCTTACTAGATGTTTTCCTCATTGTTACCGTTCACCAAGCACCACAATAAGAAAAAAATATTTGGCCCAATGTATTGATTTCAAATTCAGGCCTTTTTTACAGGCACCTAACACTATCTATCTATTTATTTATGTAGCGTATTACACTAATCCAGGCACAGCAGTAACCACTGATTTAGGGGAATATCTCTTTTAGGGCTAGTATTTAGGCCCTGGATGAAAGGTATCCTTTTATGGACAGATTTACACTTGGGGATGCACAGTAGCGTGAAAAAAATATGTAGGATTATGCCTTCAGCAAATGTATTTTAACACTTTGTGTAATATACCCTTTAACGGAAAGAAATCCAATGTGAGATGCACGGTAGGGTGTGAAGTTAATGAGGATGAACCTCTCAGCACTTGTATATACACCTTGAGTAAAATATACCCTTTACGGACAGATTAACACATGGCCTGCAACTGCTGGAACACCAGATTAAGAGGTATTGCTATATTGGCAATTGAATTTCACCCCAGAACAAAATATATGTTTTGGCGGACACTATTATAGTTTGCCAGCCACAGCTGTGACACCAGATTTATGGTATTGCTATTTTGGCAATTGAATTTCACCCCAGAACAAAATATATGTTTTGGCGGACACTATTATAGTATGCCAGCCACAGCTGTGACACCAGATTTATGGTATTGCTATTTTGGCAATTGAATTTCACCCCAGAACAAAATATATGTTTTGGCAGACACTATTATATTTTGCCAGCCAGTGCTGGGACACCAGATTTATGGTATTGCTATTTTGGCAATTGAATTTCACCCCAGAACAAAAGATATGTTTTGGCGGACACTATTATAGTTTTCCAGCCAGTACTGGGACACCAGATTTATGGTATTGCTATTTTGGCAATTGAATTTCACCCCAGAACAAAATATATCCTTTGCAGAACACTATGAAACTTGGCCAGCCACAGCTGAAACCACAAATTTATGGTATTGCTATTTTGGCAATTGAATTTCTCCCCAGAACAAAATATATGTTTTGGCGGACACTAATATAGTTTGCCAGCCAGTGCTGGGATACCAGATTTAGGGAATTGCTATTTTGGCAGTTGAATTTCACCCCAGAACAAAATATATGTTTTGGCGGACACTATTATAGTTTGCCAGCCAGTGCTGAGACACCATATTTAGGGGATTGCTATTTTGGCAAGTGAATTTCACCCCAGAACAAAATATATGTTTTGGCAGACACTATTATAGTTTGCCAGCTAGTGCTGGGACACCAGATTTATGGTATCGCTATTTTGGCAATTGAATTTCACCCCATAACAAAATATATGTTTTGGCGGACACTATTATAGTTTGCCAGCCACAGCTGTGACACCAGATTTATGGTATTGCTATTTTGGCAATTGAATTTCACCCCAGAACAAAATATATGTTTTGGCAGACACTATTATATTTTGCCAGCCAGTGCTGGGACACCAGATTTATGGTATTGCCATTTTGGCAATTGAATTTCACCCCAGAACAAAAGATATGTTTTGGCGGACACTAATATAGTTTTCCAGCCAGTGCTGGGACACCAGATTTATGGTATTGCTATTTTGGCAATTGAATTTCACCCCAGAACAAAATATATGTTTTGGCAGACACTATTATATTTTGCCAGCCAGTGCTGGGACACCAGATTTATGGTATTGCTATTTTGGTAATTGAATTTCACCCCAGAACAAAAGATATGTTTGGCGGACACTATTATAGTTTTCCAGCCAGTGCTGGGACACCAGATTTATGGTATTGCTATTTTGGCAATTGAATTTCACCCCAGAACAAAATATATCCTTTGCAGAACACTATGAAACTTGGCCAGCCACAGCTGAAACCACAAATTTATGGTATTGCTATTTTGGCAATTGATTTTCACCCCAGAACAAAATATATGTTTTGGCGGGCACTATTATAATTTGCCAGCCAGTGCTGGGACACCAGATTTATGGTATTGCTCTTTTGGGAATTGAATTTCACCGCAGAACAAAATATATATTTTGGCAGACACTATTATAGTTTGCCAGCCAGTGCTGGGACACCAGATTTATTGTATTGCTATTTTGGCAATTGAATTTCACCCCAGAACAAAATATATGTTTTGCCGGACACGATTATAGTTTGCCAGCCAGTGCTGGGACCCCAGATTTATGGTATTGCTATTTTGGCAATTGAATTTCACCCCAGAACAAAATATATATTTTGGCGGACACTATTATAGTTTGCCAGCCAGTGCTGGGACACCAGATTTATTGTATTGCTATTTTGGCAATTGAATTTCACCCCAGAACAAAATATATGTTTTGGCGGACACTATTATAGTTTGCCAGCCAGTGCTGGGACACTAGATTTAATGGGTTGCTGTTTTGGCAATTGAATTTCACCCCAGAACGAAATATATGTTTTGGCGGACACTATTATAGTTTGCCAGCCACAGCTGTGTCACCAGATTTATGGTATTGCTATTTTGACATTTGAATTTCACCCCAGAACAAAATATATGTTTTGGCGGACACTATTATAGTTTGCCAGCCAGTGCTGGGACACCAGATTAAGGGGATTGCTATTTTGGCAATTGAATTTCACCACAGAAAATAATCTATTGCCAGACTGCAGCCAGTATTATACTTGGCTAGACAAAGCTGGAACACCAGATTTAGGGGATTGGTATTTTGGCAATTGTATTAAACCCCTAATAAAATATAGAAATTGCTATTCTGAGTTTCTAGGGTACAATATGGACAGCCAAGCCCCTGATGTAGGATATAGCAAAAATAAAAACTAGTATTGATGGATTGATGGACTTGGTGGCAGCTTGTTCTGGTGCACCACAAGTCACAAAATGGCCGCCGATCACCCCAGAAAAAAAGAGATAGAAAAACGCTCTGTGCAGCCTAAAAACCAGTGAGCAAGTAACTAGCAGAAGTTGATTGAATCATTCACAGCTGTAGATCGATCACTTCATTAGGTGCTTTTGCTGACTTTTCCCTGCCTAATCTCGCCCTCAAAGCAGCTGCGTCATCTCCCTACACTAATCAGAGCAGTGTGACTTGCGGCGCTACGTGACTCCAGCTTAAATAGAGGCTGGGTCACATTCTGCACTTGGCCAATCACAGCCATGCCATTAGTAGGCATGGCTGTGATGGGTAGTGATGTCGCGAACAAAAAATTTTCAGTTCGCGAACAGCGAACGCGAACTTCCGCAAATGTTCGCGAACGGGCGAACCGGGCGAACCGCCATAGACTTCAATTGGCAGGCGAATTTTAAAACCCACAGGGACTCTTTCTGGCCACAATAGTGATGAGAAAGTTGTTTCAAGGGGTCTAACACCTGGACTGTGGCATGCCGGAGGGGGATCTATGGCAAAACTCCCATGGAAAATTTCGTAGTGGACGCAGAGTCGGGTTTTAATCCATAAAGGGCATAAATCAACTAACATTCCTAAATTGTTTGGAATAACGTGCTTTAAAACATCCAGTGTGTGTATACGATCAGGTATGATGTTGTATCGATCAGGTAGTGTAAGGGTTACGCCCGCTTCACTGACATTGACAGACCAAACTCCCTTTTAATGCACCGCAAACAGTTCATTTGCACAACCACAAACTCCCCATTTGCACAAGGTTGGATACCAAGCTAGCCACGTCCCGGTGATGTCATTGAAGGTTTCTTCCTCCACCCAGCCACGTACAATACCAAGGGTCCCCAAAAGATGAATTGAATTGATTTTTCGAACGGTGAGATGGTTAAAAACGCTGGCTCCCTCCACTCTGTTTTAAACCACGGTGACTGCGTCTGCGCCGTGCAATTTACTGTCACACCCGATATGAGTGGTATTTTCTGTAGTACTATTCTCATCAGTTTAATCCCTCTAACGTCCCCAATCTGGGGGCCATTTATTGAATAGATTTTTCGAACGGGAGATGGTTAAAAACGCTGGCTCCCTCCACTCTGTTTTAATCCACGGTCACTGCGTCTGCGCCGTGCAATTTACTGTCACACCCGATATGAGTGGTATTTTCTGTAGTACTATTCTCATCAGTTTAATCCTCTAACGTCCCCAATCTGGGGGCCATTTATTGAATAGATTTTTTGAACGGGGAGATGGTTAAAAACGCTGGCTCCCTCCACTCTGTTTTAAACCACGGTGAGTGCGTCTGCGCCGTGCAATTTACTGTCACACCCGATATGAGTTGTATTTTCGGTAGTACTATTCTCATCAGTTTAATCCCTCTAACGTCCCCAATCTGGGGGCCATTTATTGAATAGATTTTTCGAACGGGGAGATGGTTAAAAACGCTGGCTCCCTCCACTCTGTTTTAATCCACGGTCACTGCGTCTGCGCCGTGCAATTTACTGTCACACCCGATATGAGTGGTATTTTCTGTAGTACTATTCTCATCAGTTTAATCCTCAAAACGTCCCCAATCTGGGGGCCATTTATTGAATAGATTTTTCGAACGGGAGATGGTTAAAAAACGCTGGCTCCCTCCACTCTGTTTTAAACCACGGTCACTGCGTCTGCGCCGTGCAATTTACTGTCACACCCGATATGAGTTGTATTTTCGGTAGTACTATTCTCATCAGTTTAATCCCTCTAACGTCCCCAATCTGGGGGCCATTTATTGAATAGATTTTTCGAACGGGGAGATGGTTAAAAACGCTGGCTCCCTCCACTCTGTTTTAAACCACGGTCACTGCGTCTGCGCCGTGCAATTTACTGTCACACCCGATATGAGTGGTATTTTCTGTAGTACTATTCTCATCAATTTAATCCTCTAACGTCCCCAATCTGGGGGCCATTTATTGAATAGATTTTTCGAACGGGAGATGGTTAAAAACGCTGGCTCCCTCCACTCTGTTTTAAACCACGGTGACTGCGTCTGCGCCGTGCAATTTACTGTCACACCCGATATGAGTGGTATTTTCTGTAGTACTATTCTCATCAGTTTAATCCCTCTAACGTCCCCAATCTAGGGGCCATTTATTGAATAGATTTTTCGAACGGGAGATGGTTAAAAACGCTGACTCCCTCCACTCTGTTTTAAACCACGGTGACTGCGTCTGCGCCGTGCAATTTACTGTCACACCCGATATGAGTGGTATTTTCTGTAGTACTATTCTCATCAGTTTAATCCCTCTAACGTCCCCAATCTGGGGGCCATTTATTGAATAGATTTTTCGAACGGGGAGATGGTTAAAAACGCTGGCTCCCTCCACTCTGTTTTAAACCACGGTCACTGCGTCTGCGCCGTGCAATTTACTGTCACACCCGATATGAGTGGTATTTTCTGTAGTACTATTCTCATCAGTTTAATCCCTCTAACGTCCCCGACTCCCCAATCTGGGGGCCATTTATTAAATAGATTTTTTGAACGGGAGATGGTTAAAAAACGCTGGCTCCCTCCACTGATATGAGTGGTATTTTCTGTAGTATTATTCTCATCAGTTTAATCCCTGTTACGTCCCATATCAGGGATTGCCTTTGTGAAAAAAAATTTAGGCCGGGTACCTTCGACTGCCTTCACAGTGACAGACCAAACTCTCATACACTAAACTGAATTGATTTCAGGAACCGGGAGATGGAAAAAGCAGCTTGGTCGGTCCTTTTACTCCCAAATTGGGGCACTGCGCGTGCACAGAGCAATGTGCTGTGACACCCTATATGAGTGGTGTCTTAACTAGTACTATTGCTATCAGTTTAATCCCTGTTACGGACCCTATCCGGTCGAATTGATTAACCATTGTCGAATCCCCCATTGACATCCCCCTTATAAGCTGTGTAAAGCATATTTTTTAGTTTGGTTTTGAACTGCTGCATCCTTTCCGACTTTCGGTAATTTGGTAACATTTCTGCCACTTTCTGCTTATACCGGGGGTCTAGTAGCGTGGCCACCCAGTACAGATCGTTCTCCTTTATCCTTTTTATACGTGGGTCCCTCAACAGACATGACAGCATGAAAGACCCCATTTGAACAAGGTTGGATGCAGAGCTACTCATTTCCCGTTCCTCGTCCTCACTGATGTCATTGACGGTCTGTTCTTCCCCCCAGCCACGTACAACACCATGGGTCCCAGATAGGTGACAACAACGAGCACCCAGGGGTGCCTGCTGTGGTTGGTCTTCCTCCTCCTCAAAGCCGCCACATTCCTCCTCTGACTCCTCTTCCTCATACTCCTCTTCCAGCGTTGCCACAGGTCCAGCAAGCGATGATGACATGGCTGTTTCTGGTGGTGATGGTGACCACAACTCTTCCTCTTCATGCTCATCTACAGCCTGATCCAGCACTCTTCGCAGGGCACGCTCCAGGAAGAAAACAAATGGGATGAGGTCGCTGATAGTGCCTTCGGTGCGACTGACTAGGTTTGTCACCTCCTCAAAGGACGCATAAGCCTACAGGCATTGCGCATGAGTGTCCAGTAACGTGGCAAAAGATTCCCAGCTCCGCAGAGGCTGTCCTAGCACCCCGGTCATACAAATACTCGTTGACGGCTTTTTCTTGTTGGAGCAGGCGGTCGAACATTAGGAGTGTTGAATTCCAACGTGTCGGGCTGTCGCATATCAAGCGCCTCACTGGCATGTTGTTTCGCCGCTGAATATCGGAAAAGTGCGCCATGGCCGTGTAGGAAAGCCTGAAATGGCCACACACCTTCCTGGCCTGCTTGAGGACGTCCTGTAAGCCTGGGTACTTAGACACAAAACGTTGTACGATGAGATTCAACACATGTGCCATGCACGGCACATGTGACAACTTGCCCAAATTTAATGCCGCCAACAGATTGCTTCCATTGTCACACACCACTTTGCCGATCTCCAGTTGGTGCGGGGTCAGCCACTGATCCACCTGTGCGTTCAGGGCGGACAGGAGTGCTGGTCCTGTGTGGCTCTCTGCTTTCAGGCAAGTCAACCCCAAGATAGTGTGACACTGTCGTATCCGGGATGTGGAATAGCCCCTGGGGAGCTGGGGGAATCAGTTGATGTGCAGCCAGACGCCGCAGCAGAAGAGGACTCAGCCAAGGAGGATATTGAAGAGGATGGAGTAGGAGTAGAGGAGGTGGCAGTAGGTCTGCCTGCAAGTCGTGGTGGTGTCACCAACTCCGCTGCGGAGCCACGCATTCCATGCTTGTCAGCCGTCAGCAGGTTGACCCAATGCGCAGTATACGTGATATACCTGCCCTGACCGTGCTTTGCAGACCAGGTATCAGTGGTCAGATGGACCCTTGCCCCAACACTGTATGCCAGAGATGCCATGACTTCCTTTTCAATGACATGGTAGAGGTTTGGGATTGCCTTTTTGAAAAAAATTTCGTCCGGGTAACTTCCACTGTGGTGTCCCAATAGCGACAAATTTTTGAAGGCCTCAGACTCTACCAGCTGGTATGGTAAAAGCTGGCGGGCTAAGAGTTCCGTCAAGCCAGCTGTCAGTCGCCGGGCAAGGGGTGACTTTGTGACATTGGCTTCTTATGCTCAAACATGTCCTTGACAGACACCTGACTGTGGGCAGATGAGCAGGAACTGCTGAAGGTGAGAGATGGAGTGGCGGGTGGTTGAGAGGGGGCAGGGAGGACAGCAGTGGTTGACATGGCTGAAGATGCTGGACCAGGAGGAGCATGGTGGCTTTGAGTTTGTGTGCTGCTTGTACTCATGTGTTGATCCCATAGGCGTTTGTGATGTGAGATCATGTGCCTTCGCAAAGCAGTTGTACCAAGGTTGGTGTTGGACTTCCCACGACTCAGTTTCTTTTGGCACAGGTTGCAAATGGCATTGCTTTTATCAGAGGCAGACACACAAAAAAATGCCACACTGCTGAGCTTTGCAATGATGGCATTCTAGTGGTGGCAACAGCATGCGTTGACTGGCGTGCTGTCTGGCTGACCCCAGGTGCCGATACATGCTGTCTGACTGTGCCACTAACTCCTTGCGACGACCTCCCCTGCTTCCAACTCGTCTCCTCATTCTCTCTGTCTCCCCTCAGAACTTTCCCCTCTTCTTCTCTTCGAGCAGGCACCCACGTGGCATCCGTGGACACATCGTCATCATCAACCGCTTCACTTGTATCTGACACCTCAGCAAAGGAAGCAGCAGCGGGTACAACATCATCATCATCATCATCACACTGTACGTCCATGTGTGTAATCCTGCCTGACTGAGACATATCCCCGTAATCTACATCATCTGGCAATAATGGTTGCGCATCACTAATTGCATCCAACTGATGTGTAAATAACTCCTCTGACGGATCAAGTGAAGCGGCTGTGGTGGCTGTGGTGGTAGTGGTGGTGGTGGCGACGGGCGGGTGCGTGGTAACTTGAGAGCAGGTGACCGAAGCTGAGCTGGAGGAGGATGGTGCGTCAAGGTTCTTAGCGGAAGCTGTTGAAGATTGGGTGTCCTGTCTAAGCCAGTCAACTACGTCCTCTGAATTTTTCGGGTTCAGGGTACGTGGCCTCTGAAAACTGGGCATTATTCCAGGGACAGTGGAAATCACAGCACCACGACCACGACGGCCCCTGCGGGGTGGCCTGCCTCTGCCTGTCATTTTTTTTAGATAAGTGTTACTACGCGTGCTAGGTACTGTGCCACCCGGTATGAGTGGTTGGCACTGGCAGTGGGCACACTACAGTCTGTGGAAGTGGGCCTGACACACACTGGCAGCAGGCAAGCAACTGAATTTAGACTACTGTCTAAAAATTAAATGCCTTATTTATCGGCAAGCTACTGTGCCACCCGGTATCAGTGGTTGGCACTGGCAGTGGGCACACTACAGTCAGTGGAAGAGGGCCTGACACACACTGGCAGCAGGCAAGCAACTGAATTTAGACTACTGTCTAAAAATTAAATGCCTAATTTATCGGCAAGCTACTGTGCCACCCGGTATCAGTGGTTGGCACTGGCAGTGGGCACACTACAGTCAGTGGAAGAGGGCCTGACACACACTGGCAGCAGGCAAGCAACTGAATTTAGACTACTGTCTAAAAATTAAATGCCTTATTTATCGGCAAGCTACTGTGCCACCCGGTATGAGTGGTTGGCACTGGCAGTGGGCACACTACAGTCAGTGGAAGCGGGCCTGACACACACTGGCAGCAGGCAAGCAACTGAATTTAGACTACTGTCTAAAAATTAAATGCCTTATTTATCGGCAAGCTACTGTGCCACCCGGTATCAGTGGTTGGCACTGGCAGTGGGCACACTACAGTCAGTGGAAGCGGGCCTGACACACACTGGCAGCAGGCAAGCAACTGAATTTAGACTACTGTCTAAAAATTAAATGCCTTATTTATCGGCAAGCTACTGTGCCACCCGGTATCAGTGGTTGGCACTGGCAGTGGGCACACTACAGTCAGTGTAAGAGGGCCTGACACACACTGGCAGCAGGCACGCAACTGAATTTAGACTACTGTCTAAAAATTAAATGCCTAATTTATCGGCAAGCTACTGTGCCACCCGGTATCAGTGGTTGGCACTGGCAGTGGGCACACTACAGTCAGTGGAAGAGGGCCTGACACACACTGGCAGCAGGCAAGCAACTGAATTTAGACTACTGTCTAAAAATTAAATGCCTTATTTATCGGCAAGCTACTGTGCCACCCGGTATCAGTGGTTGGCACTGGCAGTGGGCACACTACAGTCAGTGGAAGTCAGCCTGACACACACTAGCAGTAGGCAAGCAACTGAAATTACACTAAAGTGTAAAAATTAAATGCCTTTTTTGATGCAAAGTACTGTGCCACATGGGATGACAGGGGTGGGCACTGGCAGTGGGCACACTACAGTCAGTTGAAGTCGGCCTGACACACACTAGCAGCAGGCAAGCAGCTGAAATTACACTAAAGTGTAAAAATTAAATGCCTTTTTTATGCAAAGTCCTGTGCCAGCCGGTATGAGTGGTGGACACTGGCAGTGGGCACACTACAGTCAGTGGAAGTCAGCCTGACACACACTGGCAGGCAACTAACCTTAGATTAAAGTGTAAAAATTAAGTGCCTTTTTTAAGCAAAGTCCTGTGCCACACGGGATGACAGGGGTGGGCACTGGCAGTGGGCACACTACAGTCAGTTGAAGTCGGCCTGACACACACTAGCAGCAGGCAAGCAGCTAAAATTACACTAAAGTGTAAAAATTAAATGCCTTTTTATGCAAAGTCCTGTGCCAGCCGGTATGAGTGGTGGGCACTGGCAGTGGGTACACTACAGTCAGTGGAAGTCAGCCTGACACACACTGGCAGGCAACTAACCTTAGATTAAAGTGTAAAAATGAAGTGCCTTTTTTTAAGCAAAGTCCTGTGCCACACGGGATGACAGGGGTGGGCACTGGCAGTGGGCACACTACAGTCAGTTGAAGTCGGCCTGACACACACTAGCAGCAGGCAAGCAGCTGAAATTACACTAAAGTGTAAAAATTAAATGCCTTTTTATGCAAAGTCCTGTGCCAGCCGGTATGAGTGGTGGACACTGGCAGTGGGCACACTACAGTCAGTGGAAGTCAGCCTGACACACACTGGCAGGCAACTAACCTTAGATTAAAGTGTAAAAATTAAGTGCCTTTTTTAAGCAAAGTCCTGTGCCACACGGGGTGACAGGGGTGGGCACTGGCAGTGGGCACACTACAGTCAGTTGAAGTCGGCCTGACACACACTAGCAGCAGGCAAGCAGCTGAAATTACACTAAAGTGTAAAATTAAATGCCTTTTTATGCAAAGTCCTGTGCCAGCCGGTATGAGTGGTGGACACTGGCAGTGGGCACACTACAGTCAGTGGAAGTCAGCCTGACACACACTGGCAGGCAACTAACCTTAGATTAAAGTGTAAAAATTAAATGCCTTTTTTGATGCAAAGTCCTGTACCACACGGAATGACAGGGGTGGGCACTGGCAGTGGGCACACTACAGTCTGTGGGCCTGCAGCTCCTCACACACAGGCAGGCCAGGCAACTGCAATACGTATATAAAGGAAAAAAAAAGCAGACTAATGTTGCAGCCCTAAAAGGGCTTTTTGGGGTGCTGTCAGGACGCTGTCCTTACAGCAGAGATCAGATGAGTCTTTCAGGACTGGAGTGGACACTGAATTCACTAGCCTAGCTATCAATTTCCCAATTAAATCAGCAGCAATTACACTCTCCCTCCTCTCACTAAGACTGCAGCTTCAGAATGAATCTAAAATGGATGCTGTTCAGGAGGTGGGAGGGTCTGGGAGGAGGGTATGCTGCTGATTGGCTGGAATGTGTCTGCTGACTGTGAGGTACAGGGTCAAAGTTTGCTCAATGATGATGTATAGGGGCGGACCGAACATCGCATATGTTCGCCCGGCAGAGGCGAACGCGAATAAGCTATGTTCGCCGGGAACTGTTCGCCGGCGGATAGTTCGGGCCATCTATAGTGATGGGCTTTAAGGGCAAGAAGTAAAACGCTAGCTGATTGGCTGAAGTGCAGCCCTTCAGAAAGCGGGAAGAAATCGCCGAACAACGAACCCGAACTTTTTGAAATGTTCGGGTTCAGGTCCGTGTCCCGAACACCCCAAAATTCGGTACGAACCCGTACTATTCTCGAACTGTTCGCTCAACACTACTAGAGATGAGTAGCTTTTAAAAAATTTTATTCGGTTGTTTCGCGAATTATCTGAAAAACAACTTTGGTTCGATCTTAATTTATTTGCGGAGAATTGCATTAAAAATATCTATTTCCTGACTGCAGAGAGCCTATATAGTGGTGTAGAACACTGTGCCTTGCAGTAACACGCATAGGAGTCTGCTGTGGTAGTGAAATAATACTGTGAATCAGTATGACATGCAGATGACAGGCGTCTCTCTTAGAATCACTGCACACTTCACTTATTTGGGCAGTTACGGGTCCAAAACTGACCAAATAATTCAATTATGAACTCAGCCTTACAGGTCGATCTTAGCGCCAAGGCAGAAGCGCACGCCTTTACACCGTCGTCAGCTGATTCCACATAGATGTCTACAGAACCTATTCTATTAAATGCTTATACAAGTAGAGAAAGAGTGGAAAGGGAGTAAGCAGTAACTTTGTTTTGACGTCACTGAATTTTTTGCCCTTCCTCTCATCCCTCAGAACAATAACCCCCAAAACGGATTTTGAGGGTTGAGCACCCGCCTTCAGTCGGTCAGCATTTGGTCAGTAATCCGTCAGTATCACTAATGCGAAGAAAACAGGACTGGATCCAAAACAAAGTTGACACGTGAATGGAATATTTGCAAGTATTCTGTGTTTTGTATCCACTCCTGCTTTTGGCTATCAAATCAAAAGCCAATTCTGATGGGACCATACAGGCTTTACAGCTGCTACACAGACAGGATCTGTTATGTGTCTCATTTTTCCTTCTTTCTGACAGATCAGAAGTAGGGTCAAATAAATGGTGATGTCAGCCAGGCCAAAAAGCAAAATAATAGCCCAGCCATGAAGTGGGGAGGGTGGAAACAGCATGAGCAGTCAACAGAGTGACCTTATGACATAGTAGTGAGGTGGAAGCGGCATGAGGATGCCAAAGAGTGGCACAATGACAGTGTGGAGATGGCAGCAGAATCATCAGGACGCTATAGAGTGGCACAATGAAAGAGTGTGGAGAGGGCTGCAGCAGCATAAGAAGGAACTCACAGAGTGATCCGGTGACAGAGTGTGGAGGTGGCAGCAACATAAGGATACCACAGAGTAACAAGGTGACAGGGTGTGAAAGTGGCAGCAGCATCAGGAGGCCACAGAGTGGCAAGGTGACATAGTGTAGAAGTGGCAACAGCATGAGAAGACCACAGAGTGGCAATGTGACATACTGTGGAGGTGACAACAGCATCAGGAGGCCACAAAGTGGCTAGGTGACAAAGTGGCTAGGTGACAGAGTGGTAAGGTGACAGAGTATGCAGGTGGTAGCAGCATCAGGGGGCCACAGACTGACAAGGTGACATAGTTTGAAAGTGGCAGAATCATCAGAAGGCCACAGAGTGTTAAGGTGACATAGTGTGGAGGTGGCAGCAGTATCAGGAGGCCACAGAGTCACAAGATTTAGTGTGGAGGTGGCAGCAGCATCTGGAGGCCATATAGTAGCAAGGTGACATAGTGTGGAGGTGGCAGCAGCATCAGGAGGCCAAAGAGTGGCAAGGTTACATTGTGCTGATGTCGCAGCAGCATCAGGAGGCCACAGAGTGGCAAGATGACATAGTCTGGAGTTGTCAGCAGAGTCAGGAGGACACAGAGTTGCAAGGTGACATAGTGCTGATGCGGCAGCAGCATTAGGAGGCGGCAGAGTAGCAAGATGGCATAGTGTGGAGGTGGCAGCAGCATCAGAAGGCCACAGAGTGAAAACGCAACATAGTTTGAATGTGGCAGAAGCATCAGGAGGCCATAGAGTGTTAAGTTGACATAGTGTGGAGGTGGCAGCAGTATCAGGAGGCCACAAAGTGGCAAGATGACATAGTGTGGAAGTGGAAGAATAATCAGGAGACCACAGAGTGGCTAGGTGAGAAAGTTTTGAGGTGGCAGCAGCATGAGGAGACCACATAGTGGCAAGGTGACACAGGGTGGAGAAAGCAGCAGCATTCAGAGACCACAGAGTGGCATGGTGACATAGTGTGGAGGTGGCAGCAGTATCAGGAGGACAAAGAAAGGCAAGGAAAAATAGTGTGAATGTGGAAGGCTGGCAGCAGCATAAGAAGACCACAAAGTGTAAAGGTGACATAGTGTAGAGGTGGCAGTAGCATCAGGAGGCCACATAGTGACAAGATGACATAGTGTGGAGGTGACAGCAGCATCAGGAGGCCACCGAGTGTTAAGGTGACATAGTGTGGAGGTGGCAGCAGCATCAGTTCTCCACAGAATGACATGTTGACATAGTATGGAGGTGCCAGCAGCATCAGGAGGCCACAGAGTGAAACGGTGACATAGTGTGGAAGTGGCAGCAGCATCAGGAGGCCACAGAGTGACGAGGTGACATAGTCTGGAGGTTGCAGCAGTATCAGGAGACCACAAAGTGACATAGTGTGGAAGTGGCAAAATAATCAGGAGACCGCAGAGGGGCAAGGTGACATAGTGTGGAGGTGGCAGCAGCATCAGGAGGCCACATAGTGACAAGGTGACATAGTGTGGAGGTGGCAGAAGCATCAGGAGGCCAAAGAATGACAAGGTGACACAGTGTGGAGATGGCAGCAGCATTAGGAGACCACAGAGTAGCAAGGTGACATAGAGTGGAGGTGGAAGCAGCATCAAGAGGCCAAAGAGTGTCAAGGTGACATAGTGTGGACGTTGAAGCCGCATTAGGAGGCCACAACGTGACAAGGTGACATCGTGTGGAGGTGGCAGCTGCATCAGGAGGCCACAGAGTGACAAGGTGACATAGTTTGAATGTGCTAGAAGCATCAGGAGGCCACAGAGTGTTAAGGTGACATAGTGTGGAGATGGCAGCAGCATCATGAGGCCACAGATTAACAAGGTGACATAGTGTGGAGGTGGCAGCAGCATCAGGAGGCCACAGAGTGACAAGGTGACATAGTTTGAATCTGGAAGAAGCATCAGGAGGCCACCGAGTGTTAAGTTGACATAGTGTGGAGGTGGCAGCATCAGGAGGCCACAGAGTGAAATAGTGGCATGATGTGGAGGTGGCAGCAGCATCAGGAGGCCAAAGAGAGACAAGCGTACATAATTTGAATGTAGCAGAAGCATCAGTAGGACACCGTGTGTTAAGGTGACATCGTGTGGAGGTGGCAGCATATCAGGAGGCCACAGAGTGACAAGGAGACATAGTTTGAATGTGGCAGAAGCATCAGGAGGCCACAGAGTGTTAAGGTGACATAATGTGGAGGTGGCAGCAGCATCATGAGTCCACAGATTGACAAGGTGACATAGTGTGGAGGTGGCAGCAGCATCAGGAGGCCACATAGTGACAAGATGACATAGTGTGGAGGTGACAGCAGCATCAGGAGGCCACCGAGTGTTAAGGTGACATAGTGTGGAGGTGGCAGCAGCATCAGTAGGCCACAGAATGACATGTTGACATAGTATGGAGGTGGCAGCAGCATCAGGAGGCCACAGAGTGATGAGGTGACATAGTCTGGAGGTTGCAGCAGTATCAGGAGACCACAAAGTGACATAGTGTGGAAGTGGCAAAATAATCAGGAGACCGCAGAGGGGCAAGGTGACATAGTGTGGAGGTGGCAGCATATCAGGAGGCCACAGAGTGACAAGGAGACATAGTTTGAATGTGGCAGAAGCATCAGGAGGCCACAGAGTGTTAAGGTGACATAATGTGGAGGTGGCAACAGCATCATGAGTCCACAGATTGACAAGGTGACATAGTGTGGAGGTGGCAGCAGCATCAGGAGGCCACATAGTGACAAGATGACATAGTGTGGAGGTGACAGCAGCATCAGGAGGCCACCGAGTGTTAAGGTGACATAGTGTGGAGGTGGCAGCAGCATCAGTAGGCCACAGAATGACATGTTGACATAGTATGGAGGTGGCAGCAGCATCAGGAGGCCACAGAGTGATGAGGTGACATAGTCTGGAGGTTGCAGCAGTATCAGGAGACCACAAAGTGACATAGTGTGGAAGTGGCAAAATAATCAGGAGACCGCAGAGGGGCAAGGTGACATAGTGTGGAGGTGGCAGCAGCATCAGGAGGCCACATAGTGACAAGGTGACATAGTGTGGAGGTGGCAGAAGCATCAGGAGGCCAAAGAATGACAAGGTGACACAGTGTGGAGATGGCAGCAGCATTAGGAGACCACAGAGTGGCAAGGTGACATAGAGTGGAGGTGAAAGCAGCATCAAGAGGCCAAAGAGTGTCAAGGTGACATAGTGTGGACGTTGCAGCAGCATCAGGAGGCCACAACGTGACAAGGTGACATCGTGTGGAGGTGGCAGCAGCATGAGGAGGCCACAGAGTGACAAGGTGACATAGTTTGAATGTGCTAGATGCATCAGGAGGCCACAGAGTGGTAGGGTGACATAGTGAGGAGATGGCAGCAGCATCATGAGGCCACAGATTAACAAGGTGACATAGTGTGGAGGTGGCAGCAGCATCAGGAGGCCACAGAGTGACAAGGTGACATAGTTTGAATCTGGATGAAGCATCAGGAGGCCACCGAGTGTTAAGTTGACATAGTGTGGAGGGGGCAGCAGCATCAGGAGGCCACAGAGTGAAATAGTGGCATGATGTGGAGGTGGCAGCAGCATCAGGAGGCCAAAGAGAGACAAGCGTACATAGTTTGAATGTAGCAGAAGCATCAGTAGGACACCGTGTGTTAAGGTGACATCGTGTGGAGGTGGCAGAAGCATTAGGAGGCCACAGAGTGACAAGGAGACATAGTTTGAATGTGGCAGAAGCATCAGGAGGCCACAGAGTGTTAAGGTGACATAATGTGGAGGTGGCAGCAGCATCATGAGTCCACAGATTGACAAGGTGACATAGTGTGGAGGTGGCAGCAGAATCAGGAGGCCACAGAGTGAAATGGTGACATAGTGTGGAGGTGGCAGTAGCATCAGGAGGCCAAAGAGAGACAAGGGTACATAGTTTGAATGTAGCAGAAGCATCAGTAGGACACTGCGTGTTAAGGTGACATAGTGTGGAGGTGGCAGCAGCATCAGGAGGCCATAGAGTGAAAAGGAGACATAGTTTGAATGTGGCAGAAGAATCAGGAGGCCACAGAGTGTTAAGGTGACATAGTGTGGAGGTGGCAGCAGGATCATGAGTCCACAGATTGACAAGGTGACATAGTGTGGAGGCGGCAGCAGCATCAGGAGGCCACAGAGTGAAAAGGCGACATAGTTTGAATGTGGCAGAAGAATCAGGAGGCCATAGAGTGTTAAGTTGACATAGTGTGGAGGTGGCAGCAGTATCAGGAGGCCACAGAGTGGCAAGATGACATAGTGTGGAAGTGGAAGAATAATCAGGAGACCACAGAGTGGCTAGCTGAGAAAGTTTGGAGGTGGCAGCAGCATGAGGAGACCACATAGTGGCAAGGTGACACAGGGTGGAGATAGCAGCATTCGGAGACCACAGAGTGGCATGATGACATAGTGTGGAGGTGGCAGCAGCATCAGGAGGACAAAGAAAGGCAAGGTGACATAGTGTGAATGTGGCAGGCTGGCAGCAGCATAAGGAGACCACAAAGTGTCAATGTGACATAGTGTGGAGGTGGCAGTAGCATCACAAGGCCACATAGTGACAAGATGACATAGTGTGGAGGTGACAGCAGCATCAGGAGGCCACCAAGTGTTAAGGTGACATAGTGTGGAGGTGGCAGCAGCATCAGTAGGCCATAGAATGACATGTTGACATAGTATGAAGGTGGCAACAGCATTAGGAGGCCACAGATTGGCAAGATGACATATAGTGGAGGTGGAAGCAGCATCAAGAGGCCAAAGAGAGGCAAGGTGACATAGTTTGAATGTGGCAGCAGCATAAGGAGACCACAGAGTGTCAAGGTGACATTGTTTGGAGGTGGCAGCAGCATCATGAGGCCACAGATTGACAAGGTGACATAGTGTGGAGGTGGCAGCAGCATCAGGAGGCCACAGAGTGACAAGGTGACATAGTTTGAATCTGGAAGAAGCATCAGGAGGCCACCGAGTGATAAGTTGACATAGTGTGAAGGTGGCAGCAGCATCAGGAGGCCACCGAGTGAAATGGTGACGTAGTGTGGAGGTGGCAGCAGCATCAGGAAGCCAAAGAGAGACAAGGGTACACAGTTTGAATGTAGCAGAAGCATCAGTAGGACACCGTGTGTTAAGGTGACATCATGTGGAGGTGGATGCAGCATAAGGAGGCCACAGAGTGACAAGGAGACATAGTTTGAATGTGGCAGAAGCATCAGGAGGCCACAGAGTGTTAAGGTGACATAGTGTGGAGGTGGCAGCAGCATCAGGAGGCCAAAGAGAGACAAGGGTACGTAGTTTGAATGTAGCAGAAGCATAAGTAGGACACCCTGTGCTAAGGTGACATCGTGTGGAGGTGGCAGCAGCATCAGGAGGCCACAGAGTGACAAGGAGACATAGTTTGAATGTTGCAGAAGCATCAGGAGGCCACAGAGTGTTAAGGTGACATAGTGTGGAGGTGGCAGCAGCATCATGAGTCCACAGATTGACAAGGTGACATAGTGTGGAGGTGGCAGCAGCATCAGGAGGCCACAGAGTGACAAGGTGACATAGTTTGAATCTGGAAGAAGCATCAGGAGGCCACCGAGTGTTAAGTTGACATAGTGTGGAGGTGGCAGCAGCATCGGGAGACCACAGAGTGACAAGGTGACAAAGTGTGGAGGTGGCAGCAGCATGAGGAGACTACAGAGTGGCAAGGTGACATTGTGTGGAGGTGGCAGCAGCATCAAGATGCCACAAATTGGCAAGGTGACATAAAGTGGAGATGGCAGCAGTTTCAGGAGTTCATAGAGTGGCAAGGTGACATAGTGTGGAGGTGGCATAAGCATCAGGAGACAACAAAGTGGCAAGGTGACATAGTGTGAAGGTAGCAGCAGCATAAGGAAGCGATATTAGAAGACCACTTCAGATCCGTTGACAGACTATGAAGGTGGCAGCAGCATCATGAGGCCACAGAGTGGCAAGGTGACATAGAGGGAGGTGGCAGCAGCATGAGGAGACTACAGAGTGGCAAGGTGACATTGTGTGGAGGTGGCAGCAGTATCAAGAGGCCACAAATTGGCACGGTGACATAAAGTGGAGGTGGCAGCAGTATCAGGAGTTCATAGAGTGGCAAGGTGACATAGTGTGGAGGTGGCAAAAGCGTCAGGAGACAACAAAGTGGCAAGGTGACATAGTGTGGAGGTGGCAACAGCATCAGGAGACCATCGAGTGTCAAGGTGACATAGTGCGAAGGTGGCAGCAGCATCAGGAGACAACAGAGTGGCAAGGTGACATAGTATGGAGGTGGCAGTAAAATGAGGAGACCACAGAGTGGCCCACTGACATAGTGTGGAGGCAGTAGCAGCATGAGGAGACCACAGATTGACCCGGTGAAATATTATGGAGGTGCCAGCAGCATCAGGAGGCCACAGAGTGTCAAGGTGACATAGTGTGAAGGTGGTAGTAGTAGCATGAGGAGACCAAACAGTGGCAAGGTGACATAGTGCTGATGTGACAGCAGCATCAGGAGGCCATAAAGCGGCAAGATTGCATTGTGTAGAGGTGGCAGCCGAATGAGGAGACCACAGAGTGGTAAGGTGGCAAAGTGCTGATGTGGCAGCAGCATCAAGCGGCCACAAAGTGGCAAGGTGACATAGTATGGAGGTGACAGTAGAATGAGGAGACCGCAGAGTGGCCCAGTGACATAGCGTGGAGCTGGCAGCAGCATCAGGAGACCACAGAGTGACCTGGTGACATACAGTACTGTGAAGGTGGCAGCAACAACAGGAGACCACAGAGTGACCCGGTGAAAGAGTATGGTTGTGGCATCAGCATCAGGAGACCACAGAGTGTCAAGGTGACATAGTGCAGAGGTGGCAGCAGCATCAGGAGACAACAGAGTGGCAAGGTGACATACAGTACTGTGAAGGTGGCAGCAGCATCAGGAGACCACAGAGTGACCCGGTGAAAGAGTATGGAGGTGTCAGCAGCATCAGGAGACCACACAGTGGCAAATTGAAATAGTGCTGATGTGGCAGCAGCATTAGGAGGCCACAAAGTGTCAAGGTTGCATAGTGTGGAGGTGGCAGCAGAATGAGGAGACCACAGAGTGGTAAGGAGACAAAATGCTGATGTGGCAGCAGCATCGGGAGGCCACAAAGTGGCAAGGTGACATGGAGTATGGAGATGGCAATAGAATGAGGAGACCATAGAGTGGCCCACTGACATAGTGTGGAGGCAGTAGCAGCATGAGGAGACCACAGATTGACCCGGTGAAAGATTATGGAGGTGTCAGCAGCATCAAGAGGCCACAGAGTGTCATGGCGACATAGTGTGAAGGTGGTAGTAGCATGAGGAGACCACAGAGTGCCAATGGGACATAGTCCTGATGTGACAGCAGCATCAGGAGGCCACAAAGTGGCAAGGTTGCATAGTGTGGAGGTTGCAGCCAAATGATGAGACCACAGAGTGGTAACGTGGCATAGTGCTAATGTGGCAGCAGCATCAGGAGGCCACAAAGTGGCAAGGTGACATAGTATGAAGGTGGCAGCAGCATCAGGAGGCCACAAAGTGGCAAGGTGACATAGTATGAAGGTGGCAGTAGAATGAGGAGACCACAGAGTGGCCCAATAACAAAGTGTGGAGGTGGCAGCAGCAAGAGGAGACCACAGAGTGACCCGGTGACAGAGTGTAGCGGTGGCAGCAGCATCAGGAGGCCACAGAGTGTCAAGGTGACATGATGTGGAGGTGGCAGAAGCATGAGAAAAACACATAATGGCAAGGTAGTATTGTGTGGAGGTGGCAGCAGCATCAGGAGAGCACAGAGTGTTAAAGTGACGTAGTGCGGAAGTGGCAGCAGCATCAAGAGGCAACAGAGTGGCAGGGTGACATAGTGTGGAGGTGGAAGCTGCATCAGGAGACCACAGAGTGTCAAGGTAGTATAGTGATGAGGTGGCAGCAGCATCAGGAGGCAACAGAGTGGCAAGGTGATGTAGTGTGAAGGTGGCAGCAGCATCAGGAGGCCACAGAGTGGCAATGTGACATAGGGTGGAGGTGGCAGCAGCATGAGGAGACGACAGAGTGGCATGGTGACATAGTGCTGATGTGGCAGCAGTATCAGGAGGCGACAAAGTGGCAAGGTTGCATAGTGTGGAGGTGGCAGCAGAATGAGGAGACCACAGAGTGGAAAGGTGACATAGTGCTGATATGGCAGCAGCATTAGGAGGCCACAAAGTGGCAAGTTGACATAGTGTGGAGGTGGCAGTAGAATGAGGAGACCACAGATTGACTCGGTGAAAGATTATGGAGGTGTCAGCAGCATCAGGAGACCACAGAGTGTCAAGGTGACATAGTGCAGAGTTGGCAGCAGCATCAGGAGGCAACAGAGTGGCAAGGTGACATAGTGTGAAGGTGGCAGTAGCATTTAGAGACCACACAGTGGCAAGGGGACATAGTGCTGATGTGGCAGCAGCATCAGGAGGCCTCAAAGTGGCAAGGTGACATATTATGGAGGTGGCAGCAGCATCGGGAGGCCACAGAGTATCAAGGTGACATAATGTGGAAGTGGCAGCAGCATGAGTAGACTACAGAGTGACCCGGTGACAGAGTGTGGAGGTGGCAGCAGCATCAGAAGGCCCCAGAGTGGCAATGTGTCATAGTGTGGAGGTGGCAGCAGCATAAGTAGACCACAGAGTGGCAAGGTGACATAGTGTGGAGGTGGCAGCATCATCAGGGGGCCACAAAGTGGCAAATCGACATAGTGTGGAGGTGGCAGCAGCATCAGGAGGCCACAGAGTGCCAAGGTGACATTGTATGGAGATGGCAGCAGCATCACGAGTCCTCAGTGTGGCAAGGTGACATAGTGGAGGCGGCAGCAACATCAAGAGTAGTGTTGGGCGTGAATATTCGCATTGTGAATTTTAATCGCAAATATCGCCACTTCGAGAATTTGCGAAGATTTAGAATATAGTGCTATATGTTCGTATTCATGAATATTCTAGATTGTCTTTTCTTT